>BMAV01026668.1:98933-141733 GCA_019973955.1 Trichonephila inaurata madagascariensis | reverse complement strand
TTTATTTTGGCAATATTAATTACTAGAAAGATTTTTTTTTTTTTTTTTTGCAATAATGAAATTAATATCAATAACTTTTTTTTACAGAGCAGATTTTGCATCGTGATGAGAATTGAGATACTTTTCAGATTTCTACGCATCTACCTAGTATTAGATAAATTTTACAGAAATACAAAGGTACAAGTTACGAATTAAGTTACTGTCTACTGTGCTACTAATAATCTTTACATGTAATCTAATTTTTAACTAACAATCAAAAAAATTTATTTATAGCAAATTAAGACTTGATTATTTCGAATGAAATGGACACATTTTTTTTAGATCTTCAATATTTGAATTAGAAAATTATCTCAATATCATTAGTTCAGCACATTAATAACTAAATTAATACATATACAGCCTTTGTTCTCATACAGAATATGATTGTCAGTTAAAATAAGAAGGAAATTATATATAAGTTGCATATAATTATACTTATATTTGTGTTGTGTATATGTATTATATAAATTGTGTATCTCTCTATTACGATCTTTCAATTCAACATGAACATTAACACCTGACTCAGAAGGGTGTAAATCAGTGCTTCTCAAACTTTCAATATTTGCGACCCAATATTCAATCACAATTTGCATCGCACCCCCTTCCATACAATAATGATGTATTAAATTCAATCTTACTATACTCTGACGCAAAATCAACAATACTACTTTAATCTCTTAAGGCTCTCCGACGTATATAAACGTCTCTCTCAGCCAGTGTGTCAATTGCCCCAGACGTATATATACGTCTTTCCGAAGTACTATCTTTTCTGTGAACTGATATCCATAAAATTATTCCGAAGGCTGTAGAAAGCAATAAAATGAACTTGACAGTGTTTGCGAAATCTTTTTTTGTTTCAGAGGATTTGATTATTTATTCCTTTTCTACCCCACTCAATACACCACATACGGTTACGAAAGGGGCATTAGGGAACTAATCGCGTAATTTTTAATTGGCATTTAAGGGATTAATTATATAAACCGTACAAAGTATCCAGATAAGTGATATAATTTTGGCATATAATTTTATATATGACAAATCCATGGGGTCACTGGTAATTATTAAACTTGTCCTTAATTAAATTAATTATAAAATAGATTGTGCAGTCTGATACATTTATAAGTGTATTATAGTGTAAATGAGTATTTCATTTTTTGTATTATGTCTGAATGTATTTGTTTACTTTCAGTAAAATAATAATTTGTTTAAATAATCTTTTGTTTTCGACTTTTCAATATGCTCGCGCCCCCTTCCTAGGATTGTCACGCCCCCCTAGGGCGGCGCGCCCCACAGTTTGAGAAACACTGGTGTAAATAGTTTTCTAACATTAATATAGTTTTATATTATATAAATAGCTAAGCGCATCGATGCTTCCTGATTACATTGGAAATTATATTAGCGCACTCTTATTAATGTTTTATTCAACAAATTTTTCCCCTCTGACGTGACCGAGGTAGCCTAGAGGACAAGATCATGAACTCATGGCTGTCATGTCATAAGTTTGAGCCTAGTACCGTTGAAGACCCGACGTACAGAGGGGGCCTATGCTTGTTACATATGTCGAGGCTGAAACATCCACCCGTTTTGTGTTGTGGGCCTGGGAAGGTGTTGGTCATGGTCAGGTCTGGTGAATTTGGTCCAAATGTATTTTTTTAAATATTTTTATTTATGTAAGTTAATGTATTCTAGTTTGTAACATGGGGCTTTATAGAGACATCGTCACTATTCTTTAAATATTGCCAATGTCATACACAATTAATGAGTAAAAAATATGTAATTCACGTTTTATAAATGTTACGTAGTCTTTCCTTGTTCAAAATTGAAATGTGACTATATTAAGAAATTATTAAACTGGTTCTATCGATAAAAGTAAAATTTAAAAAGAAAATAAACAAATTTGAGAAACTTCCCCACAATACACGAAGGAGGAAGATTTTATTTTAAACATATACTTCAATTCAAACCGAGATTTTTTTAATGAAAATCACGGTTTACTTTTTGAAAGAAATTACTAATGACAAATTTTAAAAACACAATCATTGATTATTAGCAATAATTTGAAGTAATCAATTCTTAGTTCAGTTTAAATATTTTCCACTTTTTAATCTTTTGCCCCCAATCTCTCTCATTTTAAATACTTATTTCCATTTATTATTTTTTAATGCTCTTAAACACTTTTTTGCGTCGTGTCTTTTTTTCGTCAGGTAAATAACAAAGTAAAATAAAACAAAATTCCTTTGATGTAAAGATTACAAAGCTTTACTTGTTAATTAAACAGTGCATTTTTTTTTATCTCGGGTGAACACAATCAGGATTATTTTAAAACCAGTTTAAAAGTTTATTGTTTTACTATTTTATGATTTTAATACCAATCTTCAATAAATGTTCGAAAAAAGTTGTCAAAAAATTCTTTAATAAACTAAGATATTGTACCACTTCAAGTGGCTAAAATAAATTCTATTTTAAATACATACACATACAACACATTTATTTTCCGTCGAGGAATTCAATCTAGCTGGGCATTTAAAACTAATAAAAATTATTTTAAAGTAGGATCGCGACACCCATTACGTGTACTGCCCTTGACGTCCACCCATCGACGCCTCCGTTTGGAGGTGCCACGTACGAGCCAACTGGACTGCAGGTCGTCTTTAGCGACGAATCCAGATTCAATCTCAGCAGTGATGACAATCGTGTTCGTGAGTGGAAACCCCGTGGTGAACGCTTCAATCCTGCCTTTGCTTTACAGCGACACACTGCTCCCACAGCTAATGTGATGGTTTGGGGTGCCATTGCCTACAATATACGGTCACCCCTGGTATTGATCCGTGGCACCATGACAGCCCAGCGGTATGTCCGTGATATCCTGCAACCGCAAGTATTGCCACTCATTCAATGGCTCCAAGGAGCCATTTTTCAACAAGACAATGCTCGGCCTCACACAACACAGGAGTCACAAGACTGTCTCCGCATTGTTACTGCCCTTCCTTGGCCTGCCCGTTCCCCAGATTTCTCTCCAATTGATCATATCTGGGATCATTCAGAACGGCGAGTTGGGCATCCCACGAGTTTGAATGAACTAGAGGCAAGGTTACAATACATACGGAATGAAATGTATCAAAACATCCTACAGAACTTGTATGCCTGCATTCGCTCTAGCAGATGTTCAAAAAAGGAATTAAATTCCCCGCTCTTTTGCCTTTTTCTCTGAAATAAATTACCCGTTTTCTTTGATTTTCTAATCATTTACTTATATCAAAGTAGTCATTACGGATGTAAAATTTCGTTTCATTTTGACGACTTCTTCAATGCGCTAATTTTTATGTTCATGAGAGTATATTAACTAAAATTATCAAATAAAAAGTAAAAAAAAGTAAATAGATCCCATATTAAATGATTCATTACTCATTAACGGAAATTTATTAGAAAAATATTAGTCCCCTTTTTTTTAAACTTGTATTTTTACTTTTCTTAGCAAAATTTCATTTTATAATTCTCTCTCTTTCTCTCTCTCTTACAATATGTATTTCTTTAAATTTATTTTAATAACAGTAATTACTATGTTCACCTTTATAAACCCATACATGCATATTTGTTAGAAATTGCCTATGCTGCCGTCAGTATAGATTTTCAATGCCGACTGAGGAATGCCAGGAATTGTGTTTCTATAGCAATCTGTCTAGTAAATTCTGGTATAGCACATTCTTTACACACCTTGGTCAATAGCTCAGTCTGGAAATGTATTCGATCCTAATGAAACTTAAAATGGGAGAAGGGTTTTAAGGAGTGATGTTCAACAATACCAGAAAACGGGCCCATATCAACTGACAAAGAAAAAGGGCAATGCTTCTTTAATCGCCTATTATTGAGTCAAGAATGGAATGAGGCAGAAGTTCTGTGATGGTCATTGTATCTAAATAGCTTATTGTAATATTTTACCAGGCTATAACTTCTTCTCATAGAAAGGGGTGGTAAATCACTCTCATACAGAACAATATTATTAGGGCAGCTTTTACGAAGATCAGTAATTATTCTTCTGGCACTTAGTTGCACTCATTCAAGTTTATTTAAGTTGGCTTCAGAAGCACAATAATAAAATGGAAAGCCATATTCCAAAATTAGCCAGACCTGTGAGATGTAGGTTGTTCTTAGGGTATTAGCATCTTCACCCCAGTTATGTCCTGAAATATATTTGAGAATGTTATCTTTTTCTGCATTTGGCTACTTGAGCCTCTATATGTCTGTTACTCAATACGTCCTGGTTCAGAATGTAACCTAGGTATTTGACATTTTTGCGTAATTTAATCGGCTGCCATTCATAAAATTAGTTGGTTGATAGTTATAGAGATGTCTATTAGTGGTGAAAAAGGTAACCTTTGAACTTGAGGTATTAAAATTCATTTTTTTTTTTTTTTTTTTTTTTGCATTTCAGCAAAGGTACAGACTACAGAAAGTTCAAAATTTAGCTTAGTCTCAATTTTTTTAATGTCAGAATCCGAATACCAAATGATGATATCATGGGCTAAGAGATCAAAACTAATATATATATATACTTAATGATTACCTCCTCAAGGCCAGAAACATATAATAAGAGAAGCCCTAAAACTTTTAAATTTTAATAAAATATTAACATTTTAGTACATTTTCTATATAAATGCATCTAATTTGTTTCAGTAATACTTTTACTGATATAAGTTTATTACTTTTTCTCAAAAATATTGCTAAAAATTCCTATATAATTGTAATTTTTGCAAAATTCAGATAATGTCTTAAAATATTGTTGGTTAAATATGTGTGTTGGTATTGATTTCTAAAAAGGTATTTTATATCATTTTAGTATGATATTTTTTTTTAAAAATTATTTCGAACGTGTTCAGATTCTTTAAGCGTCATGGATTATTCGAAGTAACATATTGGAATGTATAATTCAAAATTTTTTTAAATATTTAATTTGGGAATGATTTTTTTGTGTAACTATTTAAAAAAGTGTATTAATTATTAATTTATAAATATTTAACTACATTTATTTTGAGTAGGTGTTTTTGCAATAAATTTAGAATCTTCATAAATAGAAATACTTGAGAATGTACACAAGGAAAGAAAAAGAGAGAATTTATGTAAGATTAGAATAAGTAAGACAAAATAACACACTAGCTAAAAATCAAAATTTTCTAATAGTATTTCTATTGTTTAAACATTTTATTTAAATTTAAAATGACAAACACATTTATAATTTATTTTAGATTTAATAAGTGTCTAATACTTATCATTTGAATAAAAAACTATTTTTTAACCATTTAAATGATAAACTTATTGTACATTTGAAATTTTAATTTTATAAAACACATAATTCTGTTAATTCTAGGCTTTTAAAATTTTAACTCGCTAAAAACGTTCAAAGGAGTGTTTATTAATCAGAAATTTGTCTTTCTCTTATAATTGCCTAATGTTTAAAAATAAAAAAATATGAACTTTAAATGTTCTGTTTCAATCAACAGATCCGAAAATCAAATTTTTAATTGCAATATTTTTTAAGTAGTGAATTTGTACATTCCCTTAACATCTTAATATGCCATTTTTAATCTTCAATCAAGACGGATTTTAATTAAACCCTTATTTTAATTTAATGAATAAAATCAGCTACTTCATAGAAAAAACTGACTTTTATGAACACATGAAGAACAAATCGTCAGGCTTTAGTATTTTTCTATCAGAAGTAGATTTAATTAATGACTCCAGCTTCTTCTTAATAACTGAAAAGTTAATTACATTCGAGAGCATATTTTGAATGATTGCTATGTTTTTTCTTGAATTAATTTCTTTTGAAATTTTACTGTATGTTATGTTTCTGCATGTTCAAAAATAAAAAGTGCGTCACTGTTTGAATTAATCACTTCAAACCTTAAGAAAAATAAATTTTTCATACATTCAACCAGTGAATTACTCAAGTACTTGAAATTACGTTTTTTTTTACATGATATGGATTTTTTAATCAACTTGTCAGTACTTTAGCTATACGGTATTGATTTACTTATTTATTCTTAATTTGACTTTTAAGGGTAAGAATTCGTAAGGTAATTTAATTTATCAATAATAGAAACCCCTTTTTTATTTGCTTTCTTTGGTAAAAGTTATTATTTTTTTTATTCTTCTTCCATTCTCTCAAAGTAGCTTTCCTTATTTCCTCTACAGACTGTTTCCCTTTCCCAAATTATTTACATTAAAAGTCTTAGGGTCAATTCCGAATATATCATGAAATTAAGCAAAAAAATTAATAAAACTATGAAATAGTAAACTAGTAAAATGTTTATATGTTTGTGGAGAAAAATTTAATACACATTCTAGAAACCTTCATGACCGAGGAAGAAAACGAGTAGGAAACGAATTTATTAATGCATTTTAAAAATGAGAAAATTACCATTTTCCGTTTATTCTTTGTAAGTACAATTCAATGTAGAGACAAAACATTCCTCTCATTCTTTCAGATAATCAATTGCAATGGAGCGAATAGGAATGTTATAGCCACGTGATGAAATGCAGGGAAACGGTAGTTAATTTTAGAAATTGGATACGTGATCTTAGGTGCCACACATTAAATGAATAAGGCGCATTGGCAAGCGTTGAATGACATATCAACCGATGAGTGTAGACTTCCACTGTCTATTTTCTGTTTAGGATAGTTGGAAGAGGCCTTTGATATTTTGAAAGCTTCCAAATCTACCAGGAATCTAATCCCCGTTAGCATCTGAACAGTTGATATTCATGAATTCTTTTAAGAAAACTTTTGTCCAGCAGCAACTGCTATTTCCATTTGCAACGATGTCAAGTTAAATTTATATGCTCGACGGAATAGCACTTATTCTTGTTATTCAACAATACATTCTTTACTTCACACATGCCGATCACAGGGTTAAAGTCTGATATTGACGAGGTAAAAGTTTGAATAAAATGTCGAATGGTTAAAATATGACATCACAGTTTAGCGCACACCGCTTTTGGCAACTTATCTCACTATCCTTTCTTCAGGGTGCGACAAAAATCATTTACCATCAGAAGAAAGCTCGTTCGCATTAGAAGAGACGTCAACCAAAAGCCCTTGCAATGTACTCACGCAAGCGTTATTAATGATTATTTACCTGTTTAGCCCATCCGGAATACGAATGGCCATCATTTGCCTGTACTGCAGGGTGAAGTTTTGTAAATGATTGAGACAATTTAACCACATCTATTCATCAGGTTATATTTCGCAGTTTCAATGGCTCTTTTCCACTAAGTGTAGCAGCAAGTATTGCCACCTACAGCTTAAAGATCCTTACAGATCTTCAACTTACTAATCCCCTAGTGTTATCTCTCACTATATTGTTAAGTCGCGTTGAAATGGATGTCTTTGTTCAAAGATGTATCGCTACGCTTCACAATTTTCATCATTTTCTGAGGATATGTTTATGGTATCATATCCCACAAATAGCTCAGTTGGTGGAAGAATACCTTTATTCGGTTGGTTTTTTTTAATTAAAAAAAAACATTTATCCCTTCAATTGTTATCAACAGTGTATATCGCGTGTAAGTCAAATATAATGCAATTATATTTATGCAAATCCTTCAGAAATATATAGTTTCCGAAAGTTGCGATAGAAATATACACACCCCTATAACATATAGTTATGTATGTATATGGATTCGTATATATTAAACTTATAATATTTGAAAATATGTAAAAAAATATTCAACAATATTATCAACAAATATATCAACAATTTTAATTGTTCTTCTAATTTTTACTAGTCATGTTTATAATTTTAATGTTAGAAACTTGATATTCACGAGATACCTCTGTTTCAATTAGAATCAATTGCTCAAAATGAATTCATAAAATGTTAAAGAAACGAGTATCAAATAAAAACTACATTTAGCGCAATAAATAAATTTAAATCTAATTTAAACTTTTAGTTTTAATTAAATAAAGCTCATCTATAAAGACATTTTTTTCTTTAATACTTATTCAAAGTCAACACACAGATAATCTCTGAATAATGAATTTGCTTCTGGCGCAAAAGAATGTCATTTCATTTCTAAATTTACATATTGTTTTTTATTATCAAAGCATTTTTCATCCTTCACTACAATGGAAGGAGAATCTTTATAAATGAATGGATATGTTTACTGAAAATGATTAAGTATCTTTTTTGCACCAATTATTTATGATTTATAAATAATTCCTGATTTATAAAGAGATTCATTTTTAGAATTCCACAACATATTTCATGAAAAATAAACTTCTCCATGAATAAAACAGTCTTTGAAAAAGTCTTTTGCTTTAATGTTTGGTATTTTTTGCGCAATTATTTATATTTATGATCACTTCACAATTGTTAATCAAACATGCTGTAATATTTCTTATATTTTCACTTTAACTTAGACAGTAAGTATTTCTAATTATTTTATTCCTACATGATTTCAAACATAAAGGCAATTACATATCCAAACTTACTCCTTTAATGTATTAATAGGTATTTGTTACATCTCGTATTATGCTAGGAAAGAAATGAAAAATTATCAAGGATATTGAATTGCGTATATTAGTTTCAAATAAACTAATGTAATTAATAGCTTCAGAAAGTTTGTGTGTTTCTAGTGCTAACAATGTTTAACATGATAATGAGTACATAACAAGTCTTGTAACTTGAAAGCAAATTGCATTCGATAATGAAGTTTCGTAGTTGTAAGTGTTGGTGCATTAATTCACATCTGTTGTTCAAAACATTCTCATTAAAATTATTATAACACGAGAATTCTTGTGTGGCGGCCTCATCTGAAACAAAGAAAACTTTTCGGAAATTATGAACAACGGGTAACTCGAAAAATTAAATATATACGTAAGGTAAATAATAAACAGGTATTTATATTTAAATAGGAGCCATGCTTATGGTATGCAAAGTAAATAATTATTTAACCGGTAACAATTATCTATTAAATTAAACCATATTTCTCTCTTTTCTTTGAAACATATTGTTGATTTCGATTAAATTAAAATTTTCTGTTTAGAATTTATTTATATTTATATTAAGAGAAATTTTTACAAATAAAATGCTACTTTGCATTAATTTAATTCCACTTTTGAGGCTTTTTAATTGGTGAATCTCGTATTGGTTTTGCTAGAATATGAAGTATGCTTGATTTTAATAGCAATATTCAGAATTCAATCAATCGTTTAGACTATATATTTCCTGGTTCCAACGTCATTTATTCTAAAATAAATTTAAGAAAATGTGAAAATTAATGAAGAAATAGTTCAACAAGTCTCTGTAAAATTGTCAGGTTTGTTCAAATAAGTAGTGATGTTTATTATGGTGGAATTTAGGTGGTTATATAAGATTCGTTTGATGATGTACTGAAGTTACATTCTGCTAATATTTCTCAAAACTTAAGCAAGAAATATAAGTTGTTTACCACATAACAAGCATATTTATTTTATTAAGTTTATTATTGATCAAACCTTGTGCATAATGATTTAAAAATAGATTAGAGGGATATTTTTTGCAAGAAGGTGTTCATAAACAGTATATTCCTTCGCTATCGAATCACGATACAACAGTGTTCAGAAACAGTATATTTATTCGCTATTGAAGCACGATACATCACAATCAAGCAGTAAAATCTATTCGTTGTACATTATAGCACAGTATCAAATTCGTTCAGTGGTTTCGATATAGTATCAATAAGAAAACAAAAGAAAATGCATTTCTTAAAAGTGAAATTGCAACATTATGAAAAGAAGTGCTCGTAGATAAATGCAAATTGTAGGATGGGATTATAGTGAAAAACATATGTAAATGATTAATTCTGTGAGCGTACTTGATATTGCAATATTCACTATTAGTCTATAAAAGATAGCAGCTTGTCTTTTTCGTATATTCTCTCAGCAATGGATTCAAACAAAGTAATTATTAAAGAAGTGTATAAAATGATTTCGAGATTATAGTATTCTCGATACTAGCTAATATGTAGCTAGAAGTCGTTAGTTTGTTGATACGCACAATTATCACTTGTGTTGGATGAGATCTGAACACAGTTCAAAGATGTACAACAAGATGGACGCATGATCACCTGATTCCATTACCTCAATAATGGAAAGGCAGTGAATAACAGAGATGCACAATAGATCATACTTACAAGAAGATTATCTTTATTTATTCATTTATTTTGCCCAGAGAAGACTGAGTTCATACTCAGTAAGATGTAAGAGGCATGTACATTTTTGCCAAGAGGTTATCTTGCTAACTACAAAAGCTGCCTCGATGTAATTTGATCACTTTTTAATCAGAAAAATATTTTAAATAAGCAAAAGGAACAAAATGTTTATGAATGTAAAAATGATATTGCAACTACACTTCGTATAATTATTATTTTGAATCAGTTTATAATCTTTATATTCAATCCAGCATATCAGAAATTGCGGTCAAGTAGTAAATTATCTTAAAACTCATCATCTTGCCATTGAGTAAATTAAATGCTAAACAGTTAAACTTCTCGTGTTTGATTTATTTTTTTTTGGAAAAGGAAACAAGATAGCAATCAATTAATGATATCTTATACTATTTAACAAATAATTACAATTCTCTCTCTCTCGTCAAGGAATAGATAACCGTACAACTTCTATTACTTTCATTATGGCTGGAAAAATTTGGTGTCAAAATAAATGAATAAAAAATTAATCGAAGATGCTTGCGGATTTATTAATTAACCTAGCTAATGAACAATGAAAACTGTCGTTCTGAATTTTGATACTGTCTTCCGAGTATCAATTTATGTATCAAATAATTATTCAATATGTTTGAAAGCGTTCTGAACCATTTCGAGTTCTTATAACGGTAAACTTAAGGGTGACAAAATGTTAAGCATAATAACGAAAAAAAGTGAATTGTAAATTTTAAAAAAACCTTAACATTTGGATTTAACGTGTCATTAAACCCTTAGATCCATAGTCAAATATGATCCCCTCTAACAATACAGGAGATATTCAAAGTAATCTAATAAATAATAGTAAGAAAATAGTAAATCGTGGTGACTTAAATGGTCGTAAAACCGTTTGTGATATTTAATTGCTGACTTCTTAAAAAGCAGGAAAAATATTTGTTAATCACTTAGGTATTGTAATCTAACACGCATGACCAAAACAGGTTTTCCCGATTATAATTTATCTGGAACAATTGTATTCAAAAGAAGCTGTGAGCATAAATATTTTGCATTGATTTTTTTCCTTATTCTGCAATAAAAATTCTGAATGCCTCAAGGGAAAATTATTTTTAAAATAAATATGTTTTTTATTTTTATTAATAATTAAATCCCTTACCGTCCTAATTAAATACATTCATTAAGAATGATGCCATTTTTATCAGGCTGACATAATGAATGGAAAAGTTTTTAAAAGTGATTTTTTCCCTTTCTTTAACAAATGTACATATGTTAAGAATTCTCTACTTTCTTTAAGCTTTACATGAAACCGAATAAATTGTATATGTATAATAATCTGACATTTATATGTAAATCACAGACAAATATCTATATTGAGTTATTCATTATCTTTGTTAGTTTTCTTTGTATGAGACCATCTGAAAAAAAATGAAAAAAAAAAAAAAAATAGCATATTTACTTAGCATATTGTATATTACTTACTACTACTTACATCACTTTTTAGTAATTCATTAAGCCTTACGATACATATATATGCTGTTTATTACTATAAATATAAAGCATGTATATTTATAGCAATAAACAGCATTTTTTACCTTGTTATGTGAAAAAATGTGTGAAACGTAAATAAATACGTCTAAAAAAGAGAAAGGGTTTCAATTAAATTAATGAATTAAAAGAAAATTAGAAAAAAAATTCTTAACTAATTAGCTGGAACTGTGATTATTATAAATGAAATATATTGTGTTGTCATTAAATAATAATTCATTGAAAACTTAATCAGTTAAATATATTACAAATTCTAGTTAAAACAAATTTAATAGATCATTTTTGTTCCACACAGTATTTTACGCATTTAATATTTTTACTAATTTTATTACTGTTTTTATTAATTAAATATGAATCACTTAGCAAATAGTTAAGAATTCAATTTTTTTTTCTGTTCCAGACTAGAATTTCAACAATGTTAAAATTAAAGACCTTAATTTATCAAAAAATTATTATTTAATTTTTGATACAGAATTTTCAAAGTTGTATCTACATTAACTATAGAAATTTGGTTTTGGTTAGTTGTAATAAATTTTAAGAAATTAGGTTAACAATCAGTCTTGGGTATAAACCATCTACTTTTACAAAATTACATATTAGATCATCAATATAACTGTATAGATATAGAAATTATTATTATTAATGTATTTCACAGAAGTATATAAATGTAAAATAGTTAAACTGTCACGAGCTGGTCTAGAATATGACAAACAGCTTATTTGTTTAGTATAATTTTTTAAGAATTAAACTGACGTAAATAATAATTTAAAACTCATAGTAATATCCGAATCATAATTACCTTACATATGCCTGTATGTGCGCAACTCATTTATATGTTATAAATTAATTTTAAAAAAAAGTACATTTATTTTATTAATTCTTTCAATTTTCTGCTTTAAAAATATGTCTTATCGAGAGTTTGTGTATTACTTCGAATATTTTATTATATAGAGATATATATACTTTTAATATAAAGTAATTTAAATGTTTTAAATATGTATGTATTCCAAAAGAAACAATTTAATTTCAAACTATTGCACGCAACATTTTTCCAAGCAAAAGAAATCATCGGATTGTGCAAAATAAAATATTCTAGGAACATCTTGAGACTGCTTCTAATCATACGCGTGAATTTCTTCACAGTATGAAAATCTCAATGAATAATACAATTTCTTTTTTATCTTTCCATGCATAAAAGCGTAATGATTAAAAAGTATTGATTAGAAAAATAACATCGAATTCTTTTAAAAAGAAAAAGAAAAGAAAAATTATATTGAAACCTTTCTGTATTCTACATTCGTAAGTCCTTTTTTCCCCCTTCAACGCGAAGGAATTTTTTTTTAAAATGAAGGGACCTCTGTGCTGAAATACACCCAAATAGGAGCCCCTCCAGTTGAAATATTTCCGATCCAGATGGCGACGTTATAAAAGACAGAAAAACGAAACCAAAGTTAAAATATGATCCGAAAATCGGAAAATGAGAAGACAAAAGAAATTGTGGATAAAGAAAATAAAAGAAAACGAAAATCCCGAACTGCAGCATAACGGCAAGTCTAATTTCCTGGCCACCCCCAACTCCTCTTTCAGAATTGATTTTGTCATAAGGAACTTATATATAGGGCTCTGGTTCTACTTCGCCTCTATCGTTTCCAGAGGCTAAAAAGATATTAAAAAATACAAAATCGGGAAAAAAAGTAATAAATAAAAACAACGATAGATTTTCTTTTACCTTTCTTTCTTACACGAGAGGAAAAGTATTTGATTCCGTAAAGAAATCAAAGCTTTCATTTTTTGGCTTTGAGAAAGTGTTTCTCACGTGTCTTTTTATTTCGAAGGGAATATGTTTTCTTTGATTTTTAAAGGATGGGGAAAAACACTTGAACATAAGCCGATACAGAAAATATTCTTCGTACAGAGCAAAATTTTAAACTCCCTCTTTCAGACCTTAAGTGAAAGTTTGATACAAACTTTTTTGGTAAAATGATTATGATGTAATATGACTATGATTAACTAAATACGTAGAAAAACGTTGGATTAGCGATGCGCAAGTGAGCTGGATGTGTGATACAATAAAAATTACAGAAAAAATAAGTAATAATTATTGGTAGAAAATCAAATGTTTTTCTCTAATATATATGATGTGACGCGGAAACAGTTTAATAGTTATTTAAGCTGATATTTCTTCTCATCAGTCAAAATGCTTTCAGAAAGTCTAAGCTGAGGGAGTGAGTGAGTGAATATTAACGTCGCCCTGTTCAGCTACACGAGGGTTTTGGCGACGGAGCACGTAATTTTGAACCATGGTCAAGTGACATCTACGACACCTGAGCTGGCACCCCCATTCCTAACTACCACACCCCACCAACGGGAGGACGTTTCAGCTCTCGACAGATTTAACGTGTATCACTGCCTTACATGGCAGGTCTTTGGTGGTACTGGGCTCGAACTCATTACATGCCTTCCATGATCCGATACCTTGACTACTGGGCTACCGCAGCCCTAGGCTGAGAATATAAACTTTCGAACACCTCCGAAATTTAATTCAAATAATTTATTTGTAAGAAATTTCTTTTTTCTTAGCATACTACGGAGCAATTTTACTAATAAATTTATTTCATACGGATAACATTATCACGATTTTTTTTTAGTCTTTTGTATTATTTTAATAAATCTACTTTTTCGTTAATTGAAGAAGTTTATTCATACAAGTTACATATTATCTAAAGGAAACTTCAGAAAATCTAATTAAATTATTTTAAAAATTAAAAAAAGATGAGCGCGTAACAAAGGGATAGAATAGTTTTACAATCATGATTTAGAGATATATTTAGAAAAATAATTTTATATTTGCTTGTTTTCAAGCTTTTGTATTGTTTAGCTTTTACTTAAATTATAAAAGAAGTTCTTCAACTAGTTTTTTAGCTAGTTTTTTCAAATGCAATACTTTTGTTAAGAGAGTTACAAAGAACCCTTAACAAAGAAATCAGGCAACAATATAATATATATAAATTAACCTATTTGCATATTTTTATTTGAACAATTGTTAATTTGAATAGTGTTCCAAGCAGTTTTATTTCCGGTTGAGTTATATTCCATGTGGAATTCACAAATTCAAGAGGATTTTATAACATATTTATGAATTAACAACAAAAACTTGTTATTGTTGCAAATTCATTTTAGCAAAGGCATTTTAGAAATACTATGAACCATAATAATCATTTACATTCCGATGCATAAATATATAACTTTGTAATGAGGAAAATTTTATTAAAAATTAAATATTATTTTTTTTCTAGATATATTTCCATTCAAATCATATTGCATATACATACCCATAAGATATTACTATGGAGATATTTTTATGACATTGTACAACTAGTAAGGGTGAAGTTAAAAACACAAAGTGAAAATATCAGTTATGTAGCGCCGGTGCAAGTTCTTTAATTTAAAAGTTCAACTTTAATTTCATAGTTGTATTTAATTTATTTATGCGTATTAAGTATACCTTTATTACAAATTTTGTATATTAATTTAAACTGGATTATGTCTAACTGATTTGCAAATTTACAAATATTAGTGTTAGAATATTTTTATATTAGTCAAATGCATTATGACTATGATTCATTTTATTTAAAAAATATATTTATTAACATAATTACAAATTAAGATTGTTTTAAAGATTATTTTTGTTCTCCTTTATTTTGAATTTTATTTCCAAATTCAATATATATCAAAACATATACCAATAAAATGTTTCCTTTATTTTTAATTCTTATGGAAATTGCTCTGTATACTTTAAGATAACACTGAAATGTATTTTCTCTATTTCAGCAAACATTTCTGTTATCAATTTGTTTACTAAAACACAAAACTTAACAACAGAGCTATATGGCATACATTTATTATCTATATGTGCAAAAGATGAAGAAAGATTTTATATATTTCTTGATTAAAATACCAAGAAACTTATCAGCAAAAGTATCTTAGGATTCCGATATACAAATTTGATATTATCAGAAGTAAGGCAATATATTTCTAAATGCAGAAAGCCTTCATGATATCGAAAAAGATAAGTATCAAATATTTATTGCTATATTTTCGAAAAAAGAATGTGTTCATTTATTTCCAAGCTGAAATTTCTATTTTATTGATAATAGATTAGGGTAAACAGAGTATTCTTCGCAAAAGATTTATTGCTCAAAGCTTAACCTTAATAGAAGCTTCACTTCAGTTTAATATCAGAAAATCCCTCCCTTTAAAATTGATCTTGAATTTTGTTATTTAATTTGATTCTTAAATATGCACTGATACCTTACTGTTTTTGAGTTACTTAAGTTTGATTTACTTGATTATTTCATTTTTCAAGAAAGTGTTTTTCTGTTCCAATAAAATATTAGCAATCGATACACTGAAAAAATGAATTCCTATTTCGTTTCTATTGGAAATAAACCGTAATGAAACTCGAAGAATAACGTATTTCAAATAATGAGCGAAATTGTTATGAAATTAGAGTATAGGTGCTTGATTATTTATTAACGTATTATTTATTATAGCATGAAGCTGCATTGAAGGGTGTGATATGGTCGTTCTATGGCGACCATATCTTTGATTGTCAGCGTGAATTAGAGGTGTGGGATTCTCGAAATGAATCGACATTTTAAAATTCTCAAAATGACTTTATTAAGAATATAACTTAAATTTCTAATAAATTAGATAAACTTATATTAAGTGAGAATAAACCAAACACACAGCTGTAGTTAAACCTGATCGCGTAACTTTGATCACTTATCTAAATAATTATATTATCCGCCTACCTTCAATTCTGATAATATTGCAAGTTCTAATATCAAACAATCAGTCCTACCTTGATTCAAGCTAAGGTTCAATCACTTTCAGAGACTTTTAGGCGTGTGTGCAATTGTATGCACCTTGTAGTAATGGCTAGAAATCTTGGTAATCTCTTGATAGGCCGTCAATTCACATTTCTATCTCTTCTAAACATAACTTTCTCTAAATTGCCATCCTGTTTACTAAAACTTCTGTTCTTTTAAAAGCTATCTTATTTGCATTTTACAATTGCATTTCACTTCTTGGATTTGGGTTGGAAAAGATTTGCCCTTAATCTTGGTCGTCAAAGACTCCAGAGGTTATGTTACAGAAAAGACGCGTGAGCCCGTCACAAGGTTTATGCTTAAAATTGTATAATGTTTTATTTCTTATGGTTTATGAATAAGCTGAATAATTACGTCTTATAAGAATTATATTTTACAATTTTTTTTATAAAGTTCTTTTTCAGTTATTGCCCAGCTAAATGAAGATGCTGTACATAGCCGGTTCATATTGACTGGTGTAAGTTATGTCTTTTAAGAAATCGATGATGTTATTGTATAAATGGTTCGCAAATTTAAGTTTTTACTTCTTTGGATGCCTGGAGAATTTTTCTTTATATTAATTTTAGATTTCCAATTTTACTTCTTTTTATTTTATTTATTTTTCTTTTTACTTCTTTTTATCTTATCAGTGTGTTTATATAATATAACATGTTTATAAATGTTCAGATTTGATGCATTTTTTAAAATAATGAAAAATATTTTTAATCAAATGGTCAAATTTAAAGAATAAAAACACATTCAATAGTTTCAATTATTTAATGACAAAACACTTCAGAATTTATTTATGACAGAAATGTTAGTTTTCATTATATGAGTACATTAAAACGTATTATATTGAATTATAATTCTTATTGATGTTAAGTTTTAGCAACCACAACAAAAACTTTTTCTTATGAACCTTAAAGATACTTTATTAACCAAAGTTATAAGAGTTTTATAATTTATTGCTTTAGAATATCCACACATAGGAAAAACAAGAGTTTATGTAAATATTGAAATTTTCTGTATTTGTTAACGATATTAACGAAAATTATTAGTTTTATTTTAAGAAAATGATTAATTTTATTTTAGGAAATTATTAATTTTAGGAATTAGAGAAAAAAAATAAGTAAAAATTTTAACTCTCTTTATATTATAAAGTACCAATAACAATCATTTATTCTATTTTTAAAAAGATGTAAATTATATGTAAATAAATATGTACTATTCAGTGATAAATCATCTATAAAAACTTGAAAAACCCTACCTTACTTAAGTATTTTATGCATATATCTTGAAATGGATTTCCTTTATATTTTTTAAGGAATTGGTATTTCATTTCGCAATATCCTCTTTAAAAAGGAAATTTTATAAATGGTTTTGATAATGACCATCAAATTCCAAACGGTCGTTTAGGCCTTAACGAACTGAAACGTTTTACACAATTTTTCTTCCCCCAGATAAAAGAGCAATAAAAAATTAGCAGCCGATCCCTAGGAAAAAATATTTTTGTTTCAAGAAGAAAAAATGTGCGTAAAAAAGGAACCCACACAACTTTATTCTCCAGACCATTAGTTATTATTATTAATAGCTTCTAGCATGACTTTCAAATTCCAATTAAGAAAAAAAAAGACTTTGAAAAAGCTTTTAATCAGGGTGTAATATTAATTTTTCTAGGAAGATCATTAATATTACTTCCAGACTGTGAGAAAATAAAAGCGTTAGAAGTATGTGAAGTGCAATGATTACAGCAAAGGAATGGATTGATAGAAGTTCTAATACATAAGTGTAAGTGTTCCAATTGTGAAAAGTTTAGATATACATTCGGTACAATTCATAAATTTTTCAATTTCTCTATTATTTAGAAATTTATTTAAGTATGGTTATGTATTTTTCAATGATATGCATAATAATTAATTTTTAATTCTCTTAAAAAATTTCTCTGCACTGAAAAATTGTTGTTAATGAAATATATTTTGAATCAAACTACTTCTTAAGATATAATTTTAAATGAGTAAATTTTCATTTTACTTCAACTTCATTTGTTTTAACAGAGTGGCATACTTCATTTTACTTCAACTTCATTTGTTTTAACAGAGTGCCATACTTCATTTTACTTCAACTTCATTTGTTTTAACAGAGTGGCATACTTCATTTTTTGGAGATAGTTGTACTGAGTGGAGTAGTATAGGTGTAGAATAACTTGTACTCCAAAATTTGTGGGTTCGACCCCAGCCCATATCGGGGGATTTTTATGATACAAAAAATCAACAGTATCCACGTCGTATGATTATACGGCATGTAAAATATCCTTCGAGTGCCTGTTTATTCTGTGTGCTCTTGGCAAAATTAATTCCTAATACGGTTTTGCATCTTCGGAACTAATGTGCCTCTCTCTGGAGAGGAAAATGGGTGTTAAAACTACTTGCAGCGTTTGGTACAGCCACAAAAGATTTTATTATTATCAATGATTGTGTGATCAACCACATAGAAACATGGATTTATAGTTTTAAAAATAAAAAATATAGCTTATGAAACAAAAAGTATTACAAATGAATAAAATGTCTTGGAAATGATAATTGGATTCATCAAGAGAAAATCCTACTTGCAATATTTTTGTTTTGTTTTGTTTAATAAAACTCATACCTTGAGGAGGTATTACATATTTATACAGTTTAATTTGCTTCTTGAGTAAACAAGTTTATACTGGAATGATATGTATAAGATTACGAAATGTGTATTATACTATGATTTATTTCCACTATGAGTGAGATTCAAAATTTCTATACGGTATTTGAAGTTATTACTATTTCTCGATTTATAAAATCAATGTCATTAAGTATTATTCGAAATTTGTTTCATTTTAATAATCTTAAAATATTTCCTTATAACATTCTTTTGTACTTTATCTTGCTACATATGTACTAACCCTGAATGAAATAATAAAACAATATTCAGTATGTTTTCCTTTTTAAATTTACTTAAAACCATTTAATGCCAAAATGCCAAATTCAAACATACAGCATAGACATTGATATATGGAAATTTTATGAAAATTTACGTGCTTAAAATACATGTATCAATCTATAACATGAATCTTTAAAATCGGAAAATTCTAATATTCTATAAGAAATCAAATTTAGCACTATACTATTGAAAGGATTTCGGAATATGTTTTGTACCAAAAAAAAAAAAAAAAAAGCCAAATTGAGTAATAAAATAAAATATATGCAACCTTAAAGGAGAGACAAATTAAAATGTAATTTTTTTTTAACTTTCTAATGGCATATTATGAACAGTTGCAGCAAGTATAGAGAAAAAAGAAAACAAAATAAAACAAAAAAAAAAAGCAGAAACAGAGTAGAATGTAATATTAATATTTGTTTGTTTTTTACCTCAAAATTTATTGTGATTTTTTGTCCTATTATTCCTCATTGCCACTAAAAGAAGTCTTCCGACAGTCATTACTTGAACATAATTAATAAATATTTTCAGTACCACCACTGAGGAAAATCATAGTAAAATTCTCAAAGGTACTATGCTCTTTTTTTTTTAAAGATGAAACTCAGAATTTGATAATAAAATGAAAAAATGTTGTACATTAGATATGGCTTTCTTATAACTTTATTCTGAAAATGTGACCGTGGTATTAAATATATTAAAATAAACAATTACTACTGAATATATAACACCGAAAGAATTTGGGGTACTTAAGATATGTCTTATTGTGATTATTTTTTTTCTTTTTATCGAATTTGCACACACGTAATACCCATCTAACTACTCAAAAAATGAAAATTTCAAGCCCTACTGTTATCAAACGTGTACTGCTAAAAATTAAATGTAAAAATCTTACATTCTCATATAAGAGTATTTTGAAAATATTTAAATATGCTGGAAAAACTGAGAGTTTAATTAAACGACAAATTTAACGTGCATCGCTGCCCTACACGGCGGGTCTTTAGTGGTACTGGGCTCGAACTCGTGACAAGGCAAGCCACGATCCGATACCTATACCACTCGGCTACCGCGTTCACAGCAAAAACACAGAAGTGATTGCATTAAATGAAAAATTATTTTACTCTTAAGGAAATAAAAAGCTCCAATTATAAGTGCCTCCGTTTTTATGTTAGTGTAGAACCAAATATATCCTATGAAATAATATAAATGTCAGCTAATAAATCTTACTTTTTCTCATTTTTTGAAATCCTTTTTTGCTTTCAATTTAGATTTCCAAATGGCTATTTATGACATGGTCTTTGTAGTTTTAATACAAGGCTAAGTGACGAGACCAAAGCTTTAACATATGCATAACACTTTCTTCTTTCTTTGTTGATCAAACATTTTTTCCCCTTTTTCACTAAACCAGAACAAACGCCTTTCATAATTGAGATATATATAGCTGTTCCTTAGACATGCTTTTTGAAAAATATTATATTATGCCTTAGGCATTTACACTGAACAATTTCATTTTAGTTCAATTTAAATTACTGCACTGGTATTTTATCCTCTACAGCTTTATAAAAATATTCATTTCAGATAAGTCCAACAGTTTTAAATAATTAACATTTGATACTTTTATTAATCAAAAATAGAGCATTGATTCCATACAACTCATTTAAGTATTGATTTATCTATTATAGATTTCTTGACAAAATTATAAATGAGGGAAATCCTTATTAGGCACATAGTTTTCTTTCTAACCAGATTTTAAAAACTTAGAAAATTGAGACATCTCATTGGAAGATGAACAACGAGAATGTCATAGGTTGTTTTTATATCTGAATTTAATGGCATACATTTTTGGTTTCAATAGTTGCTCAAGTTGATTTTAACCCGCGATCACTCGCGCGGGGTGTTCTGTACACCCCAGCAGCAAGAAAATCCTCCCAGGATTCTAAAAAGAATGCGCAGAACCACAATTCTTTCTGCAGCTGCACATTTTAGGTCATTGAGCCTTCAGGCCTGATGAAATCCTTCTTTCTTGAATGATTGGAATGTAATGACCTTCAAAAGTTTATCTGGGGGGCTGAAAACTCCCGCGAGAAGTTGAGCATTTGTATACAGTCTGCAACAAATGTTTGGAAAATGATTAAAATATTATTTTTCTACTTTCTACAATCATTATCTCATTAAATATAAAGTATATTTATTACTGGTATATAAGTTTTATATATATATATACTGGCTTATGAAAAAATATAAAATTATGTGTTTTAAAATGAAAATTTTGTATGTTTAGTTTAAATTAATGTTAGTCTCATTTGTATGCAATAAATTGAATAATTTTATTTGTATAATACAAAAAAACATCTTGCACTTTATAAATGTGTATCATAATGACTTAATTTTATTTTCATGATTAAATACACGTGTTAAAAGTTTGGGGTGTTCTCTACACCTCGCGATTAACGACGGTAGCAAAAACAGGCGCGAGTTTTCGAGGGTTAAGTAACATACATATTCAAAGATTCCAATCAACTGAAAATTATGCAAGCGACTGCTACTCGTATATCATGGGTGATTATTGTTGCTAAAAAAATTATCATGTTTTTTTTTCAGATGAATTCTCCTTAAATTTCCTTATATTTTTAAAAAAACAACTGTCACATATGGCATTTATCAAACGAATAAAGATTCGAGAAATAAATCATCTAAATAATAAAAGAATAAACTTTTTTTCACTATCACACCAATTAGATCATAGCATTAAAAACGTTTTCATTGCATTGACACTTTAATAAAATTTTGTGTAGGTGTATTTTAAAAATTGTTTGCGAAGAAAGTAAATCTTGTTAGAGTATCAATATTTGCATTAATAGAAATTTATATTTATTGCTAAATAAAAAGAGCACTATTTCCGATTTAGCACTAGTTGCCCAAGGAAGTCATTTTGACTCTTTTTTAATTTCAATTAGAAAAATAATTACACTTATAATGCAAAATTTCCTAAATTTAATAGAATATATATTTTTTCCAAGTAAGGAAAAAATATCGTTAATATTTACTAATAACTTGTTATATGACTTTTAATAATATAAAAATATATTAAAAATAGTTAATTTTAAACAAATTTTTTTACACATTAATCATTTTTTCACAATGCAGTCATTTTGACTGCTTTTGGGCAATATAGGTATATACTAAATTTCAGTCTTTCTAGTGTTAATTAGGAAAAGGACTAAATCATTTTTATACAGTCCATTAATTACTTATTTTAACATGCAAACAAGTCTGAAAGAGCTAACTTATTAATTTTATTTCAAGTACTTCTTTAAAAAAAACACTCTCTAGTATGTAAAAATGTTATAAGTAATGGTAAAAAAAGGCTCAACTTATTTCACTTAAATGATTATTTTTAAAAATTTATAGAAATCTAATGAATACTACTTTGAGTAAATATTTAAAAAATTCTGAGACATATTTACAATTTACAAATGAATTTATCATATATCATTTATTTTTTTTTAATAATTTCAATGTACAAAAATTTCATTCAAATCATAATTTCTTATAATTTTGCTCAAAAACTTTTATACGTTCTATAATGTTTTTGAAACTTCACACCATGTTTCAATTATTTACTTGTGATTTAATATTTCTTGAGAAAAAATGTACACATATCTCTCTCTCTCTCATCTATGTTTATAGATATAATATTAAGGTCCCTATTTATTTTCAATTATTTTGCAACAGTAGATGTTAATTAGAAGTTCAATTGTCCTTTTAGACCGATTTATAAAGTTAATGTCTCGTCTCAAATCTGAAAAGAAAGTCATCACATTTTACGTTATTTTTTATTAATAGTTAATTATACATCAATCTTATATTTACAAATTATTAGTACAAGTTGTATTAATAGTACAAATTGAATCTGTCTTTACTAATTATACATTGCAGTTTTTTTTTCTTTTTATTCAATACAAATGCTAAATTGTTTTTTTAAAATTATTTTACATTTATATATTTTAATGTTGTAGCTTACTAAAGGAAAACAAAAAATGTAAATTGGCATAAGTCATGAATATCTTCGAAAATAAGATGATGGTATGTAACGGAAGGGGATGGAACAAAGATATAAATATCTTTTATGTTGAAGTAAATTCAACAAAAATTTATAACTATTTGGTTGAATTTAAAAGAATACATTAAAAAGAGTTTCTAAGTACGTAAAAAAAAGTCGAGCAACAATTTTTCTTTGTGTATAATTCCCATACTTAATTAGAAATTACAAATTCCAAAAGTAATTACAAATATCAGTGTTATTATATCGAAAATATCACAGAATTTACCTAAACTCCAATTGATTAAAAAGAACATTTTTCCTATTATGATATAATATATTCAAGATATGCCACATATCTTTGCTAAATACACTTTTTTAATAAAATAAATTCATAAATGCATGTAAGTATGAAACGAAATTGATTGTATAATTGGAAGAGAGAGAACTTTGAGATTTAATATTCAACTGTATTTACTAAAAACGTTTTAATGTAACAAGAAATTGCTGAAAAATATTTTAAAATGCACTACATGCGTAATTTGCTATACTCATATGTTAATTCATTTTATACTTAAAGACTCCCTACTGCTAATCTAACGTGTAATGAACTCGGTTGAATTTTGCATACATTTATGCGCCGTCAGGAAGTCTGAGTAAATATTGGCTTTCTCGTAAAACAGGACACAAACTACAAACAATCCATACAGTAATTATCTCTTTCAAAAATAAACTCGGTATACAAAATGGATGAATGGTGCGATCCTCTTGATTTAAACCACGTTTACTAGCTGGTGAACCAATTATTTGGTTCAGGGACTGCCAATCGGAATTGCTACGGAGAACAATAATGCAATACCCTCAAAAGCAACCATGTCTCTGGATAATTGGATCGAAGCTGTCCTTTGAGAAGTAGCATCACAGCGTGATTAATCTCCATACAAAGGGGTTTCACATTTTGAACAGCGAGTATAAAAATAGTTTTTTCCCTCTTCTTTCTGATGATAAAGAAATGCAGAGATGAGTTTCATTTTTAAAGGATTAAACTAAAGATCAAGGTTATTGTTAACAATATGTGTGACCTAATCATTATTTTTTGCATGGCACAGATATTTACATTTATTTTATTAGGAAAAGTTTTTACATTATTTTAGCATAGCTCAATAAAATGAAAAATTTAAAACATATTTCATTATACAATTGGTAGTTTTTTTTATTATTTATAGTCCAAAATACCTCATAATATATAAGCAAGTAAATGCATTGTTTATAATTTCATTAATTATTAAGTATAACTTTTCTTTAAAAAAATAATTTTGAGGGGAAAATATTTTTTTCATATTTTAATGCATGCATAACTTATGTATACCTGTAGCAGGTGTATTACAACATAGTAATTATATCGGCTTACGTACACTTCACTTTTAGTTGATGTATATAGAATTTATGTGATGATGTATCATTTAAACATATGTGTATAACGTTCTTCCTTAAGTAAAGTATTTTATTAGTGTTGAAAAATATTTGATAAAAAATCAATTGATGCAATAAGTCTTATTCGCTCCTTAATTAGAATACAAGAAATGTCAAAAATAAGGGTCAAATCATAATTAATATTAAAACGTTTTTTTATAAATATTACAAAACTGAGTTTTTTTTTTAATTTCGTTTTCTTCTTAATATGTTTTAGAAAGGATTATGAGAAAACTTTCGATTCTTTTTGATTCTCAATCCAATTGAATTTATTTAGTATTAAAAGATCTATAATCGATACAAGCTTCAATACTAAAAAAGAATATTTCCAATTATGCTTTTTACAGCTTTAACTTCATTTGGAGAAAAATAATGAATATGTGGTGTAAGTTCCCAATTATTAATTTAAATAAGACTTTTTAAAAAATAATTAGAGTTCATTAATATGTAAAATGGAAACATATGAATTTGTATCAGCAAATTACCATTTGTTCCAAATAAAACACAGCCATTACCGTTGCCAATGTTTAAACTATAATATAAATCTTGCTAACACATCACTCAATGTCCCTTGCCTGACATATAAATGGCCACACCTTCTAAATTTCCCAGAGGTAACCGAGTAGTACTAACTTTCAAACGACATGTGTCAAAATTTCATGTTAATAGCTTGTTAAATTTAAAAGTTACAGCGGTTTTAGTGAACTAAATTTTGTCTGCTTAGAAACCATGGGTGAATAAGAATTTCATGTAATTAAGCATTGTGTTTTGATGGAAAGAAATGCTGTTCAAGCAAAACAATGATCAGATAAGTGTTATCTGGACTCTGCGCTATGGCCAACAATGGTTAAGAGGCGGTATGCTGACTTAAGACATGGTCAAACAGACACAAATGACGTTAAACTCTCGGTCATCCAAATTCACCAGATGTTTCAGAAAACATCAAAAATGTCCATAAAATCGTCTTATCTTATCGGAATTTGAAGTTATATAATATGGTAGAGTATTTGAAGATAACAAAAAAAAAAAAAAAAGGGCAGTACATTCGCTACTTTGTTGATCAAAAACAACAATGCACCAACGATTCATAGCACTGTTTGGAGCTGTTTACGCAAAATATATATAAACAGGTTTTTCTTACTTAGGTATGGGACAATGGATGAAACATGGATCCATTACTACACGCTTGAATCAAAAAGATTGTTAGCTGTGTGGTCAGCAGCTGGTGAAAGCTGTAAAAAGCGACCAAAAACTCGAAAGTTAGCTGGCAAGGTTATGGCCTCCTTATTTTGGGATGCACATGTAGTTTTGTTAACTGACTACCTTGAGAAAGGAGAAATCATTAGCAGTGAATATTACATAACGTTATTTGGTCAACTGAATGAAAAAATAAAGGAAAAGCGTCCTCAAATGCAAAAAAGAAAGTGCTGTTTCACCCCCAGACAATGTTTCCTTCCACAAATCCAAGAATAGGAGGGTCAAATTGAATTAATTGTGCTTCGAGTTACTTTTTCACCCACCAAACAGTCTAGATCTGGTTCTCAGCGATCATCGACTGTTTGTGCAGACCTAAAAAGAATTCTCCAAAGAAAGATGTTTGGCTCAAATGAAGGAGTGATTGTTGAAGTTGAAGCCTATTTTGAGAGCAAAGGCAAATCGTTCTACGAAAAAGATATTAAAAAATTAAAAGATCGTTGGGTTGAATGTATCACTCTTGAAGGAGAGTATCTTGAGAAATAAAATTCAATTTTCTCTAAAAGTTGTTATTTTATTGGTTAGACCTGGGACTTATTGAGTTTTTATATATTTGTTACCAAAATTAAAAATAAAATGTACAAAAGTACAGAGATAATGGAACGTCAATAAAGTTAATTATACAAACACATAGCCTGTTCAAAAATTATCCGACTTTAAATTTTCCTGCAGACAATAAAGATTCTGAAGCTGTGACACTTAACAGAGTAAAAGATGACAGCTTAATGGACGTTCTTTATTTTTTTTTTGTTCCAGTGTACCAGATGTCCCGCGAGTTTTTGAGTGAGGTGATGTTATATGTGTTCCTCGGATTTTTATTTCTCTAAAGATGACTAAACGACTTGAGTTGAGTTACTGCATTAAACTTTTTGTCAAAAGCTTGGTAGTTTTCTAAGAGAAACAATTCGTAAGATTTAACAAGTATTTGGAAACTATGCGATGGGGATCAAAGAAATTACGAAGGGGTTTAACCAATTCAAAATTGGCCGCACGTCGATGGCGAGTGACCAGAGTTCTGGGAAGCCACAAATGGCTCAAAATGCTGCTGTTGTTGAAAAGCTAAAAAATCTGATAGTTAAAGATCGTCGTTTAACCGCACGAGAAACTGCTGAATAAGTTGAGATCTGTAAAGATTTTCTTCGTGCAATTTTGTGTAATCATGCTCAGAGAGGCTGCAAAAGTTTCTCCCTAACTTCTATTGGTGGAACAGAAAAACCCAATCTTGCAGCTGTGAAGGACCTACTGAACATTATCAATGCTGAATCTGGATACTTGCGACTTATGATAGTCCCCGCACATTAAAGTGCCATTGAAAAGATCTCGTTTTTAGAGTACAGATGAGATAATGCAGAACGTGACGAAGGAATTGAACCACATTTCTAAAAAGGCCTTCCATAAGTGTTCTCGGCAATGGAAAGAATATTGGGCTAAATGTGTAAAGGTGAAAGGGATCTACTTTGAATTTGATTAGGATCCTAATTCCGCCAAGTAGCTAAGATATTTTGTCTGGACAAAATCGGACACTTTTTGAACAGAACTTGTACATTTGACATTCCTACATTCAACCTTTCTGCGTTACAACGATCTCCATATTGACCAAAATATCATTAAATCAGCTGACAGTTGTGATGTCTGATATTTTCATTAAAGTCATGATGATGCTTACAGTTTTCGATTTTATACGGTCTTTGATATTTGGGATGTGTAATTTCAAAGCATATCCGAATAGTGTTCCTGTTATGACAATGAGAGTTTCAACTTTGTACATTTTAGCTAATTTTCTATTTTTTTACACGAAAGCTGGTTTAACAACGGTTTCATATTCAGTGAATTCAGCAGCCAAATCAATCAAATCATGAAATTCTATGGACGTTTATTTATGCTGCTCAATGTTGAAGGAATTTTTATGTTCTTCATGTTAACTGAAATTCTTTGCCCATGTTCGGTATTTGGGTTAATTCTGGCTGTTCTTTTATAATATTTTTATAGTTATAATTTCCCAGGGTTTAACACGCTGATTGGTTAGATTCTGTGGCTGATGTAGAATTGCCTCGTTTCACCACGAACTAAATCAACATGTTTCTTTTAGGAGATAAGATTGCTGTTAAAATTTTATTTCCCGATAGTAGGATACAAGAAAAGGAATAAGTATCACGTGATATTAAGGAAGTTTTTAGACTCTCACACATGATTTAAAGAAAATAATTCGTAAGACAATTGAAATAGAGAATCATTACATGTGCATCTGTATTTATATCTACGTCACACATCTGGTATACGGATAATGACTGGCGTACATCTAGCCCTTTTCCCTTGATGAATTTCGTAAGCCTAGATCTGACACAAACGAGATGAGGTGGCATAAGAAACAATACGAGCAACAACATTTGTATCCATCTCTATTTATGTGTATGTATGTGTGTGCGAATGTATTTAAACATACAAATGCTAAATGTCTGAAAATATACCTTTTGTAAGGTACCTTTTAAAAAATTGTATCTTTTACATGTTTGTGATGCAAGAGTTTTTATATCAACTTGTTGCAAGGTACAATTTACTCGTAAAAATTTAATATGATTTAGAATAGTAGGATTTTAAATAATTTGTTGCATAGGGGACATACTTTATGTTTGAATTGAGTAGTAGAGAAATAGTTTTTATTATGAATATTATAAAAAAGAAAGCAATAGAACAGATATTCATTTGCATCTATTTTTGTAGAGTTTAATTAATGTGCTTCATGTAGCTGTCTTGTACCTAAAATGAATATAAATTATATTCTAACAAAAATTATGTTTCAGAATATTATGTGTACTTTACTATATATTAACAGACCTCTTAAGAAAATAAATACTGAGATGTTTTCCAGAATTATTTGTTTTTGAAGCTAATTAAGTATATCATTTTTATAAATCAGCTCCTAAATATAACAAGAAAACCTCCTTTATTATTTAGTATTTAATTATAATCAGATTCCGGAGAGTTTACATTTTATTAATATTTAATTTACTTCAGATTTCAGAGTTGTTTGCATTTTACTAATATTTAATCGTAATCAGATTTCAGAATTACCTTTTACTAATATTAATATATAGTAATCACAATTTACATTATTTATGTCAGCAGATAGGGCAGTTTTTTTAACTATGCATTAATAAATGCCATCAATATGATGCTAGTAGAGGTCTAGAAATTATTCAATTAGATTTTTGTTAGACTTATGCTAAAGAGCAGTCACTAGTTTCAGGATGATGGTTTCGAATCGAGCAAAACCATAATCAAGCTTCAATCTTATTATGAGAAATCAGCAGTCTTAAAAAGTAAATTATCCAGGTCATTAAATATATATATATACATAATTAGATTTAAAATGAAGTTTCCTATAACACTTAACTTTTATTTTCCATTACATCTTCAGGTATTAAATTAAACACCCATTTATTTCTCCGAACAGATAATATATATATATATATATGTCATATATATGTAACACATTATAATACAAGTATGTGTGGATGTAAAGCGGAAATAAGGTTATATTTCTTTCAATGGAAAAAAATAAAAAAGTTTGCAGAAATATGTGTACACTTTTATATTTCAAATTCAATCCAAAATATCCAGTTATTTTACTTCAAACTTAAAAGTTTTCACTGCCTCTGCTAAAGTAGTATACGAAGTTGCCTCGTCAATAAAAACTTCCTTAACTGAAGCAGACACTTTGTAAAGCGTGCTTTATCTGCTAGAGGCATTAAACCTGCGGTTGTTAGAAAAACAAGAAAGAAAACAACCAGTAGGAGAAGTAAAAGAGCAAAAAAAAAAAAAAGTTTTCCAACTGGAAAAGCAATCAGCATCAGAAACGGAAACTCAATCTTGGTCTAGGGAGAAGAGAAAAACACTTTCCTTCTAACCGCTCTTTCACCACGTTTGCTGCTGGTGAGGAAATTTTCCCTCCATCAGTTCTTGCTCAGGAGTTGCCTTTTTCCCCTTTTTCTTTTTCCCTTTTTGTACGGCACTGTATATATATAGCTATAGATATATGTCCTCTCCCTCACTTTCTCGTTCTTTCTCTTCAAGACCAATTCTCAGAAGTGAAATGCTGCAGGGGTGAAAAGATCAAGTCGCGAATCGATTTCGGTAAACCGCAAGGAAAAAAAGCTGCAGGGAAAGGAGAGGAAAATCAGTTTTGGAGAAAAAGGAGCAAGTAGACAACAGCCACCGTTTTGCCCGGAAGCTCTAAAGAAGTCACTGATACAAGACGTTGTTTTGAAATGCGCAGAACAAAATCGAAACCGGATTTTGCTTAAGTTACAAAATTGAATATGTTATTGTATGCATTTTTTACATTAAACTATTGTATTGTATTTCTTGCACTTAAACGTAAGTTGCTGAAGATAATTTGATTTGTATTACTACTATAAATCTAATTTTTAATGCAGAAAAATAAATTTTATTGTCAGACAAATTATTTTGAATGTTTCTAAAAAAAATTAATTTGATGTTGTATGTTACAAGATAATTAGAAGAGATGAAAGCTGAGATCTATATTAAAAAAAGTTAAAACTTATTTCATGTACAATTTCTTTCTTTCCAAATATCCATGTTATAAATAGCATTATTTATATCGGCCTCTTAAATTTATACATCATATTAGTGTTGTTCATTTGAAAAAACTATATTAATTCATGCATATATATATAAATAACATTGCTACTTTAGAATAAGCATAAATAAACTAGAACTGAATTTTTAACTGGAAAAAACATTTAGAACTTCCTTTCTGTATGTTTTCCATATGTAAAGTATAACTGGCTTAAATAATACTAAAATAATACTTCTACTAAAATATACTCAGCATTAACCTTACAGTTTAACCCTTTATCTACCGCATTATGATTTACTGTAGTTTTTTCATGCAATATTTTTTTTGAATAACTACATTTTTGAAATTTTGATTAACTCCATTACGGGATATACATAAACAAAAAATACTCAACTTTGGGAAATTTAATTAGTTAGAACTAATTAATTAATTAAAGATATTCACCTGTAAAATTAATTATACACACTGTTCCCTAAAAATAAATAGTCAAATCATTTTCTAAGGTCTTTATTAACACACAAAAAAATAAAGCACTTAACTTTTGATATTAACTAATTTTTTTGGAACAAAAATGACAATCTTCGCAATCCGCTGAAAACGCCGTCAGCTGAAAAAGAAATTTCTGCTATAAAGCTATTCGCCTTCCCTGCTAAAATACTCATCATAGAAACCATGCTGCCATATATCTTGGAAGAGTGTATTTAAAAGAACATTCCTGCAAAGTATCGCCAGAGTATTCGTAAAAATGGTTATTCTATGTAATTTTAAAGGGAGTGGTATTTATAAGTACCGTCGGTAGATAAAGGGTTATCAAGTTAAAAAAAAGAATATACATTATCTATATATAAACTATCAATAATTTTTACTGAAGCTGTAACCTCTGCAATATTGTAAATTAAAGTAACATGCATATTGTAATAGTTAAGAATATATTTGAAAAGACAAGAACAAAAAAATAAGTATTATTAAAATTAAAACTAATAAGGAAGGGTAGATGTGGAAATAAAAAACAATTATTGTGCATTTGTTTCAAAATAATACACATTCTACTCAAAATTTGCATAGAGCGAGAGTATAATTATAAGTAAAAGGCAATTTAACTATATTGATGCAACACATGGTGTTGGGTATTTATTAACTATTGATTTTTTTTAGAATATAAAAAGAATGTATAATTTTTACGTAAATTCTTATTTTAACCAAGAAATTGAAGATATAGCAAAATTTTCCTATGCAACATTTTATTAAATTTTTCTATTATGGAAATGAATCCCAGTACATAGTTTTAAATATATTTGTATTTTTTAAAAAAAATATTATATTAAATCACACTCTTAACTAAAAATAGACTGATTTATTTTGTAAAAATATGAAAAAGTCAGGTTTAAAATACACTATATTTTGCAGAAAAAGACGCAATTCTAAAAATAATACCATTTTTTTCTTTTTAACGTTGAGTATTCAATTGATAAAACTTTCAAGATCGACTTCAACCATAGACCACATTTCTACTGTACAATTAGTATAAACTAGGCTAAACTAAGCTGACAGTTTATCTGTTTTCGTTTTCAGAGCTGTTTCTGTATAAATAACCAAAAATGCCATTATAATGCTGCACAAGTTATTAACTGAATTATTTGATAACAACGGAAATGTTCACACAGTACATTGAATGAAGCATACCGAGCAATAGGCCAATAATTACATCATTCGGACTAAGCTGTGCAAGAGTACTGATATCAGTGATTGCTGTAAGGTACTCATCGTTCGGAATGAAGCCTCTGATGCATTGGGTGCACGAATTTTTGACAAGTTCGAGTGATTATATGATAGGCCCACTATCCAAGATACTTCAGTTTCCTTAAAATATACTTTTGGTGCCTTTCCTTACTCAATGCGTGACCATGGCGCGGTTGTGCTCTCGGAGACTTTTGAGATTTATGTCATTAAATCCGCAACTTAAGGGCAGCCGTATATTATTGGTAAGGTAGCGGATCATCATGGTTGACAGCAGATGGACATTCCTAGTGTTCTGCTACTATTAGGTTCTCAATTATGAAATGGAGTAAAGTCCATGTTATTTATTTCAATTTCACATAAAATAATTTAGACGTCGTATTTTGGCATAATTTGTTCTTCGTGTGAAAAGTTCATCTTGTCCTCTTTTTAACGCATATTTCAGTTTGAAAAAAAATTAACAGATCGTCTTAAAATCTTAGTTTTTATTGAAAAAAAATCGAATGCTATTATGCACATTTTTTGCTCCATTTAATACTTGACAATCTAATACTTCACTCATTAAGCAGTTGAGCATCGGATACATATGTGAAAAGGCCTATGGCACGAACTTTTTTTTACAAGCATATACAACCATTATGTATAGAATGATAGTGCGAGGTACTATTTCTTACGATATCTGATAGTATCAATACATTTTTAAAGCTGGATGATATATTAATGGCATTTTGCAGCCAGTTGTGCTATTCATATCATTGTGCCAGTTGCACAATCTTAAAAAATTTTCCAACAAATGAATGCCTGACTCCGTAAGCCTCCTATACGTTTGGGCAGTATACATTCTGCTAAATCTCTTCCTTGGCCAGAAAATATCACAATATCCTTCACCAATCAAAAATATATGGACATCATACGACGTTAGACACTCAAAATTATTTCACATCTTTATCAAGAATTGTTGAATATTTAGCAGGATGTAACGAAAGATTACAAGAATTTTTTATCGCTCACTTCATTTAAAAAAAGTAGCCTTGATAGTCACCAAAAGGGAGATACTTATCAAAAAGTAATTTTTATTTTTGAGTTTTCTAGAGTCATTTTCATCATACCATTATGTTTGTAAGGATTATATATATGTGCTTATGTTTAAAAAAAAAGTCTCTTTCATCATGAAGTTTTAGTTTTTTGTAAAAAAGTATCCTTTCGTTGAACTTTAAAAACAGAAATCAAGATCAACATTTCAAAATTAAATAATAGAAAGAAAGAAAAACATTTATCAAATTTTTAATTTAACTAATACATTTGTTCTATTTTTTAGATTTTGCTCAGTAATTTTTTCATACAATAAAATGTTTATTTTTATTCACATAAATATATAGAAATTCATTGCATTTTATTCTGATTTCAATATTTTTTTTAACAAGTTTCCGGTTTAGATAGTTTCCAGAACAAATTAATCATTTTCTAAGGATTTTAATTGCTTTACATTTTTTTGTAAAAATACACAAGAAATGTATCTCATATATATTTTTCAAAAGAAAAAAGTCTGTTCGCCTTTGAATAAGAATCACGTAGCAGTTTCGCATATTTTCCAGAAAATGTATCACTAACAATGATTTATTACTTTCTTAAAATGCAAATCGTATGCAAATAAATGAATGCAGTTTGTCAGCAATATATCTTCTGGGAAAACTTGAATGTTCCTTTTTTTCTAGAAATATTTGTTATCTTTACAAGCAATTTTTAGTATTTTTCACTTGCTGTTATGGATATTTAATTCCAAAGTATCCTATTTAAAAACTTCTTATGAAAATTTATAAATAGTAACTGATAATAACTTTTAACTTCTTACTGTATCTTTAAAATTAAAAGAAGTGAAGCGTTTTTACCAAATATTTTCTCACAGAAATAAACGAGCAATAAAAATAAACATCCAAGCATTTGAAAATATGTGTTTTTGTATGGAAGAAGAAAATAATTGTATGTAAAAAACTAATCCACGCCAGTTTATTCTTCAGACTATTAGTTAGCATTATTAAAAGCTTCTAACTGACTGAATTAAGGTGATTTTTTTTACTGAGATCCGTAATATTATTTACAAGCCGTAGAAAATATAGGATTCAATTAAAAAATTCAAAAGATATATATACAGGGTGTATCAGAAAAGCAGTTACAAAATTTTAGGATACATACAGTACACCTAGATAATGAGAAATCACATAGGAATGCACGGTCAGAAACGCTTTCCAGGCATGATTGTGACGACATAAAGCACAAAAAAGACAGGATATGAACAAGAGGGAGAAAACATGTGTGTATTATTCTTATTACAGCAAAAATGCTGGGAAGTATTTGGTTGGTTCACGGGATTGATGGCCCAAAGTAAACCGAAACATCAAGTGATGGTACAAGCGTGGTGTTTGCTGCCACTCTCACTATGAAGCTTCATTTAGCCTGCAGTCATAGTGGTAACGGTGGTATTCTCAATCGCGAGTTATTGAAAAGAAAACTCATGGATTGGGTAACCCTCGCTCGCCGATAACTCGTGGATAATTCTCCTTTCTTATTCTCGAACTGACGATTACCGAATCCGTGAGTTATGCGTGGACAAGATGTTACAGTCGTTGTGATTGGACACTGATAATCAAGTGACATATTCTTTGTTACGTCCATCTTTACTTACAGATTCGCTTGATCGAAATCCACGAGTTACCCTCCGAAATCGGCCGGTTATCTTTGGATGAATAATCCGTGGATTTGGCGTGATCCGCAATTGAGAATAATGATGTTTCGCCACACACACACACAATCTGCGAGTTACCTCCGGTTCGGGGATAACCCGAGGCTAACTCGCGATTGACAATACCACCGTAATAGGATGGAACTTTACACTGACACTCAGCTCGCTGATGTGCATCTGGCATGGATGAGCTGGACAGTGGTTATACGCCGAACCTGACCTCAGGCAGTAAACTCTCAGCCACGCTTACTTTTCACGCTTGAACCAGAGATGGTCTGATAACCGATCTTTTATCTTAGATATACAGGAACGTGATCGAAGAGTAAGAACGCCAAGCATCGAGGAGACTGCGCTGGATCTGTTACAGAACAATTCCTGCACCAATGTGCTTGCTGGCTGTTGCCAGTCACGTCGTGTTTTCCCATATGACCGTCCGGCAGATCTTGCATACTAACGACGTACTAACCATACCTCCCCCCTCTGGCATGTACTATTCACGAGACATCCCAAACTATTAAATCTACAAATATGAAATGTCGGAGGATGTTTCTTCTCTTAAATAGAGATCCGCTAAGAACGGGTTTTGCTGAACTCGATTACCAATTGGGGTTGCGAGAGGTTAAGAGACGTTGTAGATAATTATATTTCGGTTTTTAACTATTAAACCAACATATTGAAATTTGGATAGCAATTTTCTTTCTGTAAGTAGAGATCCGTTCAGAACGTGTTTTGTGAGAATCGATTCCCAGGGGTAGTTATGGGAAAAGGTGTATATATATATATAGGGAGGGGGGTATATAAAAATTTCCCTTTTCAAACTTTTTGACCTATAGACTTGAAATTTGACAAGCACATTTGTATCTTGAATACGAATGAACGGAAAACAGGTTTAACGGAAATCCTCTCCGGAGAGAGTTCTGGGAGTATATGGATCAAAGGTTTCTGAGTTTTTGAACTACCAGACATACAAATTTTCAATTTGATAGAAAGATTTCTTCTGCTGATTAGAGATCCATTAAGGATGCTTTTCTCAGAAACTGACAACGAATGGGATGTTTCAATGGTTAATGTGGGGATGTGGATATTTACTGATTTGAAATTTCGTAAGCATTTTTTTTAATAGAGACTCACTAAGAACGGATTTTTTGAAAATCTATTCCCTATGATTGGGGTGAAAGGTTAAGGGGGAGATAAATATAAAAAATTTCAGTTTTTATACTATTAGGACCTTACAGACTTAAAACTTGGTAATCTCGTTCATTTCATTGAATAGATATATACTAAGAAAGGTTTTTACAGAAATTGATTGCCGGGAAGCGGAAGAAACAAATTTCTTTAAAAATTAAGTCTAGACACAATAAGTTATCATAAATTCTTACTTTAATATAACGAAGTATAAAATGGAAAAGGACTCACGAAACCACTTCTAGCTATGTATAATTTTCTAAGCCAATTAATTATTATTTCCGACTATTTTTTTCAAATTCTTGAAAAAAAAGGAGAAAGCGGAGAGAAAGGTAATATAACCCCAACATCGGTTTCATCATTATGTGAGGTATGAGGATCAGCCTGAAACAGAAAAGCATTGGTTTATATTTTGATAACAGAACAATGGCTAATACCAGGGGTGTTAAACTCGAGACCCGAGGGCCACATACAGCCCATGGCCAGCATTTTTGCAGTAAGGCCAATATATCGACACACACTAATATATAATAAAATTTTAAAAAAATTCTCCCGAAATAGGAAAGAAAGTATAAGAGAAGAGATGTCAAGTATCAGAAAACAAACATTAAATGTGTGTTTCTCCTTCTTTTATATATATTAATATTAATGTATCATTCGAAATAAACATATGTTTCGATGAATATTGATTTTTTTCCGGCCCACATAAAGTTAAACCTTGTTTGATTGGCTCAAGTTATCCATTGAGTTTTATACCCTTGTTTTACGTAATTGAGGTAAATTTGAAATTCCTTCATCGCTTAGAATATACAGTTAATTCAATAAAAAATGCTTTTTAAAAGGCATTCATTTGCAGTATTCTTAATCATGCAATATGTTTCATAATATATAAAATAGTTAAAAAGTTTTATATAAATACACAAATACATTACCTACATTTTAAATGGTCTTTATTTTGGGGTAGCTTTTTCAAATCTTATTTCAATGGGGAATATTTCAACTAAATCGTTCCTTAGATCGTCTGTCAGGTAATCCTAACTCCTTGTGGCTCAGAAAACAGTTTTTTTCATTCCTAAGCAGCCTCACCTACTTTACAAAAAGCAAACGTTGTCAATTTGCAAGTCAAATGTGGTGATTTTTTATGCGTCTGTAACGCAAAGAAACATCGAAGAAGAAAATCTATGTTTTCTCTGCAGTCAAAGCATTACATGCACACCCAGGCTGCTTAAAATAAGCATAAATGTACACATTTTCATAAAAAAAAAAGGAGTCTTGAAATAAAACCGAGGACACGAGAGATCTCTACTTACTTCGTCAGTGGCTTTTCTTCACCATGAGTTCACAGCACTTTACTTAGGCAAAGCTAAATTCCAAACCGTCAAAAGTACACAACCGGAAGAGGTTTAGAACTAAAAAAAAATCGGTTTCTAAAAAACGGAAACTATCGTGAATTATTCATGGCAAACTTCTCACAAGCCTATACAGACTCAAAAAGGACCTACCATCTTCATGCCATTCGGGGAGATGCTTATTTCTCCAAAACTTTTTTTTTATTTCGATGGTTAAGGTTATGTTAGGTTAAGGTTATTGCTTTCGTAAAGTAAGTTAATAACGCCCTAAGAATTTCAATAAGCTGAGTATCGGGAAATATAATCCGATAAGAAGAATCAATTTTATAAAAGAAAAAAATAATATGATGATACATTTTGAATTTTGATATTATTAGCGTAGTGAATTATTGCCTTTAAGAGATTACCCTCTATATTTTTATTAAAAAATGAATTTGATATTAACTTTATAAATTCATGATGGAGTATCACATTTCAAATAATTATTTTATCAATACATTGAAAAAACAAAATACATAAAAACATATAAATGAATATTATGCAATATGCATGGATACATGCTTGATTTTGTAGGAAAAAAAAGGTGCAGGAATAAATGCTCATGTATGCTTTATTGTACGTAAATTGTTTATTTAAGAATAACGTAAATAATATAATGCTGATTTTTTAAAGAATACAAAATAAGCCATGTATATTTATAATATGTGCTTATGTTTTCAAAAATATATTTATGTGGGAATATATTCATATGTTATTAATGTATATATGCTTATTTCTGAGCGTATGGCACTAATTAACCCTTTCGAATATGTAATGTTTCATGCGATTATGTAGGTTTGTTTCAAAATACGTTCTTCATTTTTTTAAAAAAATGTTTTTTTGATCCTTTTAAAATCATTTCAAAATCCCCCCTTATCCCCCCTTTCATACTTATTGTCCCTGAATGCCAAATACTACCTTGCCGGGGGGGGGTAGAAAATGTCCTGAGAAGACATAATTGCATAGCAAAGCAGGTATGGAACCGTAACCCTAACGACATAAAGGTACACAAAGACAGTAAGGCCACAATACAGAATGTAATGTAAAACGCTTTATTACAAAAACCAAAAACAATAATAAATCAAAAGTATGACATTAAAGCATCACAAGAGGTGTTTGAAATGGCTGCCATCGGCTTGTATGCACGCACGATGCCAAGGTGACATGTATTGGTCGTAATCTTCGAAAATACCAAGCGTTCCACTGATCGTAGTAGCAGCGATGGATATTCATGCCACCAGATCCATTTCAGATTTGACGGGCGAGTCGCCAATCGTGGTTCTGAAAGATCTATGTTTCGATAGGTTTTGATGCGCCCGAGCGAACGCTTGATGATTCGGTTGCCACCTAATTGGATATCTTTCTCCATGCCATCGAATAGCAACACGTCCGTTTCCGTTGGCAGGGCCATAGTTGAAGTGGATATCCGCCAACTCGGAGTTCGCATAATATTTCATATTCATCGCATGCTGCCCCTGCCTGAAATGAGGACTACACATGTGCCGACCGTGCAAGGTCACGAACAGCACCACCTGTCGCTTTCCGAACATGTAGCTTTCCAATGTAATTATCGCTACCAGGTTATTCTCTGACTCCCCTCCAAATTTGTACACGGCATTTGGAGACACCTTATATATTTAACTACTTCTCTGAACACAATTTATTGGTACTTATGTTTCAATGATAAGACGACTAACTCTGATATTGTATTGTGCATTGTTTCATAAATTTTGCTCAGTGCCTCAAAAAGATATTTAAAGCTTAATCCATCGCACTATTAAATAATGAAATCTAGACAATGTAAAGTTATTCAATCTTTTTAACTACTTTTTTATATACTGTTTAAAATATTTCATGCTAATTAATTTATCAGAAACATCAATTCGCACTGTAATTTTATCAGCGGCATAATAACGTGTCACGTAATATGTTTATATGTATAGAGAGAGAGAGAGAGAGAAAGAGGAAGTAATATATATAGAAATTATTTACAATATATGTATCTTCTCAAAATTTCTGTGCTAATCATGTTCTGAAAGATTAAAACCTAAAAACTAATATTTTAAAAAAGTGTATAAATTTAAATAATTGAACTGACAAATGGATTGAATTAAAAATAACAAATGCAAAAATTATCTATCCATACCTATACCATTATTGAAATGATTAATTAATATTTTCAGTACATATGTGTGATACTCGCAAAAATGAAAAAAGGGTATTTTCAGATGTTTTTTCTCTGATTTTTTTGAGTGAAATATATTTAATTCAGGCAAATCAGTGTTACTTTTTAAAAATATTTCATTAAATGAAAAGAAAAAAGAATCAGTTCAATTATGTAAAAAAATATCTTTTTTATTACTGATTAATTTATTCTCAATTAATTATTGAATAAAATATATTTTCTTTATAGTCATTAGCATCAAAAGTTTAAATTGTTAAATTAATTAGTTTTCATTATGAAACATTCGAAGAAATAAATAATTTGATATTTAAATAATTATAAATAAAACTAAATGGATCTATGGAAGTAATAAACTTAACAAATCGTGTAATAATTAGAGAAAATATATTTTCTAATTAAAGCTGAATTCTTAATACAGAATTATGAAATTTTTTAAGTCTTCACCCATATAATTAATCAAAGTATTTTCACCATTTGGTTAAATTCAAATTTTTAGAACAAATAACTTGTTTTCATGTAAAAGTAGCTCTACTTTCATTTTAGGTTTCTTGTGGAGATATATTAAGGGATATACCCTTTTAAAATATATCAGATGTATTTGAATAAAAAAAAAATATTAATGAAAAAGAGCACACAAAATAAGGTATTCGTTCCAAGACAAAAAATAATTAATAATATTTTTATCCTACAGTAGGACATTTCTTCTTTCTTTCCCACAAATAACCAATTAAAAGTAAATTAATTTTTAGAAGAAATATTCTGAAATAATTTCATTTCGGGAAAGAGTTTCTCTTTCAACTTAAGAATTTCTAGAATGTTTTTTTCCCAGTTTTTAATTATAATTTCAATTTCGCAGCTTATTTAAAAGCTGTTTTGTTTTCTAAGCAATGTAGATACAAATAACTCAACTTTGTTTTTTTCTTTTTTTGCTTTTTGAATGTATTAGCGTTTCTTTCTTGTGCATGTGTAAGCATTTATATTTTCCAATGTTTGGTTTCTAGACGAGATTTGGAATGTCTGATTTTTTATGAAAAAAAATAATATTATACAACTTAAAATATTTCTCATTTGATTAAATCTAAAAATAATTAATTAGTTTCGTTGAGATAAAACAACATTAAAATACCTTAAGTGTCAGATTTTCGTTACAAAAAAAAATACAAATGTCATCCATTTTATTACATTAAAAAAATACTATGTCATTCAAGTACTTAAGCAACATTATTTATTAAATAACTAACTCAAAAATTCATTTTTTCCTTCCCTGTATCTGATTGTGGATAGCTGTTTTATGCTTGTGAAAAAAATGAATTTTTGTTGTAACTTTTGAAATTAGAATGATACGTAGGTATCTACTTCTCCTTGAAGACATTTACATAAGCTTAAACTTACATACGCTATGTAAAGAAAGTAGAAGGATGCTTGTGAATTTTTAAAGGAATTAAAAGAATTTTTATTATTATTCGAAAATACTTTCACGAGCATAATATTTTGAATAAATGAGCTCAAAAACTGTTGAACGGTGAGTTTTTGTACCATTTAAGTCATCGTTTTAAGGTTATTTTTACTTTTCGTACAGAACAGTTTTTTTAAAAAAATTTAGAATAATATTATACTTTTTACAGAAAAATCAATAATTTATTAGCAAATTTCTCTCTCTTTTTGCTTTGATCAGTTCATAAAAACTATTTGACACCAAATCGTATAATATTTGGAATTTAGTTTGAAGAGAATTGTCTCAAATGTGATTGAGTGCTTTCTTAAGCTCAAGGATGGCTTTGTACAGTTTTCCTTCTTTTAACAGTCTAAAGAGCGCTACCCAAATATTTCCAAGTATATTTATATCAAGCTCTTTGCTTGGAGATGGATAAACTCGAATATTGTTCGAACAAAATACATTTTTTACAGCATTTGCTGTGAGAATAGACGTATCATCCGCTTAAATGTGACGCATAAGGAAGGATCTGATTCCAACACTAATATGTAATCTTGATGATCCTGAGAAAGAAAAAAGCATTAATAAAATGAATTTGAAAATTAAACATTCAAGAAAGAAAATGTTGAGATTTTTTTTTATAAAAGCCTGTTTTTAAGATGTTAATATTTTTATAATTTTATCATCCAATCATTAACTATTTATAAACCTTTAAAAGTAAGATATGTTTAAGTTAGGGAATTGTGTGTGCGTGTGTGTCTAATTACCAATATAACTTTCGAACTCTTTTAAATTTCTCATTTTTTTTGTACCTGGTGACAAATTCGTCAGCTCTGCAATGCTTAGCTTCTGATATCCTGCTAACACTCCATATAGATCACAACATTCATGCACGGTTTCTGAATAACTTAATGGAAGAATAGTGTTGACACTTTGCTTAAACATCAGACATGCTTCATGATGGATTATATATGTCAGACCATGAAACTACTGATCTAAAGATAAGACTCTAAGATGAGCGAATGATTTGTGTTAAACAAACTCAACACGGGTTGGTAGCTGAAAGTTTAACTAAATTTTATGTTTGATAGATTAACATTTCTAGTCTCCTTAAATTTTGAATGAACACAATCATTTCATTATAAAAT
>BMAV01026668.1:67289-93933 GCA_019973955.1 Trichonephila inaurata madagascariensis | reverse complement strand
CTTTGTTATTCATTTTATTTAGTATTTGTGTTGTACCATCCTCTTTTTAACTTATTAAATGTGTAAAAATACTCCTGGTGCTACGCCTTCTTCATTTCCTATCCGAGGCTAGGTGTGAAACCTCACTTAGCATGAAAAATCGGCCGGTCTTTTTTCTGAATTTTGCTGAAACCCTCTAGACCCGAACATGCAAGTACTACAAAAATATATAAGTACGTTTTTAAGATTGTAGTTTTGAAGAAATTGTTCAAGAAAATGTGAATGTAAGCAAAAATATTGTAATTGATTCAGATCTGAGCAAGTTATTTGAAGAAACCCTTGCTTATTTGATGCTGAATTTGGTTCTTTTGTTTTCTCTTACAAGAAATTTTGCTAAATCAAGAATACTTTGATACTTTTGATATAATAATCGTGATGCTTTGAAAATGAACCACCGTTTTTTGAACTCGAATCTGTTTTAAAATATAATTTTGATATGATTATTTTGAAGAATTTTTTAGAACAATTTGATGCGTTTATTTTGAAGAAATGTAATTTTATGCTTAATTTATTTTCGAATGATTTCTTGAAACAAAAATTTATTTTATATATTCCATATCTTCATGAATATTTTGAGAATTAATATTTTACTATAGAACTAAGTATTACTTAAGTGTTATTAAAAGAAGAAACGTTTGAAATTTTAATGTTTATTTTTAATTTCTACTGAATGTTTATTATAAAGCAAGACTGCACCTGTAAGTCCCTGAAACGTCTCACTGTCGGTCCAGTACACGAATTACTTAAATTATTTCCTACTATGTTTTAGTTTAAGGAATGCTCTGCTCTGTACATAGACTTTTTGTTTTCTCTAATGAGAAAAATGTTTTCCTACCTTTTGTGGTTCAGTGACCCATTCAGCAAATGTTAGTAACAAAAATATTTTGAAATTGTTCACCCCTCTCAATTTTGAATTTGTTCTCAATTTACTGCGTGGCAATGAGAAATTCTTGATTATCTCACTTTTTCGAGAAAAAAGTTATTATTTTTATGCAGAAATTTTTAATGTATATTTTATAAATAGAAAAATTATTATTTATGTATTGCACCGTTACTGACTGCTTCAAAATTGTGAATAGTTTTCATATTAACATTCTATTTAAGAAAAAGATCTTCTTAAACTCCATTATATGCTCCACTAACAAAAATGACATTGGAAAATATTTAATTATTATTTTATTCAAATATTATAATATGAAATGTTTTCAAAACATCGTTCAGAGTAATATTATTATGTGCATACATTATTTATTTTACACATTTTCATAATAAAAAAATATTTTAAATATATATTTTATTAGACTAACTTAACATGGGTTGATTTCGTTTTAAAACTTTTAAGATAATCCGCCATTCGATTTGAGCAATTCGAATTGCAAGTGCGTTCATTAAAATGATTTTTCTGAATAATTATATTATTTAAATTGGATTATTAATACATTATACAAAATTGTATAGTTACAATTCAATGCCTGCTCAGCTAAGCTCGAAATATTTCTACGTTTGTGGAATTACTTTACAAAAATGCATCATATTAATAGTTATATGTGTATTTCTTTCATATTTTTTAATTATTTTAAATAACATTATTTTAATAAAAATATCTAGATGGAAGATGTGATTGAACTTAAAATATTAACCATTTTTAGGAAGGCATTAATATTTCTCAAATTTCATTACTTCAATTCTAGATACATAATATATTAATAATTTTTATTTCATGTTATGAAATAAAGTTCCTGAGTAACATCGTTTTGAGGAAATATTTTCTAAAATGCTATTTCTCGTGTACCATTTCATTCACATACCAGTAGAAAAACCTTCTATTGAAAATTCCTATTTAAAAAATGCTATTTTTTTTATTTTGCTCACAACCCCTTTTGAGTACGACAAAAAAGAGATCTTCTAACGTATCACATGCATATCGGCTTAGTATTCGCTTGGTATTAGTTCGAGGCATATATTCGAAAAATAACCACCTGGTGCTTCTCGTGCTTTGAACGCAGAAATAAAGTAGAAAGGATTCCAAGTGATTTTGAAATAGAGAAGATCTTTCTCCTTTTTATAATATTAAGTTGAGGTAGAGATCAAAAAAGTATGGAATGTTTATTTTAAAGCTTACTCCTCTACTTATTTTCTCATGATATTACATTTTAAGGTAGATTTCTTACAAATCGTAATTAGATGTTTCAATCAATTTATATATTTTCTAAAAGTTCAAACAAATTCAGATTATAAACTTATATGTAACTTGGCTCTTTTTTGGAATTCAAAATGAATGTACAGATACATTATTTTAGCTACATTTACGCTGGAAATTATGGCCTGCATTCATGGTATACCTGTACATGAATAATAATATATGAATGTTGAAGTGTTTTTCAAACAGGCTTGGTAATGAAAATCATTTAATCAAAAGAAGTTTGAAGACTATTTCTCAAATAATTTGATACCGAATAAAACTACAAGAAACTACGTTTTAATAGAGATGTAATACTTATATACTAAAAAGGAAAATGGACATTGTTTATAAGCGTTGTAAGGCGATGCACACAAAAATCAATTATTTCCTTTATTTTGTTCTTATTTTCAAATTGTAAGGCTATGGGTAAATTGAAAACCTTTAATTTCCTCAAATGAATATTCAATTTAAACACTCCTACGTGTTATGTAATATTAATCATATTATATATTTTCATAAAGCAACTTTTACAGAAGTCCTTTTTGAAATGCCATTGTTAAGTCTTGATTCCCTGAGAGCCACCAGGGCCATTGATAAGCAAAACAACCCTTTTTTATTGCGATATTGCCGGCTCTTTCACGAAATTTGCTATCAAAGGAAGGATGTGTGTAAAGAGTAGACATTAATGGACAATGGAACAACACACTGTGTGCACTGACATTCTATTTTTCTTAAACTATAGTTTGCTATTGGGAAATCAGAACTTAATTTGATTTTTCCTTAACTATTTCAAATTCAACATATTTATTCCACTTATTACGAGCTTTATTTTAAGAAAAAACGTAGAAGAAATTGATTGATTAATAGAACTAGATGAGGTCTACGATCACCCTTGTTTTGGCAGCTCGCATGCACTGTACATGCGCTAGGATTTGTCCTGTCTATGACCCTCTTTACCACTCTTTATATATACATAAACAAAATATTCAACTTTGGGAAATTTAATTAGATCGAGCTAATTAATTAATTAAAGATATTCAACTGCAAAATTAATTATATACATTGTTCACTTAAAAAATAGTCAAATCGTTTTCTAAGGTCTTCATTAACATACAAAAAAAAAATAAGATACTTAAATTTTGACATTAACTGTTTTTTTGGAACAATAATGACAATCTTCGCAATCCGCTGAAAACGCAATTTCTGCTATAGAACTATTCGCCTTCCCCGTTAAAATACTCATCACAGAACCCGTGCTGCCATATATATTGAAAGAGTGGATGTAAAAGAATATTCCGGCTAAATATCGTCAGAGTATTCGTAAAAATGGTTATTCTATGTTATTTTAAATTGAGTGGTACTTATAAGTACCATCGGTAGATAAAAGGTTTAACCATCACTTGCTGGAACTGCTCCCGTTGGTGAATGCCTGGTAGTTTCTGCTATTGCAGGTGTCCTTTGAGACAAGGAAGAAAAACTTTGCACAAGGGGTTCTCTGACATAATGATATGTATATTGCCCATTCTAACTGTTCATTTCCTCATATAATACAACATGTGCTAGAGAACTGCTCATCACTCATTATTTGCACAACATAATTAAGTGCGTCTGCTATAACACTTACAAATTTTCAAGTTACTTCACCTTGGTTTTGCATTCTGAGTGCCTCATACTTTTACTTAACACACACTTTTTACTTAAACATTTTTCGAAAAAAACCAAAACTTCAACTAATATGTTTTGCATTCAGAAAACGTACTTTTAAAAACATTTACTCAAAGAATAAATAATGCTTTTTTTTTCAGTAAATGAGTAAATGAAGCGCAATTAAACTTTCTGTTCTCCTTAAATATATTTAACTCTCAATGTGACCCGTGTTTTGAAAACTAAATAAATGTTTATACTATCAAATGTCTTATAAAATATATTTTAAGGAATTTTTTTTTTTCTATCAAACAAAATATATGCGATAGAAATTTTTTATGTGAAGAATGTTTAATTTTCTGAAAAAAAGGGCTGGATGTCTAACAATGAATAAATGACAATATTTTAAAAAAACTCTTATCTTTATTTTATTTTTATACTAAAAAAGAGAATGTGCAAGACAATAACAACAACATTAAGCAAGAGAATTATACATCTAACTTTCATCCACATATTTCTTTAATTTCTTGCACATACTTTGTTTTATTACTGAGTTTTATTTGATGGACAAAACTAACAATAACCTTTGATGGAAGCTAACACTAATATTTGCAATTTTTTTTTGAATTATTTTCGTTTTATTGCTTGATTCTTCATTTTTCAGGAAGTGTTGCCTAATTTGAATATATAGCGTGATGAATAATTTATCAAGTTCTTTCAAAAGTAATTCGTTGCTGTCACTTTATTCTTTATTTACTAAAATTCAGGAAAAAATACATAATAAGTTGATCTACTTAATATATTAAAAAATATAAGCATAAACTATTTACATTTATATATGTTCAAAACTTGTTAAAGAATTTCCAGTCTCTTTTTACAAACATTATAAGCTGTTCTTTTATTTCCCTGGTTTTCCGAGCCACTATGAGTTTTTTTTTATTTATCATTTATGCATGCAGTTCTAGTTTGCGTTTTCTGATAGGGTGAAGCATATAATGTTTTTTTTTAAAATTGTATAAGTCTGAAGGAAATGGTAAATCATAGTAACAATATTGTGCACATTGATTAGAATACGATGTTACTTATTACTCTTATAATCTGATATTTGGTGTGTAATATTTTCAAGTAGAAATTTTAGTCTTTAGAGCATGCGAACTTTTGCAGTCGAGCTTTAATTATATATTTCAATAACTTTTTTAGAATATATTATCTAAGTAATCGTCCTCTTGAAAATTAACTAATTGTTCTGTTTCTTAAATGTACAATTTTGTAAGAAATCCAAGTCATTTTTCTGAGTTTTCTTGAATGGTTCTAAAGTAACTAAGCATATTCTCTCTCAAAGAGTGAATTCAATGCCTAATTAAATGACAAAAAAAAATACTGAAACATAGTTCAGGTAGTTTGCACAAAGGAAAAAAAACTATTGTTTTTGATCAATATATACCATTTCGTACTTTCTCTATGCATTCATTCTCCAGGTCATAAAATAAAACTCATATATGCTTAGAATTCACAACCTATATTACTCTGAACTCTCCAAAACCTACAAAAGGTGTCCTTTTAAACTTTTCAGGTTAAATTGTAGAATTCAATACAATTTCAACCACTTTCCTCCACTTTCTATTTATGATGGACATTACCAGTTACAAGTTAATTTAGTACTTTTTAAAATAAAGTTTGCCCATTCCAAATAGGCATTGTATGAATGCAGGTTTAATTAACATTTTAAATTGCAATATTTGATTTCAAGATATTGCTAATTAAAAGAAAAACAAGTATAAGGTAAGGCGTATCATATAACGGGAAATTTTTCATTTCCCAACCATATACAGTCATTAGATAAAGCCTCCAGAATTACATAAAGCCTCTAATGTTTTTAGACCTAAAGTCTCTAGAAACATTTAATATATATATTTTATAAGTTAAAACGTTTTAAATTAAGTTCCTTCCTTAGTGCCCTAAAGAAGAAGAGTGCCCTGAATCAAGAGTTTTATGAAGGAACCCCAGTACATGGAACACCAATAGCAAAATCTGTCTGCTTAAAGGTTGTTCCTGTTAATTATTTTCAGTCTGATTTCTTATATAGGATTTCTTCTGAATTTGATTGGTCAAATTTTGTACTGAACCTCAAAGCTGGTTTGGGGATTTACAGAAAATATTACTCTTTTTCCTCTCAGTATTGAATTTGTTAAGTTCCCTGCTAAGTAAAAGATCAGATAAAACTATTTTGGGACGCATTGATTTAAATGATAAATTGTGGCAAAATTTGAAAGGTGTATAAAACATATAAATAAACGAAAACTCTTTACTCGGGGGGTATGAAAAATGATTCAAAATTACCTGCAGATATTTCATTATTATTAATTTTATAAGTAATTATATAAGAATGTTTCAGATCATATAAATTGCAATAAAAAAATACAGAATTAGAAAATTGTCTTTTTTTTTTATAATCTTTTTCGATGTTAGAATCAAATATATATTTATTACTAACATGAAAAATGATATCAACATATAATGCAAATATTGATATATTTTTAGTGACTAATTTATTGCTAATTGAGAATTTGGTATTATTAATGTATTTTACTAGAGAGCAATAATTGATTATCTTTCAAAATGTAAGGAAATTCAAAATCTAAATAAAAACCACTGTTCAGTACAGTTTTAAAAAAAAATACAGTACTGATATTTGGAAAAAAATTTTAGAATGATTTTAAAACTATAATTTTTATTGGTAATTTACTAATTAAATGTATAGAAAGGTAATTTCTTAAATATGTGAAAAATGAATAAATGAGATGACAAAGGTATATATATATATATATAGACTAATTCTCTACAAACAAGAGATTACATCCAAACAATAACATTCGAAAAACACATAGACAGTAGGAAAATCACACAATGAAGGACATATGAGTAATCGAGATTAAAAATTATAAAATGGATGCTGCAATGCTATAAACATTACTGACTTAGGACAGCTAATATATAACATAATTTATATATATATATATGTGCTTGATGCGAATCTGGTGATCTGAACATTAATTTAAGATTTAACTTTAACTACAAACATATTATAATGACATGTTTTAGCTTAGGGTTATCAATGAAATAAAAAAATAAAAATGTGTGTATATTTTTTTAATTACATGTAGAATTCTGACTTTAGACATTTTCGCTTTTCTTTGATTCCAGATTTCAAAGAAATCTCATTTTATTAAGGTTGAAACTTTATGACTTTCACTGTAGGCTTATGTGTGAAATTTGAAATGTTGATACAATGTAAAGTATATATATTATAAAAAATGCAAGTGAGGTTCTTTATACAAAGTTTGTTCTTTACTAATTTAATTGGCTAAATTCAAATAATGCGTAATTGTATAACTTGTGTGTGTGTGTGTGTGAACAAATGTGGCACTTGCAAATATGAGGAAAAATATGCATTCTTAATTCTAATGAATTGCAACGAAGTCTGGTCAATAGGAAGGAAAACACTATAGCAATTTCGTTCATTATTCTGATACAATTAAATTTGGAATAGCAAACTAAATTCTAATCTTTATCAATTCTAAGTTAAAACATGCCTCACAATCTTAAAGTATAAGCAAATTGATCATATATGAAACTAGAATTAGTAATAAGGAGCGGCAACTTAGCCAAAACTATTGAGATAATCTACATAGAGTCAAATTGTAAAATTTTCTCAACAATTAGATTTCCTCTTAGCAGGTTCATTTTTAAAAACTTTAACTGAATTGAATGGGTACCAGTTCAAGCGACTTATCTGTAGAAATAATAAATTTTGGAGGCAAAGTATTAAGGACTAGATAAAGCTTTAAAGGAAAATTACAGAAGCAACAATACGCCTATATATTCAAAAGTGCACACATGCATTCTGCAAAATGGGGCAAAAGTCATTTTTCACAGTATTGTACAAATAAGTACATATTACGTCGATAACTTTGAAATTCATTTTCATCTCATAAGAAAAGTGTCTATGGGCAGACGAATCACGTTTTGAGGTTTTTCACAAATATGTTAACCAGAAGATTATTAGGCAGATCGATAAAACAAATGATCGCTTTACTTACTAACGCATGTCTCGTAATACCAGCTTTAAGATAGGTTAGAAACGTAGAGAAGTAAATGGAGTTAGAAATTTGCCTTTTTTAACGGTAAGATAAATGAAGCAAAGGCTATATATATAAATGTACGTGTATGTTCTTAATGCAAATCTGTTCTCTGCAATATAAAAACAACTTCACAGAAATTGATATATTTTTCAAAGAGAGTCTAAGGGGTCTCAAACTAAGTAACAAGCAATGAGTGTTTGTAGTGCAATAACAATAGTAAGTCCAAATTTCTCTTTTATGAAAAATATATATAAATTTTTAAGAATAATATACAACTTTATACTCTCTTTATGTACAACAGCAACAAATTGAAGTGTGAAAAAATCTCCACGCAAACAACGAATTGGTCTCTCTTGCCTATTCATTCTGTTGCAGTTGGATTCGGTATAAAAAAAATCCTTTAGTATTCAAATGAAATGAATATTCTTTACTTGTGTTGTGCAATGAATTAAGCATACGGAATCTAATATAACTATCTGTTCCGTTGAAAACCATTAACTAAAGTAATAAATAATATTCTTTGAAACTTAAGATTTAATTACAGTGAACATTTTGTGTCTAGTATATTACACATTTTCAAAATCACTCACTGCATTCTAATTTATGCCTAAATGAATGGATCTCATTAAAATTAGCGTTTTATAATTGTGTAGAGATTTTTTTTTTATTACGAACATGCCTGCAATACAAAATAAATGCTGAAACCTTAAGCCGTAATTCTGCAAAAATTGCAATGGATAACATGAAACTGATTCTGTACATAAAGACTGAAGAAAGCATAATAGTAAAGCGAATGAACAGGACACATACGATTGTGAAACGAAGGTGCGGAAAATTTTATTGACACAAAGCTGATACTACGAAATGCTATTCGAGCGAAAGGCAAAACTAGAAACAACGTTTTTCTTAAGACCTCCTTTAATTGTGGTAGCAAAGTGTCTTTTTTTTAACTCAAACCAGATTATCCAAGAGTTCTTGAAGTTCTCAATCCTCAATCATGTGTGCCATATTTATTTAGTGTCTTTTCAAAAGTTCAACAGGTGACTTCGTAAACTCTCCCACACTTGTACAATATAATTTAAATCGGTAAATAATGTTATTCAATCTAGTCTAGGGATATCTACACATTTTGAAGTTTCTGAAGAGCAAGGAACCTGAGGGGATATGTGTTGTCATGCATGAATCTAGAAGTCTCGATCAACATTATCTCTGAACAGAAGCACATTTCATAACTGTTTTTGTTTTTCTCTTCATACTTACTGGGGCCAAGAATCATTTATCAAACTCAAATCGGGATCATCATTAAAGAGAACGAGACTGCTTGGTTTTCATTAAATACTCTAAATAATATCGTGAATGTGTGTTTATCAATGGTATGTATCTTTGAAGACAGTGGGTGAATGGTCCTTTTTATAAAAACATCTGACCCCAGAAATTAAGAACACTGTCATTCAGTTTCCATAAAAAGTTTTCGATCAACGACACATTTTATTTAGCTGTGATATCTTTTCAACTTCCCAATGAAGTATTGATAATTTGTTGGGATTTATTTTGCCAACCACACCCCACCAATATGTATTCCACAATTTTACCCTCCTTTTGGAATGCTTTTTAAGTGTGATGCAGCACTTTTTGTCAGTTTCAATCACCTGTGCAATATTCATTTGACTACACATCTCCTTAAGCTTCCCGATAATTCTATCGTGTATATAAATGGTTTTATGTATCTTTTTTGCCATTTTGCATAGGCAGTTTCGATTTCGCTTCCTTTGAATGTCTAAAAAGACATATTTTTCGTTCTTTTAAGTTGCTTTGTACTGTTAGCATTGAATTTATGAGTTTTGCTTGCTCTCACATCATTTTATTATATTTATATATGCATCACCTTTCTACATAGTTGGCTTTTCTGTATACTGATACAAAGCCTCTTTCTATAATTTATTTACTTTATGCTGAAAGACGTTGTTGCCTAAAAATTTCACACTATTGTATAATGAGGTTTTTTTCCCTGGAAAAATACACATTTGAAGAAAAATTATTCAAAAATATCAGTTTACTTCTGATGAGAGGCAAAACATAGATTATAATCTAAATTTCATAATTAGTTTGAATAAAATAAGAAATCCCAAAATATCGAAAGTTTTCTCATGTATATTCAAATAGAATCTCTTATTGTTAAATAACAATTTGAAAGTGAAATGCACGTTAAACTTTATTGTAACAGACTTAGTCATAAAGGTTTTGGATTAAATGTTTTTATTAAAAAATTAACATTTTCTAATAAAATGTCTGACAAATTTAATGACCTTTATAAATGATAAAATTCTTTTGACTTGCATCGAATGACTTTTCTTCTTTTATTTTCCTTACACCCAACAAATTTGAACAAGTGATTTATTACAATTAACTGAAATTCATATTATCTAATTAATAAATGTAAGACGTTTGTCATCTTTTCCATATACTTGATTCAAAATTAATTGCAGTTAAGCCTTTATGACAGTAAATCCTTTGAGACTTGCATTCTTGTATTAAAATTAAATTATTTTCCCATTGTTAAATAATTATTAAAACCAGCTTATTCTTTTAAAATCTTATTAAAACTTTTGGTTTAAAATTATTTGGATTGCCAATATTAATCTTTTAATAAAAGTAACAAGTTTTATATTTATATAAAAGGAAAGTCTAGAAATATTAAAAAAGTTTTTAACAGAACTTTTTATACTTATTTCTGTTTTACATTTAAGCTGCATATTCGTACTTTTTATATTAATTTCTTAGGCATAAATTTTTTATTGTTTTATAGCGACCTATTAGAAAAGAAGTTTTATCATTTTTAACCTAAAATTAAATTTATACGTACTCCACTTTTATGTAAATTATTTTATATATAAGAGCTGTCCTACGTCAACAATATTTATAATAGTGCAGATCCATACATATATTTCAAATTGTATTATTTTTATAATATCTAATATATCTTTTCTAAGAACTTATGTCTGGTTTATATTAAAATTTCAATTTTTGTGATTATTCATCTTTCTATAGTAGATAATTTTAACTCTATATATATGCAAAACAAATGCAAACAATAGAAGCCACCTTTTTTTTATTAACGTATTAATAATCTGATTTAACTGAATGCTTCCTTATTTCATGCGAGTCAATTGATGCACTTATTATAATTAAAAGTTTTTGGACTTTTATTTCATTTTTTTCATATCGAATGCACACTCAAATTAAAAAGAGCTTTATGCTTTTTCCGAAATAAAAAAAAAACTCATAATTATCTGTAAAGAGAAATAAAATCATTAGAGAGAAATAAGTGAGACAAAGTTTCGAGTATAACCCCAAATTAATTTGTGTGTGTGTGTAAATTATGTTAAAATGCATGTAGCTATTATAAATATTAACACATTTACATGCATGTGTTATATTAAAATGTATCTGAGCAACATTACCCTAATAGGTCTATTGACGGGCTATTGACTCTACATTTGTATACATTATGTGTTGAGCCTTAGAAAATATGTATTTTTATATTATATTTTAAATATAGGCGTTGTGTGATTATATAAATTCATTCATGGTATAAATGGTGACTTATGTGAAAAAAAATCATATACTTAAATTTAAAACTTACTAATAAGCTAGTATTATATATATTTTAAAATTGTCTTACTTATATATAAATTACTGACAGTGGTAGCCTAGTGGTAATGGCCATGAACTCGTGGTCGTCGTGTTATGAGTCCGAGTTCCAGTGGCATTGAAGATCTGCCGTAAAGAGGGTCTGACTCACGTTAAGCCTTCCGTAGCTGAAAGTCCTTCCGATGAAGGGGTGGGATAAATTAGAGAGGGGGCTGCTAGCTCAAGCGCCGTTCTCATTACGAGGTCCAAAATTACAAGGTCCGTCACCAATAGCCTTTGTGTTCTTCTATAGTGAGATGCTAATAATAACTCGCTCATTCAGGCCAAATGAATTTTACAAAGATACTTCAACTATAAAGTTGTAACATAAGAAAAACTTCAAAATTCGAGGTCAGATTTCAATTCGACATCCTCTTCAGTCATCCTAGAATAATGCTTGAAGGTTGTTTGTTTCTTTTGTAAAAAAAAATTATCTTTCTACATTCAGTTTCAAAATTTTTATGTTTGAATTCAAATAGAAAACAAATAATAATTCTTTTCTCAAATTAAAAATGATAAAAAAAATCAAAATAATTCCCTATTAAAAATATTTCTAAAAGGATGTATCGACTTCTGGTAAGAAAGTTCTTTAAACATACTTTAAACACACATGATTAAAAATCTGGTGTAAATTTTGAATTTATAAAAATAACATATTAAAAGACATTTTAAAATAATAGAATACATTATTTAGAAAAAAAAAGTCCCTTGTTTCGTTTTTTGATGTGTTTAATAGCTGAAAAGTCTATAGTTGTTGAACAAAGTTTTGAATCATCAGCGGTATAGAATGAAAAAATGTCGATAATCCATCATAAGCGAGTAAGTAAAACGAAAAGCATCAAAAATATGTATATCACTTCCTTCCTCATATTTATTAAACAGGCTCACATGCAATGCTACACATACACACATATGTATATCTATTGTACTCTACAATATTGTATAAAATACCGAAGCCTACTTCACCAAAGCCACACATTACATATTTTTCTTTAGAATATTAAAATTAACAGAATAAACACCAATACCTTTTCCATGAAATGGCAGCAACTTTACTTCTTAAATCGAATAAAATCTCTCGTTGCAAACATGAGAAAATACGATGAGAAATAAACAAACTTTTTTTCTCTTTTAAATATATATTTATATATATATTCACCGAAGGAAATTATTAAAAATTGTTTTGATTGCTTACATGCAATATTTTCCATACGCTTACGAAGATTCTTACGCACGAATATGCCTGAGGCATTAATGTTCAATGCAAAATATTTTCAATCAGCATGCACTATTTGGTAAATTATATATTCCATTAAGTAGTTGTAATGAATATCATACAGAAGAATTTTTTTTGCAGTCTATATTTTTTTATTCATTAAAAAAAAGTGTAATTCAAAATCTCTCGTTGTATTACACGTAAAAAATAATTGGGAAAAACAGCTTTTTTTCATAAAAAGCGAAAGACTTAAAGTAATTTCTTTCGGAATGCAAGAAAAAAATGGTAAAGTATGAAATAGATACATCCTAATATTATGTATTTCTTTAAAGAAGCTCTTCTTCATTGTGCCTTTCAAGATACAGTTGTTTTTTCCACTTCAGATTAAATTTATAATTTTTATTTCAGTCTAATTGCCTTGTGTTTTATTTTAATATGTTTTTAATTCCGTATGTAATTTGTTTTTCCTACGTAAAAAAAGGGCCTTTAGAAGAAATGTTATGCTTATTTTCAGTTATTTGATATGTGATAACCATGTAAAAAAGGAGCAATATATTTCTTTAAAGATTACATTTTTTTTTTAACTTTTAGAAAAAAAAAATGCATGCATGCTTATTTTTTTTTAAAAAAACAAAATAAATTAGTTTTTTATAAATGCAAATTAATCTTTGACAAATATAAAATAAGTGAATCGCAAATATAATTTGCTTGCAGTTAATTATATTGCCCTTATCACTTTTATCTCTTACATTTTTATACCGGCAACCTTCAACTAAAGCTCCGAAATTCAAAAAAAAAAAAAAAAGGTTTTTTTTTTTTTTAAATTTCAATGAATAATTAACATTTTTATTGATATGAAAATATTGGATGGTGTTTCCAATTTTGTTTTAACTGATCAGCGATCAGCAGTAATGTTGTCCTTGAAGATGTATGGAATGATTTGGCCCTGTATGTCATCCAAGTCCAAGTCGACGTGCCTTATAGGGTTCGAGCCGTTGGAACTGGTATAAGCCGTAAAAGTGAGTAGCAGTTTTGAATCCTGTAATCCCAAATTACATAAAACCTATATATTCAGGCTATATACGCGTAAAAAGTGAAGTTTTGTTATTTGATTTTCTTCCTAGAGTAACAATTTTAATGACCATGAGTATATATATTTATATACACATATATTTCATAAGCAATGCAGATATTTTTAATTTTTTTAAAATTTTCTGTTGATAAAATATTAAAGGTTAATAAGCTCATATAATTACGATTTATGGAAAATATATGCCAAATATTAGTTTCAAAAACCTTCCATTTTATCCAAAAAGGTTTCAGAATCGACTCAAATACATATGTTCTAGTTGAAATCATTTATTTACTCAAAAGATATATTCGAAGCTTAATCATACGGAATATAATTGACTTCACAAAATAAATTTAAATTAAATCAAAGGTTTGTTTAATCTTATATTCCTTAATTAACATCCTACCTGATTTAACTAAGCTTGCATTACTTAAAGAAAACATTTTTAATGCTTTTGAGGCATAAGTTTGGTTAAAATAGCCTTAAATAAAATACATAATTCCTTTTACAAGTAAAATAGCTATACATGACTTGTGAATATTAAGATTTCTTTTGTATAAATAGTATATATATCCATACACTTGAATAGAGAAGCCATATATTTTCAATTACATAATTCGTTCATTATCATATTACTGTATATGCAATAAACGAATTAGTCAATATCAATTATGTGATAATTTCAGAAGTATAGCTTAAGAACATATAGCTAATTTTTTAAAATACTGTCACATGACGATTCTTCAAAGCTTCATGAAGAGGCTTTATTTACGAAAATTTGCTTACCAATGCCATATATTTAATTATTCTTAGAATAGTAACTATTGTGGAATTTCTGTTAATGTTTTATAGCATATTGTTCTTTATTTCATTGGACTTATTCTGTACCCAAGTAAGAAAATAATTCCAATTAGAATAATTTTTAACATGCATTTCAAAAATTAATCAGCTAATAATTATTCATTGTTTTAAGAAAATGTATTTAACTATTAATTAAAAAAAGACATATGTGTCACATGAGTACGATTTTAATGCGATATATTTTAGTTTTAGTATCGCTCCGTGTATACATTTCAATTTTGACCATGTATATTGAGAAAAATACGAAAATAAAATACCTAACCTTTGATTATTCTTCGTTTATAATGAGATAAAAGCCAATTTTACAACAAGCTATGTTTTCTCATGTTACAATGTGTCGTACAGAGATGATAAAATATGCGATATTGTTAATAGAAAATAAATTGCTCGACCATTCCTATACGACAAAAAATACATCATACTAAAAATTATATATATTTTATAAAAATTATATTTTTTTAAATATATTATATTTTTTTTAAATATTATATATATTTTATGAATATTATATATTTTCTAATATAGAAATTATATTTTTGTATATTATATATTTATACACGGGTGACAAAAACTAACGTTTCAAACATAAATTTCATACTATTTCAAGAAATATACCATTATTTTTTTAAGAAACCTATTTTCATTTAAGTAAAAACCATTCTGGGTACTATAGTTCATATATGAATTAGAATACAATAAAATTTACCTCCAAAGATTTCTGAGAAAGACAGAAAACTTACTTATTTTTAGTTTGTAAGGATTATAATCAAGTTACATATTCTCAGATTTGTAACCCTTTTTTCAATAAAACTGACGCCTTCTGTCAAATTCCCGATAGTCATTCGATCTTCTGATTAAATTGGGTTTAAAGATTCAAGTTCTTGAATTTTTCTTGTTCATACTTATACATTTCTATGAGCACAATTTCTTTTCTTGTTTGGCATAGAATAATTAGTTCTACTTCGTTTGGATGATATAGCCTCTTCTCAAAACCGAGTAGGTATAATACATATAACAAACAAGATATAACAATTTTAACAAATAATAACTAACTCGCACTCCGTAGATAAGAAATAAATTACGCAAAATAAATTATTACGGCTAAGTATCGATTCCAAGTGATACGTCTGAACATATACATTAGCGAAACCAGAAGCAGGAAGGGAGTAATTGAGTTGTGTAGCGCTCAAACAGGAGACGAATCAACGAGATTTCAAAATCACGTAGCTCCAGGTTTTCGTTTCTTTGGGGTAGTGTAAGTCGAAGCATTACTGAAAAAATAATCTTGACAGCATATTATTCCAATAATGTTAGAAGCGTGTGTTAGCGAAACACAAAAGTATTCTTATCGGAATTTTTAAGACATTTAATTGCTTATTTATTAAAAAAACCGATGCATTACTGTTATGAATAATCTTAGCTGAATTTGATGAAAAATTGGGCAATAAGAAGATATAAAAAATGCATAAAGTGAATGATTATAGAATTGCCAATTGTTTTTCAGTATAAAATGGTATATATATTTTGCAATTTCTTAAGTGCTTAGCTTTTTTAAATTAGTTCACACACACACATCTACAATTACATTTTATATAACTAAACCTTTTTACTGAACTAGTCCATTCAGCAGAAAAAAAAATTAAAGAATGTACAGTAACAAAAATAAACATGATAACCTGAATAAAATAAATTTGAAATTTTGTTTTAAAATCTTTAAAGTATATAAATTGTAAGCCAATTTATTTTTAAAATAATTTTCAATGGAAATTTTTTAAATAATTATGAGAAAGAGGTGTTAGAAATTATTAGAAAAGCACTTCATAATGATGCCCACACACAGTTATGTTTTAACTGGTTTAAAAGTAACCTAGAATTAAAATAGTTTCCCAAATATTTAAACACACACAAAACCGTTCATCTCTGCGGTTTTACTTCGCACGATTTTCATACAATATTTCTCTGAAGCACTTCAGGATACCTTATGGCTGTGGGTTACATACTTTCTTTCATAATATATAATAATGATGATGCATACTAAAACTTATTTATTTAATTGAACTAGCCAATCTGTATAGATATATATTCTTAGTTATTCTGAATTTTTTTAAAAAAGATTATTCTTGTTTGAGATGTTTTAACTTACACACAAGTTTCAATGTGGAATTATAAGGAAAATTATAGTTTCTTTTTCTTTCTTTTTAATTTACAGAAATCTAACTGGCTCAGTGCAGAAGCTTCACTAGTCAGATTAGGGTTAAAGATACATCGAATGCAGAAAAAAATCTACCTTATTCTTATCTGATTTTTTTTACTACATTCAGACACCAAGAAGGTACAGAAAAAAACAGGGGAAAAACCAACTTGACTAAAGGGGTAGAGTATATGGGACAACTGATAAGAAAATATTCAAGATGTACTATCATCAGAGAATGTCTTTCACGTCACAGAAAAAGAGAAAAAAATTATTTCACTTCGTTTTATTCTTTGTGGTTTTCTTTTTCCTAAGTGCAAGTCTTTGTCTGATAAAATATGCAGAAGTGTTACTTTCTGTGCATTTCACGATCGATAAGATATTTTTTTATTATTATTTTTACTATATCGGCTTTTCTTTCCCAGTTATCACTAAAACCTTTTTAAACTTTCTTTAGAAAAATATCAGTTCTTAAATTTATTACTCTGTTATTCTTTATCCCGCGGTCCCTCACGCCTGTTTTTGCTACCATCGTTACTCGCGAGTTGTAGAGAACACCCCAAACTTGTAACACATGTATTTAATTTTGAAAATAAAATTAAGTCATTATGATACATATTTATTATTATTACCATTATTAAATTTATTGCATACAAATGAGACTAACATTAATTTAAACTAAACATACAAAATTTTCATTTTAAAACACATAAGTTTATATTTTTTCATAAACCAGTATATATATATAAAACGTATATACCAGTAATAAATATACTTTATATTTAATGAGATATTCATTGTAGAAAGTGGAAAAATAATATTTTAATAATTTTCCAAACATTCTTTACAGACTGTATAAATATTTAAAAATTCTCGCAGTTTTCCCCCCCCCCCCCCCAGATAAATTACAACCACGTTGGTATCATTTTTGGCGACTTGTGTCAAAATTTGAAAAGGTTTTTTCTCACGTGCTAAAGTATTAAGTTGAAATGAAATTTATAAACACGGTAGTTTTGGATGATAATGCGATACTTTAATGATAATCAATAAAAATTTATGACCACTTAATGTGATTCTGTCATATGTATTTACATATTTATATTAATTGTAACTATTTAATAAAAAGTAGTTAAAATAAAAATTTTCTTTGTTGATCTAAGTAGAAATTGGCTTAATTTTTTTTTCTTTATATTACTAGTTTTATTATGTAAATTATACTTAGAGAGTTATAATTTATTTAAAATTCAAAGAGTTACTTTAAATTAAGCTATTTAGCGAAGCATAATTATGTAAAAGAAATGACTGAGGAATTCTTATTAACTTAAAATTATTTTTGATGTAGCAGAGGAAAATTATTCCTTCGTTCCCCAAATAAACTGATACTGTTAAGTAATTTGAAATCCCTTGAGGAATACTGAAATTAAAAAAAAAGGATTGTAAATAAATTATCTATGATATTATACAACAAAAATATTTTTTTAAGAAACATTACTGGAACAAAATGCTATACGTAACTATTTAAAAACAAAAGCGTGTGTACTTTGAATGAAGTATAACATATTACATCTGTATTTTTATACAAACTTCACAAATTTTCTCTTTTCAATTACAAGGATTTATTATTGTACTGCTTATTCGAAAATAAATAAATAAATATAAAAGATAAATATACATGACGGTTCACGTTCATTTATACAAATATGGATTTGAAATCAGTTTGGAATATCACTATCAAATTTATTTTGATTAGGATATATAATTAAGCTTTTCTTTTTAGCATGAATTCATAAACTATAAATATATTTTATTTGAGAACCTATATGAATTTTAATATTAAAAAAGGTAAAAAAAGGTTCTAAAATTTCAAAATAAAAAGTAACCTCCGAAACTTGAGGGTAATTTTGCAATTATTTAAATTATTAAAATCAAAACTGTTAGTTGCTGTTTTTTTCTATTTGTTTTCACTAACATGCTTTCTTGAACGCAAAAAAATGCAAAAGAAATTAACAATTGCAATAGTCATCGAAAATACGTTCACTAATTAATTATTTCGATTTTAATAACATGATTTATATATTATTATAATTAACATTATATTGTAGTTGACAATAATAATTTAAGCTATATTTATTAAGTCTGAATCGTCATCGAATCTTAAATGTAGCAGAATGTTAGTGGCAACGAACTATTTTTTTGACAATGATTTGGTTGTGAACAACATGGTGCTCATTATGATGTAACTTATTCTGCATCATTTGTAATTCCTCCTACTCACATTCTAATGCTTTATATAAATCTTAGTTCATTTAAAAATTCGTATTCTTTTGAACAAACAGCTCTGCTTTATTTCAAAATGGTTCCTTAGACTCAAGACTATTTTAAAAGTTAGAAAAACATTTCTATCATATTCTATATAAGCCATAGTAGCCAGGTCTTCAAAGACGAATTCATTATTGAATCCGGTACTTATCGTGGTTGGAACCACTCTTACAAAAGACAGCCGTGTATTGGGCCGCTGTACTTTTAGTCTACTGGTGCTTAAAGTACTCAGGCTATTATAGTAAGGACATTAATATTTGAAAAGTGACAGATTTAGATTACCTCCTCTTTATCTTCATCTTTAAATTTTTTCTTTTCATCAGAAGAAGGCTCCAGTGTAACGTTTAATAATAATTAATCAATCACAACACAATACTTCTCAAACTTTCACTGTTGACGACCCAATTTTCTGTCATAATTTTTATCGCACCCTCCCTTATACAATAATAATGCACTTTGGCGCTAAAGCTACAATGCTATCTTAGTTATAAACCGTACAAATTAACAAGATAAGTATTAAATTTTGTATTTGTTACTTTTAAGTAGTATTTAATTTTAAGCAAAAGACTTTTAAGTAATAGGATAATTATTGTTATTTTTCTTTCTTCTAATTTTTAAATTGGAACAGATTGCAAATTGATATTTAATTAAAAATTTATTTCCTCCACCATCCATTTCTACAGGTATAAATGTCATTAGAAAAAGAGTCTAGTCTATGTTGCTCTCTATCATATCCATTATATTTGGCATTAATATTTAAAGCAAGACCAAAATGTTTTAACCCGGGAGAGCAGGCGCGCACTCTATACTAACGTTAATACTCGCGACAAAGTCTTTCTAATGTCATGTTTTTTTTTTATAGTACACGATAAAAATCACAATTCCAGTGAATAATTTAACTGCTTAATAACTACTTTATAATTTAACTACTCAGTATACTTACCTACTTTCAAGGACTTTTCATTTTTTCTTTGATAATTTGAGAAAAAAATCCATTAAAACTGAACTAAAATGTTTCAAAGGTACGTAACCTTAATAATGGACACAAATCACAGACACTTTTCGCTAGCATTACAGGAATGATATTTGCAGGCAAAACCCTCATATTTTGTTCAAATTATTGTAGTTTTGCAGCCCTTTAAGCTCCATGCGACCTCTCCCAGATTAAAAGTGTATTCAATATAAAAATATGGATGTTAGTTCTTAAAAGAATTGTGTAAAACACGTATTTCATCATGTTTTATATGTTTCAGAATACCCATAAAAATAAATCTTAGTCAAATAATGCTTCAAAGTTCTCTCTGTGCTTTTCCAAATATCATATAACTCTTTCACATTGAAAAAAGCGCAACTGAAGTTCGAAGGTCAAACGATGATAAGCAAATCTGCTTCCTGGATGAAAAGTGAATAAGTCTTTCTTTTCTTTCAACAGCTAATGCACAACATTTCAATAATAATACTTGTGATAAATTTTTTATTTTCCTTGAATTTTTTTTTAGGTCTGAGTTTTTTTTTTTTTTCCTTTCTAAAAGAGTAGCATTTTAAGTTTAAAAAGAAAACGTAATAAAAAAAATATCTCATTCTGGAATTACAGCAAATCAAACAAAATGTTCTTTTTATTTAGTTATAGACAGTCAATGAACGTATCAATGCGGAAACTTTTACTTTTGATTAAGTAATATCGCAGCTGATGTATATAAATTATATCAGTGTAAATGCGTACTTTTTTATATGTCAGAAAGTATTTTGTTTACTTCGTTCCAGTAAATGAATTTTTTAAACCTTTTATTTTTGATATGCTCGCGCCCCCCACCCCTTGTAGGGTTATCACGCTACTCCACAGTTTGATAAACACTGAATTAACATAATACGTGTGATAATCATTTTATTATTTAATCATTATTTTAATCATTATTTGCGAATTTTTGAAATAGTGCTTTCAGAAAGGAATCCTTCACTTATCTATATACAGAGTAATTAAAAATAGCGTGAAAATGATCAACGAAACTTACTTAAATTAGTAAATTTGTGATAAGTCTCTTGGAGGAAGACTCGGAATGAGACCTAGATCACCCGAGACTACATGTGATTGCTGCCTACAGGCTGGAAACCGGACACGACTGACTTGCGGGTCACTTACATAAGACTAAAGGACCTTTATTCTCCAAACTGCATTTTCTGCAGGAAGAATTCTCTAATGAAGCCTGAGAACCTGCAGATTTGTTCTGCTGTCTCTGGTAACATGTATCACGCATACTTTAGAGCCAGAAAGCAGTTATAGTTTCTGAAATATGGTTGACTTTTGGGTGGTGTTCTGTTCGGATCGCTTATGTTTTTTGACTATTAGTATTATCCATCCTAATTTGTTGTTACTTTTTGTGTGTTTGAGATCTCAGTGTTTTCATTCCAGTGAATGATGTATTCATGAAGTGTAGCTGCTAAAAATAAACATAAAATAATTATGGAATATATTTAATAAATTAAGAGTTATTTCATTGGCATCTGTACACAAAAAATTACATTTAATAAATCCCAATTCCTTATTATTCTTTGATATGACTATCATTCACTTAAAATTTAGTTATTCAAGGAACTTCGGTGCAATGATAATATTATATTAAATATTGGTAAAGAAAAAAAATAGATAATTTTAATTTTATTCTTAACTTTCAGAAAGGAATTATTTTTACAACATTTCGTATATCTATGCTATAGACAATCTGCATACATTTTAATTAATTATACCATTTTTACAGTTGTAAGTACTTTTTAAGAATTAAAGAGTTTATTATGTTTCATATATTGCTTCTTTAAAATGCATCAAACGCATGCTATCAATTTCGGCTAAAAATATTCCTGCATTGTTTTTCTTAAAATCTCGCGAAAAAATATAAATTTTTCCACTTCATACGTAACAACCTACACTGAAAAGGAAACAAATATTTTACTGGTTTTTTTTACAAATAAAATATACGGAGAGAAAAAAAAGACTTGTCCTCCGATTTCCTTCTTAAATTTTTGAATAGAATCGATTGCTTTCATTTTTTTTCTGGAATGCTTACGGAGGCATTTTTATTTTAAAATGCCTGAGGTTCTGAAGTAAACTGCGCAAAATTTTAGAAAAAAAAAGAAAGAAAGCATTTGTAAATTTTATCTTGTAATATATTCTTAGTAAATTGAATAAAATAAGAAAGAAGAAAACAGTTTGGTTAGAATCTACAAAATTAGATGCTTCGACATTGAAAACTGCAGCAGTTTAAAAAAAAAATCTTTAAAAATTGCAGAAAGACAATTTAGCAAAACAAAATTCTTTCCTGCATAAATGGAGTAATGGTATGCATTAAAATAATTTCCACTTTTGAAGCAAAGAAACATTTTAAAGTAAGATATATATATATATATATATATAATCTCATGTTCGAATTTTTCAGCAACCCTTTTTTTAAAGTTTTAATATAAATGTAACTCAGTTATGTTTTTTTTTTCTTCTAGGTTACATTATTACAATAACACTTTTCTACTTGTTTTTGTTCTATAAGTCAGTGCATAAAACTATTGTTTTTTTCTCGCAAACAGATGCCTTAAATTGCAGTAATCTGAAAATTTCATCTTTAAAGAGCATAGGAAAAGAACAAAACGCTTTTAAGAATTAAGAGATTTTTAGCATACCACTATCGAGTTGTTTGGAAAGTAATTTTGTTCCTTTATGAAAATAAAAGACGAATTTCTTATAGTGATTAAATACTTTATTTAATTATATGCTGTGCATTTTGTTCCAATACCTTTTACCATTCTCAAATATCTGTTCCTTACCTGCAAAAATCTCATCCTCGTGACTTTTGACCACATTTTAAGCAAAGGTTTTACCTTCTAAAAGCTTGTGCAGAAACCGTAACAAAAAATAATCAGAAGGTGTCGGATCTAGAAAACTTGGTGGAATATTTGGTCATTACCTATGACAATATTTTCAATCCAAGCTGTAAATGCTTTTGGTGAATTAACTCGGCATTTTTCGGTCATACCCTACGCCTAAATTTTTCAAGACTCCCCAAGTAAACCTTTCTCATATAGATTACTTAAAGGTCATATATCCTTTGAGGGGTTTTAGTTTGTAGGTGAATTCTAAATGTATATTATTGGATTCTGCCTCTTTCGGTATGTCATACCCTGCGCGTGAATCGCGGTTAAAGTTTTAAATGCATGAACACGCTTTAAAATCTTTTTTGTGCAATGACGTATTATTGTAGTTATTATGAAGAAATGTGATATTTAAGTAATGTAATGGATTCAGTATTTGATAGATATAGTACAACAGTATTTTTGGATGAAGAAATCTCTTTACGGAGAGGATGAGGAAGAATCGAATGATGAAGAGTATAATAGCAAATATCATTCCTCTACTGAAATTTATCCAGATAATTTAACTGAGGGAGCAGACATCGTTCTTGGTAAAATGAAAGCATCATATTCAATGGCTAGAAAATGTAATTGTTAGCCAATGACAATATTTTTGTGTTGTTGAACGTTGCGACAATAAATGCCCAAATTATTTTGTTAAGTAATCAGAAACCACCCACTAAACATCGAGCTAGACACTGATTTCTGAAGTGTTTTGTATTGTTACTTACGGAAGAATGTAAAGAATTTTGAAACCAGCAAGCAATGCTTCTACGAAATAAAAAAAAAAATAAGAAAAAAATAAGATCCAGTCTAAACATCGCACTTACTCGTGACGAAGACTAGTGTAAAAACAATGTACTGAATGCACTAATAAAGATAACATAAAAACTAAATTTGTGCGTGAGAAAAGTGTAATAAACACATTGTATTTCCTACTTTTCTTCCTTTCCCACCTTTGTATGCCAATTTTACGGTAAAAAAAAAATGTAAACACCCTTCCGTATGAGTGAGTGATTTTGGAGTTTTATGGCGCAAGAGCCGAATTCGGTTATACTGCTCCACTTCCGTATGAGATAACCTGCATGTAAAGTTTCGCTCGTTTTTTTTCGCGCGTGAAGTTCCGGATTAAACTTGTATGAAGTCTCACATTATAAAAATTTACAGCTTTCGCCCTACATCGAATTAATTTAGGATCAATAGTAAAAAGGCTATTAGAGATTCATTTCTCATGACTGTTTTAGAGAAACTTAGGTTAATTCATATTTCGCTTCCTTTAAAAATATCTAATAAAAATTTAAAATATCTTACTAAAAGTAATTATGTTCTATTTTTCATACTACAATAAGGACCGCAATACTTACTTCTTAAGATATCTAAAGAAGGGAGGAAATATCTTAACATTTTATCTTAGAAATCTTAGAAATAAAGGATGTAAACTAAAAGCAAAAATCCAGGTAAGATACTATAAGTTAATGATAACAAGTAACTTAAAATGAAAAAAAGTATCAGTGCAGTTGATCAAAGTATAAAAAATTATCAGACATCTTAAAGAAAAATAATTTAGTTCCACGTTACTAAAATTTAATTAAATTCTTGTTTAGAAATTTCAAGTTAACTTTACTTAAATATTTGCTGACTAGCAAAAGCATCTTTAAATTCAAGAAAAAAAAAGGAAAAAAAAAGTGACTTACAATTTTGAACTTTAAAGATCAAATATAATTTTCTTTATAAATAAAACTATATTTATATACACACAATAAAATCAGAATTAATAATACATCTGAGGTTTTAGCAAAATTTTGTATCACGATATTTATTTCCCATAAAATTTCGTACATGTATTTCTTGAGGTATAAAAAATATATATAAGAATATTATAATTAAAACTTCATTTTTATCCATTAAACCAGTGAAATTAAAATTAACAAATGGAAGATTAACAAAAAAAATCTCTTTAGATTCTTTTGACTACAATATAAATATACATATTTGAATTGTGTACTGCTCTAATTGGAAGTACAATTCTGCTTTAAAATACAATTCCTATGGATGCAGGAAGAAAGAATTGTAGAGGGTGGAATAAAGTTCTATATTTTTTGTATCTTCCTCTCCTTGTTTCACATACATCAGGAAAAAAAAAGTGTTAGTTGTAATTTTTTTTTTTTTTTTAGGGAGAAGAATATATTAATGAAATGTGTGCTACTTCTAAAAGAACGCAAGTCAGGTCAAAGAAATAACACAAATACATTGAACTTAATTTATTTTTTCTTTTGTGTAGTTTCTTCTTTTTCAGTGAATTTCAATCTTCTTGATAAAATATGTAGAAGTATTATTCCTACATCTTTTACGATCGGTAAAATAAATTTTTCTCTTCCATCGATTTCTGTTTGAGTTATTCCACGAATTTTCTTTTCATTTTTTTCATCTATTTAAATTACAAAATTACCCTAAAATCAATCAGAAAATACATTTGTTATTCTAAAACTTTATTTAAAATAAAAATAACAGAACCATTCTTTCATGTCTTTTTTTTTTCTTCGATACTGAAAAATTTAATCCATTTTTAAAGAAAAAAAGAACAATTTTGCTAACATTCCTGAAGTAAAATAACAACCATAATTTTAATCCATTAAAATTATTTTAGTTATAAATCGTATTATTTGCATCTGGAATTTAGTAAAATACAAAAGTTTTTATGCATAATGGTAACTTTTCTTTTTGCCAAGTTATGTGAACTACATTTTTTCATATATCTTACTCAACTAAATTAACTGAGTATTTCTTAGTATTAACTGAGCCACACACATTCTCACCAAGAACATTGGTTAAATCTGTATCTGCAAACTAGTTAGCAATGTAAAGGAAAAAAATCGCGAGTGAGAAAATATACTCACTCAGTATTATATCAATTTTGTTAACAAATTTTCACCCTTTTTCTTTAACTAACAAGGAGAGGGCACGACTAAGGAAATTCATTTCGAGCCGAGACTTGGTGTAATAGTAGTACTCCTTTAGGGTGCTCAACCCTTAAAGTAATTCCGTCGAATGGCCAGTCAATTCGGAGAAAACAGCGTTCGAAATTTATGCTTAGCTTTTATACAATTAAGTTTCAATTTTTTTCACCGGGCCAGTGGCTCGATTGGTAAATCGTCTGCCTTCAATGAGGTTGGATCCGAGTTCGAACCACGCGAAAAACTTTTTTCTTTCAATTCCTTTAATTATTTTTTACAATTAAATACACTTATTTATTAAAGGTTTATTAAATATTGAATGGTATTTATGTAATTATTTTGTATTTTATAAATTAAAAAAATAAGTAAATAAATTTATTATTTAAAACTATTATTAATTAAAATTACTTAACTTGAACTGTTGCTTAAAATTACTT
>BMAV01026668.1:37189-67279 GCA_019973955.1 Trichonephila inaurata madagascariensis | reverse complement strand
TAAAATGAATTGTTGATTAAAATTGATTATTAATTAAAATTACTTAAAAGTATTAATAATTAAAATTATTTAGAATTATTATTGATTAAAATTATTTAAAAGTATTATTAATTAAAATTAATTATTCATTAAAATTATTTAAAATTAGTATTATTTAAAATTAATTAACGTTAATTTAAAATGTGTAATTAATATTAATTAAAATAATTAATTAACATTAATTAAAATTATTACTATTAATTAGAATAAATATTTAAGGTTAATTATGATAATTAATTAAAATTAATTAAAATGATTATTATTTATTAGAAAAAATAATTACTAGTAATTAAAATGATTATTATTAATTAAAATAAATAATTAATATTGATTAAAATAATTAATTAATATTGATTAAAATAATTAATTAATATTGATTAAAATAATTAATTAATATTGATTAAAATAATTAATTAATATTAATTAAAAATAAATAATTCATATTAATTACACTTAATTGATTACCATTAATTAAAAATATTAAAATTATTCAAATACAATTATTAAAATTATTAAATAATTTTTTTAAAATTAAATAGATTTATTTGAAAAGCACTTATTAAGCATTTCATATAATTACGAAATAGTTAATTTAATAATAACAATGATAAATTTTATAAATTATTTTATATATACAAACATATAATATTTCATTTATAGTATATTGTATTTCACATTATAAAACTATTTATAAATAATTTTTACGTAAAATACTTAATATTTATAATATATTTTGTTATAAATATTATTTATTTATTTAAAAATTTATTTATTAAACATTATATAAATATTCATATAATTACAGTAATTTTTTTTACTGTATAAAATGCAAAATAATTACGTAGAATATAATTTAATATTTAATAAACCTTTCATAAATAAATTTATTTATTTAAAAAAATAAAATTAAAGGATTTAAAAAAAATGTTTTTCGCTTGATTCGAACTCGGATCCAACCGCATTGAAGGCAGACGATTTACCAATCGAGCCACTGGGCCGGTGAAAAAAAATTGAAACTTAATTGTATAAAAGCTAAGCATGAATTTCGAACGCTGTTTTCTCCGAATTGACTGGCCATTCGACGGAATTACATTAAGGGATGAACACCCTAAAGGAGTACTTCTATTACACCAAGTCTCGACCCGAAATGGATTTCCTTAGTCGTGCCCTCTCCTTGTAAGAAAAATTTTGGATGATGTAATGAATATAACTGCAAATTCATTCAGCGTTCAAGTGATAAGTTTTCTGAAATATTAACCAACGATCAATAAATCTTGCATGTAATAATATGCACCAACATAAGAAAATACAAGACTGAAAAAAATACATTACATAACAGTATATAATTTATTAATAACGATTTATCAATTTCCGAAGATTTAAGATGAGATACGTTTTAAAATTATATGAAAATTTAAGAATTTGATAAACGAACATAGCATTATAACTATGGGAGGCAAAAGTATGCAATAGCATGTAGCCGAGTAAGAAAATGGATTCAGTACGTTTCCTAACTTATCTATTCACAGAAGGCATCTGTGTTTTAGAATAGAAAGGAGAGCTGAAAATGTTTTATAAAACTAATTAGTTATCAAATTCCTCCTATTTAAGTTATAAATTAGCAGTAGGTATTTTTATTTCTATATATGCTAGACCACTCAGATATTAAAAGGTTGACGTCAATATTTCATGTAAAAAAAAAAAAAAATTCAAAACATAGCAGCAAAATTAATGTTACAATTATTAAAATTTAAAAATAAATAATTTTAAAATAATGAGATATAGTTCAAACAAACCATCTACGTATAACAAGCGTAACAATAACTAAGAAATATGATTATATACTACAAGTAGTTTGTATTCCATACAATATTTTTGGTAACTCATCCAAAAATATTTGAAAGATGTAGATTATATATACCGAAATTCAGAATCAGTCTTTGATTTGTAAAGAAGACTAGCTTATTTCAGTTAGGTAAATAAGTGCTAACTAATTGGAGATAATTGCCAAAAATCTAATTACAGTAGCTAAAATCAGAGTTAATTGTTAGCAGCCAGATTAAGACGAAATCCTAAATCCTAATTAGAATACCTAATCATAATTAGGATCCTAAATCCTAATTATGTGTGCATGCAAGGTATAATATCCTTACATAAGATCCTTAAACTTAATAATCTCAGATTAATTGAACGTTTCCTGTCGATAATAATTTGAATGAAAAGAAAAAGTGCATGTGTTATTATATTTAATATTCAATATATACTAATGATAGTTAGATTTAAAATGCTGATCCTCATAATTATATATGTATGATTTTATTTTTCAAAATTTTATATTCAGGTATAGTCAGAAATGTACGTCAGCAAGAGACATGTACCAGAACTTAAGGTCAGCCAAGTGAATTGTAATTTTAAATTGGGGAGTATCCTAATCTTATAATACTTTTATTAACAATCATTGCCAAATGGATAAGAATCTCACAGATCGTATTTCTTGATCGTGATAATTCATTGATGAATTTTTGAGAGATTTGGATGCGAAACAGAGAGTTATTATAAGTATTTGTGATTATAGTAATAATATATTAATTATTAACCATTAAACATATCATGCATCTGATAAAATTCATAAATTATTTTTTTAATTCAAAACTAACTCTACTTTTTCCAGACGCTCATTAAACATATTAATCATCAATTTTTCAATCCATTCTGACCGAAATCTGACATATAAGTATTTTTTGTTCAAAACTATAAATAACACTATATTTTCTGAATTTTTTTTTTATACAGTATCTGAGCACTTTATCTATTTTACACATTTGAGCCTCTAACTCTGATAGAAATTTAAGATGCTTATTATAAATACAATTAAAAAATGGAATTGTCCATGCAAATAATAACTTAGGAAAAATGCCCTTTTAGAAACGTTTTCAACTGTTGCAATTAATTTTTCCTGGTCCTTAGCTGTAATTAGATATTTAAGAGTTTCTGAATTTTTAAATCCTTTTTTAATAAAAGCATGTCTGGATATAAATATATATATATATATATAACTAAAAAAAATTTAGTTTAAATATTTTTTTTTAAAAATATATTAATAATATATTACTATACATTTATCATATTTCCTAGTTATAGTTACCACCATTTTCTAATATTAGATAAAATTACTTATTATTATTTAATTCATATTACTCTAGTGTCACTAAAGATATGGTAATTTGTAACTCTATTTTTAATTTTTATTTCTATTCTTTTTATACTTTTGTTAAGTGTTATATTTCAGCCCTTCAAATGCTTTGAATCTGCATTAGGGTCCAGAATCTGGCAATAACTTATTTATTGCACTCAGAGTTAGCGTGGGCTCTGCATTTTTAAGTGCAGTTTTTAAGTAAGTTACCTCTATCTTGTAATGGATTTAGATATTCCTATCCATTACTCTCTATAGGTTTTTCTCAGTATTATTTATGTAAAGGGGGAAAGTTGGCTGGCCACAAAACATGTTCAATCCCACTTTTATATAAATTATTTTATATATTAGTTGTCCTAAGTCAGCAATGTTTATAATACTGCAGCATCCATTTTATAATTTTTAATCTCGGTTGCTCATGTGTAATTCACTGTGTGATTTTTCTACTGTCTTTGTGTTTTTTGAATGTGACTGATGGATGTTTATCTCTCGTTTGTAGAGAATTATACTATATATGTAGAGAGAGGAAGAGTTGTAGAAATGCTATTTTAATTCAATTTATGGCCTTATTTATCTCGTTTGTGGCAACGCCTGTTACATTACGAGAAAAACAGTCTGACTGTCAGTCGAAACTGAAAGTTGGAACTATACTGGATTCTTTTCTTTTATGCTAGTTGATTTCCAGCCAATGATTTAATATCGTAAGCTTTGATGTACAAAATCAGCAAGACTTGCCTCTTTTAAGCTAACTTTTATGTAAATATGTAAATGTTTATCCGTTATCTCTTATGTAAATGTTTTTAGTAGCATTATAAATGTTTTTAAAATACATTTTATTTATTTAATTTATCTTACTATTTCATCCCTTATTTGATAAAAAATTTGCAAAAAAATATAAATACATGAATACTTATATAATAAATATATACTTATATAATAAATATATATTTAAATAAAAAATATACTTATAAATAAAAGAGCACTTAAAAAAATATATTTAAGTAAAAAATATACTTATATATATAAATTGTAAAATAAAACTTCCTAACCAGAAGAATTTGTAACGATACAATATTTACAATCTTGATATAGTTCTGGAGCAAGAGTTAACTATAAAATTGAAAATTAAAATATGCAAATTTTATTCAAAACCTAGAATGGCGGGATAATTTAGTAGAGCATACGGTCACTATTATTCCTAATATGCTAAGCGCTATAGTAGTGAGTATTACAGAAACTTGATGAAGTCTTGCGACAGTCTATTTAATTTTACTTGAACTCTGGCCCATAGTTCCAGCAGATTACGAGGTAGGAAAAGTATGCTGACTTCTCATCCCATGACATGTAAGTTGATGCAGGCTAAATTTTGTAAATAACATCAAAGAGCCTGAGTTAGTTAGAAGAGAGAATACAGTCAGTGGTACGGAACAAAATATATAAACAGAATGATAATTTTGCCAACTCGTACAGCTAAAATTGCAGGGCAGACTATAGCTCTAAGGTACTGACATTCTCTTTTATTTGCCTATATTAATAGATGGAAATAAAATTTAGAAGAAAAAGAAATTGAAATACCTTTTTCATAAAGGATATAACTTGTTAAAATCTAAGTCCATAATCCTATAGAGCTTAAAGGTAATCTATTTATTTAGAAATGTGTACTGAACTTAAAATAACAGGCATATCTCAGTACGGTTAAAAGGCTTATCGAAATTACAGCCTTAAATGAATCTGACAGTAAAACATTATTTCTTTTAAAAAAAAAAGAATATACAATTCCTTTTTTTTTTCAAATAAATTTTGTTGAAATTAATATATTTGTGAATTTATCTAACATTTATGAAAACATAAAATAGAGTGAAGAGAAAATTAAGGAACACTTTTAATTATTTATTTACAAAATGAAAATGATACAAAAAGAATATTTTTAAATAGAAAAGCAGCTTACGCTTCCCCCCCCCCTTCTTTTTTGTGCAATGTGCGATAACGCTAAGTATCATCCGAATTATGTTCTTCAATCGATTCACATGCTTTCTTTCCCAAAGGCATTAAATAATTCTTCAAAAGCATTTCAAGCATTTATTTTCTGTTTGTATATTTTTTGTCAATTCCCTTTCCACCCTTCCTCATAAGTTTGCAATGTACCAATAAAATATTCGTCATAAAAGAGCAAAGTCCGCTTGAATGTGTGCTTTACCTGACATTAGATGCATGCAATGAGTGGAAGCCTATATTATGCCCGTTTCCCAGCGACTACTGAGTATCGTTTCTCATTTATTATAAATGACTTAAGGGACAGCATATATAATAATTATAATAAAAGAGCGAGTAAATTGACATCAATTGGAGAGTAAGTTTAACCGTTTTAAATGAGGTTATTATAAAGACTGAATGTAAGTTACATCTATGGGTTTTATCTACCACATGTACCATCTCTCAGTGATCAAGTTTATACAGTCTGCATGTGTGCGCAGTAATAACCATCCTAGATCTTGACCGATGAATACCATTCACTTTGGTAATATTATTTTAGTGGGAGTATTTCGGCGCAAAATCTTTCTAAATTGCTTTATGGTGAATTAATCAGTATTAGAATTGAAATTTATGACTCATATTACTATTTGCACTATGACAGCATTTGCACTGAGCGACACCGCTCGAAGAGATGTATTTCTGTTTAAAATTTATTTGCATAAAAGCACAAATATTATGCATACAAAATGTAGTAACTGAATTAATACGATTACGGTAAGGAACCAAAGCTGTACAGATAAAAGATCTCATTTTAAGAAATGATTCTTTTAAATATATTATTCCACGATGTCAACATGTTGTACTTGGATAAAATGTAAACAATGCAATAATCTAACTTTCTAAAATTAACTAACTATTTTTCTTTAAAAAAAGGAAAAAGTACCAAAGCTAAAACTAATAAATTGTAAAAGTTTGGATAAATTCAAAAAAAATTTCTTCCCAACAGTGGCATCTAGAAATATGTAAATTAAATAATAGACACTTGGAGATGTAAATTGATAAACACTAGTATTAAACATTAAAAATGTAACTTATAAGAAATTTAATAGAGTAATAATCATGTTCTAAGAAGTTCTAAAAGTTACATGCATGTACGTGTGTGTGTTCATATTCCAGTTCCATAGTTACTAATATGTGAATTTAAATAAGTCATTATAGATTAAATTAATAATGAAAGTAAATTTTTTGCTTAATATCTCTCTAAAATCAGATTAGAATTGGAGTATTAAACATAAAGATAACAATTCAAGGGAGATATTGGTAATGATATATAGAATAGCTTTATAAGCATTGCCTCTTGAATAAAAATTCCGATATAAATCTCATTTAATTGCAGTTGCACTGAAAGTATATAAAGTGTAGTTAATAAAAAATATAAGATATAAAATATTTGCATTATTACAAAAGAAAATCTTTTTTTATATTTCAAGTGGAGTTTCATGCGGGATTTTTTGATTCACGTTAAATATGTTGAGATTCAACGTTCCGTCCTCCCATTGGTGTGGTGTGGAAGCTAGGAGAACAGTACCAGCTCAGGTGTCGTCCTAGTTATTTGGCCATGGTTAAAAATTACGAGTTATTTCGCCAAAATCCCTTGTGCAGCTATATATATATAAATAGTGTGAAGTTATTATTAACTTACTCACTCATGTGGGATATATTTATTCAAACTGATTTTATTAATGCCAGGAGTAAGTTAATTTTAATGCTTTAATGAGCAGGTATGATTTAACATGATAATATTTGAATCATTAAAGTGTCATGATATGTGATTAAATATCTTTTTAAAATCTTAATCTCTTAAATATCTTATTCTTTTAGGCTGTAATACTTACAAAGAAAATGAGCAACAACTGCCACTGCAATTTCGGGGATCTTAGACTCTGATAATCTCTTAATAAATAAATAATCTGAGCAATTAAACAACATATTTTTGTTTATTCATTTGATTTATTGAAATTTTATTTGCAATTAAAATAAATTGTTTAAACATAAAATACTAGTTAATGAATGTATTTTGTAATCTAATAGTATAGTATTAATTTATGTTTTCCCATTAGAAGTAGCTTTTAATTCAGGAAATAAATTTATAAACATCTTTGCCTAACTTAACCAAAAGTTAAAGTAAATACTTCAGCTATGCTTCTACCTTTAGGTCTAAAGAAATCGTTTTATGGCTGATATATGTTTGCTACTTTAACTTCAAATCAAATTTGAAAAAAAGAGTCATATCTCAGAATTAAATATTTTAAATATTTTCATTTTTATCCTTGAAAAATATAATCATTAGCATACTTCGTTAAAAGAAATTTAAATGAGAAATTTCAATATCATTAGATTACCGTATTTATTCGAATCTAAGCTGCAACTGTGGTATCGATTCGATACCACAAATTCTCAACAAGATTTATGAAAAATGAAAAATGATGTAAAATAGTTCATCGATATCCAGTCTCACGAAATTGAAATAAATTTAAAATGAGAACTAATAAGAATTGAATTTTTAGTTATTTTACCAATGTTATAAACTTTTAAGTTCATACATGAATCTGTAATTTCTCTAATTGCCCTATCCAACGATTTTATTCCCTTCGATTCTAAGCCAAACACTATTTTCAGTAGCATTAACATTGAAAAAAAGTGCGACTTAGATTCGAGTAAATACGGTATTTATATCGGGACTTCCATGTTTTGAACTTTTATTTTTCTTTATCACTCATATTTTTTGTAGGAAAATTTAAATTAGTGCTTACCCAGTCATTAGATTCAGTATTATTGCATTGTATGTACTTATGAAAAAAGGTAGGATTTATAAAACATTTTTCAGAGATTTCATTCAAAAATTTCATTGAATTATTACATTTAATTTAATATAATAATAATATTATACTATTGTTCCATTATGCGTAAATTAGAGCATACAGTCAAATGCGTTTCTACACATTTTTAATTCACAGAAAATAATAAAGATGGTTACATATATATGTTTTGTTTTTTTTTGTAAATTCTGCTTTATTGTAAGTTTGCTAGAGCAGAATACATGTTCTTCAAAGTAAATAAAAAAAGAAAAAGAAATTCCAATGCACATTCCAAAGATTTTCGAGGATAGGGAAAAAAAATCATAAAAATCACAGCTATTTTTCTTCTGCTTTGCACAATAATTTAACATTTCAATACTTCGAAATGAAGCTTTAAACAAATGATAAAGCAATACATGCATAAAAAAGATGAAATATACCGACTTTATCGAGGGTATATATCGACGTTATGAAAAATACACTTCGTTCTTAAAAAGTTTTTTTTTTAGATTCAGTAATCAACTTTTTTTTTTTTGTTATTGGGTTGATTTATAAAATAATTGTATGCTTGAATATGATATGTGTTTTGTGTAATTACTATAACTTATCTTTGGAAGCAGCAGTTTTTCTTGTATATATATACATATGTGTGTGTGTGTGTGTATGTTATACAAAAGTAACTCACAAATATTCTTTCCCTGCACTTTTAAACTGATTTTTTTTGTAATAATTCATCTTTTTATTTTGACGCTAGCCCCTGAAGAATAAGAGAAAATTCGGAATACATATAGGCTTGATATTGGTTTGGTTTTAGTTCGTGGCCGTTTACTTTTCAAAAAATAACCACCTGGTGCACCTTGTACTTAGAAAATAGTAACAAAAAGAAGAAATCTTCAAGAGCTTTTGAAAGCGAGAAAATCTTCTCTTTGAGCATTAGATAGGGCTTGAAATCAGAAATAAGGAGTGTTTACTCTCGAGTTTCAGTCATTTTCTTAAGCTCTCAGGATAACATATTTGAAGCAAATCTTATGCCAAAATGACTGAGCTTTCATATTCTATTTAGAATTCATAAATAATTGAAAAGTTATGCTACGGAACTGAAATGAAAGTAAAATGTTTACTTAAAATGGAAAATGAGTTTAGTAAAAAAATAGGCATCCGTTGTATTTAGAGTAGAGCTTTAAAATAACCATTTTGAAGGAATTTTAAAATACAGAAATATATTAGAAAATATATATTTACTAGCATATAAATCTATAATTATCATAAAATAATACGGTAATTATATATCTACTTTTCTCTCTGAAAAAAATTCTTATAAATGAAATAACTTTCCAAAACGGAAAAAAATGTATTAAAAATCTAAGTTAAACAATTTTACGACATTATTATATTCCTTAATATTACTCGAATCCTTTATATATGGATAAATATTAAAAGTAGTTAATACTACATATTTCTTTTGAATAGTATTATCATAAGTATCTGATATTTCGGTGTTTCTAGAAAAAATTAAAAATTTTAAATAAATTTAAAGCTTTTTAAGGAATTTTTGGCTAGCAAAAATTCATAAGCAGAGTAATTTAGTATCTTAATTTTGAATTTTTTCTGATTCTATGATAGTAATCTAATTAAATAAATTGTTTAATTAAGTCTTATAGCAATTAATAATTTTTTTAGATTATAACATAAAATGCATGGATGAACTTTAATTTTACTTTTTAAAATTAGCTGATGTGAAATAATGAAAATATTTTAGAGCGTACCTCAATATGAAACTTCATTTAAATCCCTGGCATATTTATTTTCGTAATTTCATTTTATGAAATGCAGTTAAAAGAAAAAAAAACTATGTTAAACTTAAGTAAAACATAGTATGTTTGCAATATTAAATAAAAAAAAAATATATAAAACAAAACAAAAAAAGATTCAATCTGGAAATGACGCATGTATGTAAAATTATTTGTTAATAAAAGGATTTTGAAATGCGTTTCTTGAATTTCTTAATATACAGGAATTTTATTTTTTATGCTTGCATACCTCTATTTCATCTTCTGTAATATGGATCAAGTGAATTGAAAAAATCGTTTAGTTTTTAGTTTCTTAGTAGAAATAGAAAAGAGAATATATACAGTTATTTGTCAATTTAATTTTGTCATTGAATATACGTACAAATTAAGTACAAGAAACTATTTATTTTTTAAATATAAGTATAAAAATTCTTTGTTTTTATTAGTAATTAATTCTACAAACTGTTTAAGAATTTTTCATTACATTATTTAAACTAATTCGAAACACTTATTATGCTTGAGCATTTTCTTAAAAAATATTAATATTTAAGCGATACTTTTCACTTTATTTCCATTTTAATAATAAAAAAATGCTTAATATTTATTTAAGATACAACTTTTTGGAGTCATCCTTTTGGTAAAAAAAGTAGTTTTTTTTTTTGTAACTATGTTTTATAACAAATCAATAAAAAACTTTTTTCGAAATTCGAAATAAAACGTAAATAATTACTCCCTACATTGTCTAATGCTTCAAACAGGGAATAAATATTTTTTCCGACCATTGAGAACTTCCATTTTGTTATTAAGTAATATGATTTAACAATTTAAAGAAAATAAACAAAAAAATACCCGACAGTTTGCTTAAGTATTTTTTTTTCTTCTTAAAGATCTTTTTTTTCTTATCTCAAATCATCGTAAAAAAGTTTTTTCGAACTATTCTAAATGAACAAAAATAATTATTCCCTGCATTGTCTCATGTTTCAAACAGAGTATAAACAACATTTTTTGCTGCCATTGAAGATATCTAATATGTTAATAAGCACTAAAATTAGAAAATATTTTCAAAGGGAAAAAAATTCAACATATTTAAATTGTATAAATATATTTATTTTCCTTAAATGAAAACTTATTAAAATGTTTGGGAAAATATGAATTGATATGTAAATTAAAAATCAAGGAGAGATATTCTGGTTAAAAAAATTCATAAGAAACAGTGAAAAGAATTATGAACAGTTGTATTTTATTTACGTACGAAATAATGTAAATAAATAAGCCTAATATAAAGTTAAAAGCAAAGAAAATTAACTTAATTTTTATTAAAAGCTTAAATTATATTTACACATCTTTAAATTTGCGGTTTTTTTAAGAAAGTACCCTTGATGTCATATCATTTTGTAGAAGTATTAAATAAGATTACTTTATAAAATTAAAACATCCGTACATCAACAATATCCTCGAGTAAAGAATAGGGATTCATTTTTATCATCAAATTATTTCAGCGGCGTACTGAATAAGTATCCTTCTATCCCTTTAAGAAATGTTTTATGATTTTTACATACACACACACAAATATATATATATATATATATATATATATATATAATTTTTTTTCTTTCATTTCTTAAAAAATTCTCACTTTGTCTCAGTCTATATGAACTGGGAAGTTTTTTAGTTGCAGAATTATAAGCACTATATTTAAAATATTTTGGTAAAATATAGTGAATTTATTATTGAAAACCACTATTTTAAAACGTTTATTCATTTATTTCCCTACTTGGCTTAATACATAATATCCATAAAGCCATCAGAATAATGTTAAATTGTATTTACAATCTTACGATATATTATAAGAATATTATTTAAGACATTAGAGCTGTTATTATTCTACTTATAATCTTTAAATTAAAGAATTTCTTATTTTAATACATGTTTAAACACCCTCATGAACCACATTACACACATAAAAAAAGCAATTTTCAGTACGGACTCTATAGGCGCATTAACTCAACAGGCATTTTCTTTATTTTATAAAATTAATTTAGAAATCTTGTTTTCTAAAAATACTACTATTTTCTGCTAATTCCTTTTTGAATTATATTCCATAATGTTACTAAACATATTAAATAAAAATATTGAATTTTCAGAATATACAGCAAATTGCTTTAATTAATTCGAACTTTTAAAACTTCTATGTTATTTTATTCAAATTATTCGATTTAGCATTTTGCTCATTTATGCAACAGCAAATTCGACACAGTTTTATCTAAGAATAATTGATGTATTTTTTGAATATCAATGGATATTAATAGAAAAATGTCTCACAAACAGGTTTTTTCTTGAATTCATTAGGGTGTGCATAATAATTTCTCATCAATCACATTCAATCATTTTTCTCCTTTCTTTAACCATAAAAATTGTAAAGTTTCAGAAAATGTATTTTATTCTATGTCTGAAAATATTTCATTCACACTAAATATAGAAAAAGGGGAAATAATCATAAGGTTTATTTGCCACCATGAGCCAAACAAAACATTTCAGAACACGAAGAGTCCAAAAATCATAATAACCATTTTTCTTAGAAAAGTTTCTTAGAAGGGTTAAAATGTAACATTTCATTATGAAATAAAAAATAGATTTAATAGGTATAAAAAAATATCCTTTAAAGATTTGATTTTGTATTCTTAGGAACATCTGTCTCTTTAAATTTGAGACTTGAACTGAGGGCTCTAAGAGGATGTATTGTATATACTTAAGAAGATATGTTTCACAATAATCTAGCTATAATCTTTTTTTTTTTTAAACATTTGTCTCTATTTGATGAAAACTCTGTGTTTTTAGTCGCAAAACAAACGCTATGAGCTTTTATTTGATATATCAGTGAATTAGACTCTTTTGCAAAAAAAATCGAAGCACTATGAAGGAAGTGGTTGTATTTAATGAAATTAGATATGTGTACAGAACTAACGCAACTAAAAAGATGATAAAAAATCAAAGGCATAGAGCAGATGCATGGCTTACGATTACAGCTTGAATGTTCGAATTAGTAGTTAGTGGAACCGCCTCTGGCGACGTTATATTTTTGAATAGGTCTCGGTAAAAACTGATAGAAGTTCCTAATGCCTACAAAATAACCCAATTTTTCACTGGTCATGGTAATTTCAAAAGCTACTTGAACAAATTTAATTTAGTTCCGCCATCTTCCTGTGATTGTAATATTGGAGGCGAGGAAAATGTAGAACATGTGCTCCTTCTGTGTTCCAAGTTTGTCAGAGAAAGAGAAATCCTAAGACTGGCTTTCAAGGGACTTGATATAAACTGGCCTCCGCGCGAGGTTTCACCAACTTCTTTCCACCAGAAATGCTTTCAAAAGTTTCTGTGAATTTGTTGTAAATATTTGTATTTCTTCTTAACCTCAATATTTTTTTTAAATTTTTCGTTTCCCCTGAATGTGTTTAATACTTACTTCTGTAAGCTCCGTGTGATACTTTGTGGTGCATGGGGATTTTATAATTGTTTTCAATAAAAAAAAATATCTTTGAAACTTGGTGCCATTTCTTCTCGTAATGTTTCCTAGGGTATGAAGTAAAACAGTAAGTATAACAAGAATATTTTTCAAGCTATGCTCTAGTATTTGTTTAACAATGTCGTAAAACATGGCAAATGTCTTGCCTTAGCTCTTCGACAAGCTCTGAAATTTTTATTTACTTATGTAACCAAAAGTTCTTAGTTCATACTTAGATACATACATGATGTTTATATTAATTTTAAATTTATTTAAAATGGGGTATTAGATTTTTATGTAGTCTTTTGAATGTTCCTAAAATTTCTTCAAAATTTCTTATAAATTTACTAATATTCTGAAGTTTAAATAATTTATCGTAAATAATACATAATTATAGCTTATTTACATATAAACTGAAGTTAAAAATGGTATAAATGTTTTTCTAAGTGATGTTTTTTAAAAGAAGGGCTCCAAACGTTTTCGTATACCTTAAGATAGTCACCATTTTTTTAAAATATTTTTCTTAAACAAAGTATTAATTAATTCTCTCAGAGAAGAATTAGTAATAAATAAATAAATAAGTAAGAAGAAGAAATACTTTAAATTCATACTTTATAATTAGATTCCTAAATTTAAAATAGTTGCGCTTTGCATGCAGACTCTGTACTATTAAAAAAAGTTTTTTTTTTAAATTCATTTTTATACGAAAATTGAACTTTATGTGAAAAGTAATTTTTTTACATGAAATACAAAGAAATTTAAGAAACAAATGCTTTTACATTTTCAGTTTTTGAGTTAACTTTGTAAGGGTGATTTTAAAAAGGTTCCATAAAGGATAAATCGTACTAGGTTTTTTCCCTTTCATTCCTTAAAATTTTTTTATCCATTAGATGCATTAGAGCATAATTGTATGAACTTATTATTCCAATGAATGTTTAAAACTAAAAAAATTAAATATATCTCACTTTACCAAAACATGGCATTCATTGCATTTATAATTGATTATTTACCGTGAGGAATTATGATTATTTTCAATGTAATATTTCGATAATCACATATTGTTTTGCATATGTATCATATTTAATGAAAAAATAATGAAATAACTATTGCAAATTAAAATAGTTTATCGATATATGCAGCATTTAATCCCAAAATATGATAATGAGAAATTAAGATTAAGAATGTACAGTGTAATCAATGTGAGACCAAATTCATGCATAGTCTTTTATTTCAATGTTAATTTTACAAAAATTACTGTAAAACCTTAAAATTATATTTTAAAAATAAAATATGGTAAAATAGAAAAATCAATAAGTGAACGTACCTAATTATATAGAGTTTGTCTCCAAAACAGGTATTTAAGAGAAATATTATAAAGTTACACTGTATTCTTTGAAAATCAAATTCATTTCTGATGACAAGGAGCTTAAGAAACATTATTATACAAAGGTGTTAAAAATTAAGAAAATTTGCAGATTTTGTCAAATTCCATCAAAAGATTTAAACGATATGTAAAATACAGCTACGAAATAAAGATGCATTTCTTGTGAGTCATATACTTAATTGTATACGTCTGAGGGGGCAAAATCATTCGAGGAACATGATTTATAAGCGCTCATGCCAAAATTCGAATTTCGTTTGCCAGCCTAAATCGCCGAATTTCTCGCGTGTTTTTTTTTTTTTTTTTTTGCATTCGACTAATTTTAAATTAAAAGAGTAGAAATGAGTTACTATCAACGATTAGAGGTTGAAATGAGGAGGCGAATGATGGGTAGGCTAGAAGTAGGATAGTCTCAAATCCAGACTAGTAGAGAATTCAATTTTACTCATAGTGGCTTGTTAAACTAATGGAAACAGTTCCAGAACATCGGATACGTCGATAGAAAATCTGGGAAAGGTCGTCCAAGAGTCACGAAGAATAGAGAAGATTGCCATTTGTCCATTATAGCTAGGCATTCAAAGGCACCACAACAGTTCTCTTGGGAGCTGCATGAAGCCACAGAAATCCGAGTTTCAAGGGTGACTCTTTCCAGAAGACTTCATTAGAGAAGGCTGTTTGTAACAAGTGCTGTTTCTTGCACCCTCTTAATTCTGCGAACAAGAGTTCGCTTAAATAGATACAGAGGTCATAGGGATTGGAGCATCAATCAAGGGGAGAACATTCTCTTCACTGAGGAGACTCGTTTCAGCCTAATCGAGGATTCTCACCGTGCTTTCATATGGAGAGAGCAAAGAACTCAATCCCTGCACTCCAATGTCCTAGAAATTGATCATTACCGCAGCGGAGACTTGATAGTCTTGCCTGGCATTATATCGGATGACCGCACACACATCCATGTCTTTGAAACAGGCACTGTGACTGCTGTGAGGTATGAGAATGTCTCGGAGACCTATGTACTATGTACTATGAGACCACATAAAGCTCATCTGTCTGACAAATTTCTGGAAAGTAAAGATACTTGCCGGATGGCTAGGACAGTTAGATCTCCAGACCGCATCTCTATAGAGTATGATTGGGATGTTCTGGGGAGGAAAATTGGAACTCACAACAGCCTCCTGAGTAGCAACCAAGGCCAGAAAACAAAGCTGCTGAATGAATGAAAATAATTGTCACATAGACTCATAAACTTTCTTATTTTTTTTTCATTAAATTGCTTCGCTTTGGGTATTTTAAGTAATATTAAGGTATCCGACTATGTTCGGAATCGTGATTTTGCAAAAGTGTATACGTGGATAATATTTATGATATTTAGAGAGTCACTTAGATTAGAAAAAGTATATAAAACTGTTTTAAGAATAGTATTACAATAAAAAATTATTTTACAATATTTCGGCTAAAAATTAACTTAGAATAACTTTTTTTTTCAAAATGTTTACCTTTGGTGAAAAATGCGTCTATTATAATAATATTTTGCTTGTATATATATCACACCTCTGTACAGAGGCTCAACTATAATTTTTGAAATATAAAATTAAGAAGTGGGTTTATCCGTGTTTTACGACAACAGAGGGGAGAAATTTTAAGAAAAAAAAACGCCGATAATTATTTCAAATGGTTGTAACTCAGTAAATATGTGTTATAAGTTATGTGTCTCCCCCTCTCCCCCTTCCTATTTAAATTTTGCTTATTCATCGCATTTTAGGGCGCCGTTTGTATCATCTCTTTGAGGTTTCAGAATTCTTTTTTTCAGTTTACTTTGGACACTTGGCTGGGTATTTTTTATGTGATAGTACTTTTTCGCAATGATATGGGTAGTTAATCAGAGCGATATTGTTCTTAGGTAATTTTTAGCAAATTATTTTTTAACTGTCCTCTAAATAGGACAGCGAGACGATCCGCTTGCAATTGACATGCTCTTTCTCTCTTTATAACGACGAGAGAAAAAATAAAAATTTCGCTTCTAGTGTTTCACCGTTGCTTAGTTATGTCAGTACATAGGTTTCTAAAGTTAGAGGAAGTATTAGAATTATTTAATAGTTTAGATTCAGAGGAGAGCGATGTTGAAATTGCTGTGTTACCACCAGATGCCAGTGAACTAACTGACGAAGATGAAGGTGATGAGAATGAAGTAAATACTGGTTAGATTATTGTAAACGATGTTCCTGGGTGTTTAGAGGTAAGAACTGGAGATAGTTTCCAGCCTGAAGCATCCACAAGCTCTGGTTGTTCGACGACGAAGATCAGTAAAAATGCTAAAAGACACCAATAGTTTTGGATAAAAAATAAATAACTGTATTTTACAAAATGGGAAACACAGGCTGAATCAACTGCAAGTAACTTGCTCAAATAGATGGAAACTGCATTGAAAGATATAATTCCCACAGAGCTTTTTGAACAGTTTTATTCCGATTAAGTTTATGATCTCAATGTAAAAGAAACTAAGCGATATGCAGCAGATGTAAAACACGAACACAATTTCTTGACTACTGTTGACGAAATATGTGTTTTTATAGGAATTTTGCTACTAACTGGTTATCATTCAAATACCTGTGAACATGATTATTGGTCAGATGCTGAAAACCTTGGCATTGTCCTTGTGAAAAATGCCATGTCACGAAACCACTTCCAAAAGATGAAATCTTATTTATACTTTGTGGACAATGGAACTGTAAGTCAGCATGCCCAGAATCGATCCTTCATAGTAAAGCCTTTGTTTGACATATTCAATAATAGTTTTATGAAATTTGGACACTTCTCTGCAAATATAAGCATTGATGAAATGATCATCATGTATTACGGTAGAAATAGACTGAAACAATTTATCCGAAGTAAGCCAATACGTTGTGAATATAAACTTAAGGCTCTCTGTGGAAGCGAGAAATATTGCTATAATTTTTCTATATATTGCGGTAAAGAATATGATGCAAAAAATGATACTTCTCTTGGTACTCGGGTTGTGATGAAACTAACGGAGAATTTTGTGAACCTTTCAAGTTACACTTTATATTTTGATGACGTTTATACTCGCATTGATCTTTAGAAAAGTCTTGGTGAACAAGGTGCAGGAACCATACTAGAAAATTGGATAAATCACGAGTGTTCTTTAGAAAAATCCAAATCTATGCAGAAGAAAGAAAGAGGCACGTCTGATTTTGCATTTGACGAGAACTCTGAGATTTTCCTCGTGCGATGGAATGACAATAATACTGTCACTGTTGCTGCAAATTTCAGCACTTTGGAACCATTCTTTGACGTGAAGAGGCGAGTAAGAGGACATAAAGATAAAATTAACATGAAAATGCCAAATTTGATAAATTTTTAGAACAAACATATGTGATGTGGATCACCACGACTGGTTGGCTGGACTTTACTCCATTAAAATTCGTGGAAAAAAGTGGTACTGGACAGTTTTTATACGTTTACTGGATATGGTTATGGTAAACGCCTGGATAATTCACAAAACTCTCAACAAAGATGAAGCGCTAAACTTGAAGGATTTCCGAAGAGCTGTAACTACAGTCAATATAAAAAAACTGCAATAAGAATGAGAGGTAGACCTAAAATCTCGACTGTACCTTCTTACGCAAAGTAGACATCCGTAAAGATTGTATTGGTCATTTTTTACCAAAGCAAGAAAAGCAACGTCGTTGTCAAAGAGAAGGCTGCAAAGGAAAACCAAAACCATATTGTGGCAAATGTAATAAAACACTTTGTCAGGCTTTCTTTGAACCTTTTAACCAAAATTAGAGTAAATTTTAACTAAGAAGGGAAGTATCTTCTAAACAAGAAAGTATTCTTCAAATAAAATAAAATTATGTACTCGGTAATAGTTTTTCATCATTGAAGATAACACTAAAACATGTAGGTGCAAATTTTACCCCCTTTATCCCAGTGTCCTATTTAGAAAAAGGGTCAGATGTCTTATATAAAATATATAAATTTTTCAAATTTTTTTGTATTTAGTTTGCTTAGATTTAACTAATATAATTCTTCTTAAATTTGAACAGCATAAATAAATTGGGATAAAACGGGTTAATCATCGTAGTACAATTATATTTTTGAGGTCAATGTAACCGGCTGGTTATGGTCGTGAACTCCTAGCGGGTGTTATTAGGTAAAAGGTTCGAATCCTTGTGGCTCAAAAAATCCCTGTGTAGAAGAGATGATACACGTTTTAGGAGAAGGGATGTCATTTTAGAAGTTGTTCTTCTCACACTTGATCATAGTTCAGATTTATGAGCTCTGTCACCCAAAACCATCTTATTGCTTCAGAGTCTAACGTAAATTAAAGTCAAATAATCTAAAAAAATTATTTAATATTTTTTTCTCAAATGATTAACTTTTGATGAATTTTAATTTTTTATTTTCATGAGATGTTTGAGGATGAACTTATACAAATATATTTAAATGGGGTTTTTGTTTTCAAATTAGGATGGTACTAAATTCTAATAACAGTTATGAGGAAAACGTTCAGCTCTTCGCATTTTTAAGACTGATTTTTTTGAAAGACAGAAAATTAATCTTAAAAATCCAAACAATCTTGACAAGCTGTTATCTTTAGTTGCGCTTAGGTATGCCACTTAATATTTTTTCCTCTTTATTCTACTTTTAGATTGTAGTATTTTATATATAAAGTTCATTCAAATGAAACCTGTTGAGTGCGTCTAACTAAGGTGACACCTCGTAACTGCGGATATGGTGGCACTATCTATGGGTATAGATACTGACGCGTGAGCAACGTTTGACGTTTCAAAGCGAAAGTGCGGTTTCACGCCGAAGAGAAGGTGGGCACACAAGTTATCGTCCACTACTAAACATGCAGGCGACTAAGAAGGAAGTGAAGGAGGGCGAAGAGGAGTGATTCAAATTTTAGCGGTGAAGGGAGTTAAAGGCCATGAAATGCATCCACGGATGAAGACTGTGTACGGTGAGTACAGTCTGAGTCGTTCAAATGTTGTGGAATTGCGCAAAAGATTCCTTGAGGGGTGAGAGTTACTGGAAGACGATGCTCAGCGTAGATAGGCTTATCGTGTCATTACAACTAAAAGGATTGTGAAGTGAATGCTTTAGTATTGGACAAGCACAGAATCACCGTGGGCGAGATCCATCGGTTACTGGGTCTTAGTGTGGATACCACACACATCATAATGCATCAACGCTTGAACGTTCGAAAAATTTGTGCGCAGTGGGTTCCCCACCAACTAACCACCGAACAGCGCAATACACGAATGAATGACAATGTCATCTGCAACGTTATCATGAGAAAAAATACTGCTTTCTGTCACAAATTGTCACTGGTGACGAAACATGATGTCACTATTTTGAACCGGTCAGCAAGAGTCAGAGCAAGCAGTGGAAACGTGCGACTGCACCACCTCCAAGGCAATCAAAGACCACGCACACCAGTTCTGGAAAGATACTTTTTTAAACACAAGGTCCCATTACTTGTCGAGTTCCTGGAACGGGGAACGTGCATCAATGCCTAGCGTTATCGTCATTTTCCAGAGCCTTAGACGATCCATCAAGTTGAAACGCCTAGACATGTTGTCCAATGGAGTTATTCTCCTGCATGATAATGCCCACCCACACACGTCCAATGCGGTGAAGACAGCATTGTAGCAGTTTTGGTGGGAAACTCTGGAATACCGACCGTTCCAAATCTTTTAAGGTGATATTTTCATGCTTTTGGACCTCTAAAACAAGCTATTCATAGACATTGATTCACAATGGACGATGGAATGCGTGACTGGGTCCATTACAGACTAGCTTCTTCAAAGATGGAATTGACTGGCCAGTGTCGCAATGGGGTAAATGTACTAACAGTTTTAGCGACTATTTTTTTTGTGTGTGTGTGAGTATGTATATTATATATAACTACATTTTTGAGTTAATAAAACCGTTACCGTTACTTTCCACTAGTGACCGGGATTCATTTTAATACCCCTTATATAAACACAACATAATGTAAAATTTTCAAAAATTTAAAAAGTTAGCTTTGATGTAACTTTTATCAATAAATATTAAAAAGAACGAAAAACGAAAGGAATATGCTCCATTTTAACCAATTCTTTAGTTATTACAATTGTAGGAAAATTATTTATAATTTAAAATATCATCTCTTTCTTGGAGATTTTATTATTCTTTATTTCAACCAGAAAATTGTTATCTTAAATATATTTCCCCCTACACGAAAATATCAACAAGTAAGTATTTTAATTTAAACAATGCAAATAATAGTATTGTGAAGCCTTCTTCATTTGTAGAAATTAATTTTTAAAAAGTCCCTTATTGATATTAAAATAATTATAAACGGTATATTACAATTGTTCTACTATAAAATCATAGATATACGTCATGCATAATGTATTGAATAAATGCATTTGGTAAGGAAATGATTTGTTTGATTTTCTGATTGAAAATTTTAATGTTTAATCTTTAAGATTACGTAATCGAAGAGAAACAAGACTTCGATTTCAATATATATACATATATACAACTTACTAAAAGAACAAAAAAATTCCCTTTACCTACTTGAAGTAATTTTCATAATTGTTTCTTTCCCCTTAAAATATGCAGTGTCCTAAAAATACAAAAAAAAATCATGGAAATAAACGATTTTATTATATTTTTGCCAATTATGAATTGGAGCAAGAAGAGTGACTAGTTCTTAAGGATTAAGAGGTATAACATCCTTTAAAATTCTTTTAAAGGAAAATATATTATTATCGTGAAACAAATCTTAATGAACTGCTTGTTAATTATTTTCGAGATAATCTCATTTGAATATTTGGTCTGTAATGAAGGGGTCTTTTTTCTTATACAAATCAATCAAACAAAACTTTTTTAAACTTTTGAGTAATGTAAAACACCTTTTTCTAAAAACTCCCAAACAGTTAATTATCTCTTATAAAATTCATGAATCATTTCAAAATCAGATTGTTTTCCTTTTGCAAAATAATTGTTATCCCATTCTATTTCTTGTATAACTTTAATTGCACATAAATAACACCGTTGCCAAAATATAAATATAGCAAATTTTGCAATTAGTAATTTACTTTATTCATTAAGATATAATTAATTATTAATGATAATACTTTTGAAGAGCTTTTTCTATTTATTCTTCATCTTATTTTATAAATGCAATTGTTTATTTAGAATGCATTAACAGTTGGAACACACATTTCGAATTTGTATAGGACGTAAGTGAGACTGATAGAATGCAATGTTTTTTCTGTTTTATCCTTATCTTCTCTTTTTTTGCTCCACATACCTCAGGTGAAAAAGGAAATCAAACATATTTTTTAAACTATTTCGAACAATTGGCAAGGAAATATTCACGACATGCTACAATCAGTGGAATGCATCTCACGTCACAGAAAGAATAGAAATAAATTGATTTTACTTCGTTCTTTCTTCTTTGTGGTTTTCTTCTTCTTAAGTGCAACCTTTTGTCTGATAAAATATAAAGGAATGTTACTTTCTGCTTCTTCCGAAATCAATAAAGGATTTTTTATTACATTGATTTTTAACTGAGTTATTCCTGAAACTTTATTCCCTTTGCTACGTGACAGTTTTTCAGATATTTTGTTACCAAAATTACGAAATAATCAGATATTAGTTGTGTTTTTTTTTTTATTTAGAATTATCTAATAATGGCAAATTTGTTGCTTTAGAAAATTTCAGGTAATAATTTTATTTTTCAAAATATATTTTCGATATAAAAGTATAAAGATATTTTTTGTCTTTTAGCAAACACAAAAATGAGTTATTTACTCAATTCCAATCGAAAACTTCCTATGTAAGAAAACGTTCCATTAAAATTTTTTATTTTATTAATTTACAAATATTAAATATTAGTACAAATTTTTATCTTATTTTTCTCTAACACTATTCATTCACAAATTATATATATTTAATAAAAATATAGATTTTATTGCTTAAATTTAGAATATCTCATTTTCTTTCATGATGTAATTAAAACGCTATATAAATTATCTTGGCTTAAACCTAGACTTAGGAAGTTTTTTAAAATTATAGTTTTGAAGCATAGCTTAGCTTATACATGTCGAAGCAAATGTAACAATACTTCTGCAGCAGACGTATGGGAGTATATCTTCATATGTTAAGAACTGTATAATACACTCATTATAGGTTATAATGTCTTCTAGAGATATCTAAGTGATCAATAGTATTTTGACTATAATTCAGAAACTCCCCATTAATATGGTAATACCATACCTCTCCTGAGTAAGTACTTGTTGATTACAGATAATTATAACAATCTGATTCCAAAGGTTAAGCTCCAGTTCCAAGTTAGCATTGAATTAGAATGTCTGTTGATGCTAACACTCAGAAACACATTACCCTAACTAACACATGGGGTATATATCGTATAAACACTCCAAGCCTAACCGGGTAATGCTACTAGAAAATTATTTGTTTCATCTATTTATTATTTTCCTCAGTTACTATTAATACTTAAAAATCTAATTACCTTTTTTACTTGATCAGATAATATTTAAGTGTACGTTCTCGAAGGTGCAATCTAAAGGAGAATTTTAATCTTGTAATGAATTTAATAGAGTGTTTGAAAAACTACGTAAATAATACAATTAGAATTTTATTCAAGAATTAATAAAAACTTTATAATACAAATTCACGTGAATTTAAAAGGGCTTTCTTGGGCTGAATTTAGTGTTTAGACTAAATTATTTGATACTTATTTATGAACAAAATATTTTGAAAACTTTTATAGTGCTGTTGTCTAAACCTAGAATAGAGTTAAGTGGTAATTAAAATGATGAAAACAATCATTGTCATCATGTGTTTTATCAAAGTAAAGATAGATATCTCCTCAGCAACAAATTTCTTTACGATCTTTTACTAAGATACATATTCGTATTTTCCATCATTCTCTAGCTTCTAGATTATCTTCAACTTCTATTGTTGGAAAGGAGGTAATGTCAATAATAGTTTTAATAATATTCCAAGAGGGTGACGAACTCATAACATTATCCTCTGGATATTTTCCAGTATGAACTTCCATTTTCTTGATTTGTTGCTATATCTCGTTTGTTGCTATTTCCCTTAAAACTCTTTGTTTTTAATATGCAGAAATCTTTATTGCCCTGATTAAAATATAAAACGCATTACCTCTTAGATCTCCAATAAATGGCATGTATCATTATTATAATATAGTCTATGTTCATTTAATTTTGAACAAGTATTTCTAAAATAAACTTCTGAAAATGAGAAATAAGTAGGCTATTAAACCAATATATTTTCGAAACTAAAAGAAACCTATTACAATATGCTAATAAACGTTATTAATGTTTAAACGTATATTTATTTCATAGTTCTTTTGTATTGAGAAGTTACATATTCTTGATACATAAAAATAAGTAAAAAATCTTTTACTGTGACGTGTTAAGTTCCTTTCAAAAAATAATAAAATGTTACCTACAAAAGAAGAGTTTGTAAAATTGTTCAAAACAAACAAAATACCCTTAGATGTTTAATATATATACTCTTCGTGCTATCTTAAGTTATTAATTAAGAACATCTGTGTTCCCCGATAAATAACTGAAAATAATTTAACAATAAAATTAATACAATTTGATTATCAAATTCTAATCACTAAAAGATACCTTAGTTCTGTATATAACAAGTGTTTCTCACAATATTTCTCACAATTTTTCAAAAATAAATACTTATATCATAAGATAAGGAGAATTTATTTAAAATTGTATAAGATTTTTATCAAGGGCAAATGACCGAGTTGGTAGAAATGAATCAATTTGTATTAATGATTGCAGAAAAATACAAAAACAGATTTATATAATTGTGTTTAAAACATAATCGAACTCGTAAAAAAAATTTCAATATTGTCTTCGGTCTTGATTACTATTTCCATAACTCTTATTTTTATCCATCTGTGTCGAATGCGAACAAAAATTTCGTAACAAAACACATACATAATAACTTCGTACTCATCTTGTCTTAATTGAAGTCCTTTACTTTTAAAAAAATAACCACCTGGTGCCTCCCCGCTTTATAATAAGTTATAAAAAGAAGAAACTTTTGAGTACTTTTTTATAGCTATAAAATCTTATCTCTCTTTTACCACATTAGATTTCGCTTGAAATCGGAAACCAGATTTTATTTTCCAATTTTTATCATTTTCTTAAACTCATTTAATACGACTTGAATCATGCTTTGTTTGAAAAAGAGTAAAATTCACTCAATTTAAAGAAGTTTATTTATTTATTTATTTTTGAAATTGGATTTTTTTTTGGAAGAGTAGTGTTGAAAATTAAAAGCGTTCCATTAAATTCACTGTGATTTTTATAGTAACAAATTTTCAATAAATAATTGTATTTAAAATATCAGTTGTGTAAAAAATATATCGGAAAAGAAATTTATTTTTCATTTACAGTGGTTAAACAACCCAATGTAAGTAGAAAACTCATGCATAATGTTAAACATAAATTGCGTTAATTATCTCTGAAATTTCTTTACGTCTTTTTTTAATATTCAAAAATAAAGAATTTTTTAAATATGTGATGTGAACGATATGTAATTCTACACCTAAACTGAAATATCATTTTTTTTTATATATTCAGAATAAATTTAGAATTTGTGAGGATATAGATTCCAAAATAGAATTAGAGATTTGAATAAAAATTTAAAAAAAAAACTTTTATTTAATCCTCCGCTAGGCGCGCTTCAAATAGTTCTGTCCAGAGGCGTACGGTATCTCTCAGATGTCTCCTGTCATACTTAAGTCTGAAGATAATTTAATCACACATTTTATTGGTGATATTTAACATTAAAGCATAATCTTATATCTAAAATATTGATGTACGATGCTGTATGTTTGTTACTGAAACTCTTAATTTTTTGGGATATTTGTAGCATTACCTACATATCGAAACAGTGGATTATTACTGAAGTAATTGAGAGTAAAATGAATTATTTATCTACTTGTACCTCCCAAGCATTCAATGGTCTTTAAGGATTAAATGATACAAAACAAAGGAGCTATGATGTGTTAAAAAGAAAAGAGGAAAAACGGGAATGTGGCACAAAAAAGTTTTTATAAAGTAGGTTCACGTATATCAATTCGTATATTGAGAAATGACAAAAAAACATAGGGAAATTTAAACCTTTGGTAAACATCTCAATGAGCAAAACTAATTACGTCTATAAAAAAGTAATCAAAAATATACTTAATGCTTAAAGCACCTTTTTAATTAATTATTTTGCCACAAATAGATTTCATTAGGTACATGCGTATGTTACACGTGTCGTAATATAATATTTAAGATATAATCAGAAATTTCAATTTTCTTGGTGTTTCGTGTAGTGTTTTGTCTTGAACAGGGTGTTGTACATCAGATATTTTTTTTAGTCCTGAATCATTATGAATGATGCATGTGAATGTTACTCTTCGACCCTCTTCGCAGATGACGTCTTCAAGCAAAGAAAAACATGAAAATTAATGAAAAATTGGAAAGGCCTTAAAATTACATTTTTGGGCATGCGGCATCTTATCAGATTCAAGTGCTCCTACCTCTCGAAATATGAAGCTAGGGACGGCGTCCTTAGTACTGCACTCTAGTGTTAGTGAAAAAAGATAGATAGATGAAAAAGTGGCTGTACCGTGTGGGCGCGTCACCAAAATTATTTTTACTATACATCTGAAAGATCGCGCGCCTACCGGATTATTAAAATTCAGCAAGTGTTTTGAAATAAGATATATATTTAGAACTTTATTTATCTATGGTATGAATGTTATCGCCATATACATTTCAAAATTTTTATCAATTATTATTTAATTAATATTTTTTAAAAAAAATAATCATTTTAACTCCTACTTAGGAAGTTAATTCATGCAAATTAGTTCTAAACTTTAATGATCTATTTAATCTTAAAAATAATACATCCAGTACAGAAACTTCCTTCTGAAAATTAAAACAAAATTTTTGAAAATAACTTTTAACGATCATTATTAATTAAATATACGCCTATTCTACATTGAAGATTAATATAATTAATTTTATTTTCCAGAAGTTCCATTTATCGTTAAATAAAGCTATAGTACGAGGCCAGTGTATGACTTTTGTCTCCTTTTGAAAAAGAGATTTATTTATTTTTATTTATTTTCTTACATTAAAATCGGCTTTCGGTTATTAAATTTGTATGAGAAATCAGTTTGAAAACATTGAAAGAAAATTATTATTAATTAATAGGAAATGAAACATATATTTTTAATAATTTCTTCTTTTTAAATTTCAGGAAATTTAGATTTTCTTCTACAATGCACACTTGCAGATTTCTATTTTATTTAACGCGTCGGAAAAATGACTTTTTAATTGGTCGGTAAACTTAAACTGAAAAAAAGTTTTCTCTTATTTTTATTTCCATCTAACGAGGAAGAATTTTCTGTGTGTAAGTTAATTATAATTACTTTTTAGAATTTTTATTTATTAAATTTTAATATATGTACATTTGAGTTTTCAATATATATTTGAAGTGTTAAATAATTTATTTTACATTTTATTTACTATTTTGATCTAAACGTTTTGATAATGTTGGAATTTTTTGATAATGTCTATTAATTCTTCTGAACACAAAAGCAATTGCAAAATGTTTCGAACTTTTTTTTTCTTTTGCAGACTCATAAGATAAATTCCTTATTTATTTCTTTAAGAAGAAATACTTTTTTCTATAATATCTCTATCAATTGTAAAATGTATGAATCCGAATAATCAACAGATTATAATCATTAAAAATTCCTTTCAGAATGAGTAATTCATTTATTAAAGATAAGAATGTTTTACGTACAAAAATAATATTAAAAATTATTTATAACAATTCAGTGCATTAAACTCACACATTTCTTTTTAAGATATTGATACATTTCGATGACTTTTTTTTTTTCACAAAAATTTAACCTTCTAATTTATTTTCTTCTGAATAAAATTTTTAAGACAATTGATGTCTCACAAAAATGGATCGTATCTAGGATAAATTAAATCATATTATTAGAAACTTTAGCTAGTATTTGAACAACATAGCTTGAATTTTCTTAAGAAAACAAAAAATTTTAACAAAAAAAAAAATGTGATGTAGCAGTCCATGACATATATTTAACTTAACAGATATGTTTATGTAACTAAATATTCTATATAAAAATAATATAATAATATTCATATACGAAATTCATTAGAAATATATCTGTAACTAAACATGGTCTTTTTTCACTTTCCAAACATATTCTTATTCTCTTGTTTCTTTTTTATTTAAAATATCTCACAATTACATACTATAATTTACAGTATGAAAAATTATCGATAATCTTTAATTGTGTCAACTGGAGAAGTTCATATGGACATTGTATATTAAAATCTTGAAAGGACTTTTTTAAATTTTCATATTAGTTATACGAAAGCTCAATACATATAAAATGAAAAAATTGTGCAACTGTTGCTTAAATGACTATATAATATTATCAACTAAGTATGTATAAATAATATTTCATTAATTAAAGATTATTATTTTGGAAATATGCACTAGAATCTTTGTTAATCAAATAAAATGTTTAAGACAAAATGAGAAATAGCGGAAAAAGTATAATTTACATTTATGTAAATCAGATTTCATTTTAGATTAAATTAATGCAAATATCATATCCGGGTATATTTATTTACATTTTGCTGTTTTAAATTTCACTGTTTTTTTTTTTCAAAAAATTAGCAAATGAAATAGTTTTCTTAATTTAATTTCTGTAAGATACACGTCATCTTTTTCTTGATTTATGTGTATTTATACTTATAATCTGTAATAGTACTTAAGTAATGGATTATTTATAAATATTTTTAGAAAATGTAAATAGGAAAAATTAAAAAGTAAACTAAATTCAGTGGCACAACAGCCCATGAGAGCCAAGTCCTACTTTGCCCATCTCAGTTTTCATGACCTTGGATACTGAAGTGCATGAGTAGATGTTCCAATCCGGTGGTCAGTCTGACGCGAAATCCCGTTGTTAAGTTCCCAAGCATGCCTAGCTCTCATTTAGAGACCTACTGACGGGATGAAAGGTTGAGTTAAACCTGCCCAGCCCGGGTTTTGAAACCTGGACCTGTAGCAAGACAAAATAGAATTATTTATTTTCTTATTATTGAATATATTTTATAGCTTATTACAGTATAAATGACATTGCAAGTTAAAATATAAAATTAGCATATAAAATAATAATGCTTATTTATAAAAGAAAAACCAATGGAAATTCGATTTAAAAATATAAACGTTTAAAGTCATCAACATAAGCAAGTTTTCCTGAAAAATAGTTAAATAGCATAAAATTTACTGTTACATATTTAGAACCATGAAAGGCGATTTATATGATAAGAAGAAACAAATAGTTCCTATTGTATTTTTTTTTAAAATAAAAATGAGTAGTAGAAAAGATTTACGTTTGGATTTTTCTCCGTAAATTTTTGAATAGCATCGATTGCTTCCAGAAAATATCTCCCATACGTTTACGAAGATCCTTTTCACACTACAATGCCTCGGGCGGGAAAATAAGCTACACAATATTTAGAAAGAATATGTACCTTAAAAGTTTTCGTTCCAGGAATTTTCATAATGAATTCTAAAAAAAGGGATAAGAGAACACAATTTCGTTGCTTAGTGTAGAATTTGATATCATGATATTGCAAACTGTGCAAGTTCTATAAACAAATTTTGGATAAAAGAGATTCAAGAACGAATTTAAAAAAAAAAAATCAATCTCTTTTATAAAAGAAAAAAGAAGGAATGTAAAGAAATTTCCATTCTCGACACCTAAGAGGTAAGGTAAAGATATAAATAACATATTTTTCTCTTTGAATATTTCGGAATTTCATCATCACTATGACATTCAAGATGAAAAAAGAAAACTAATGTATTTTTCTTCATCATCACTTAATTCTATTTGTTTTAATGTATTGTATTGAAGATATTGTTCTTTTCTTCTTACACAAAACAACATAATATGTTAATTATTTCAAATAATTTTCATTTTCCTAATGATGAAAGTTACATGAAGAGACTCTTTACCAGAGAGTTTTATTTTGTTCTAAGCTCCAAAAAAGTAAAATTAAATTTATAGTCCATATTAAGAGTGATAGTTATATTAACGTCACACACACTATGAAACAACACCAGTGCTAGTGGTGACGAACCTTGTAATTTTGGTTCATGGTCTAGTAAATCGGACAACACCTGATAAGTTTAATTTTACTTTTTTG
>BMAV01026668.1:16712-29421 GCA_019973955.1 Trichonephila inaurata madagascariensis | reverse complement strand
TGGTGCTAAGGTGAGAAATAACCTTACTCTCTTTTCTAATTCTTTGTAAACGTTTCCTCGCAAAGCTGTTCAAAGTATTCTTGAGATGTTTTCCCCAGCTTCGAATAGCTTTAATATATTTTTACTCAGTGGCTGATTTACTCTTTCGAGTTTTAATATGCTTGTATTAAATATTTTAATATTTTTAACGCTAAATAAATTGTGATAAGAAACATTATTTTACTTTTCTTAGTTTTCTTTATGGTTGAAGCTTTAAATCGAAAACAGCTTTTAAAAATTATTTTAAAAAAAATATCCTTTTATTCCAAATTTAAAAAAAAAAAAAAAAAAAAAAAATAAATGATAAAATAATTTAAATAATAAAAATTAAATTGATTATAAAGTGATGATGAAATTTGAAACTGGCATAAATATTAAAGAGTAATACTATTCACCGTTATGTATCAAGCATTTTGGGATATGCTTGGTAAACGATTTTCAACATATATATTTTTGGAATATGTCAAATAAATTTACAACTTTACCACAATAGATAATTGAAAAAGCGAGAAGAATTTCAAAGATTATATGTACTACTAAATTAACTACAACTTTATACTCTCATTATGACAGTTTTATAGGTAACTTTACTTACGTAAAATAAGGATAATCATGATTCTATTACAATCGAAAGAATAACTCATACAATCCTGAAGCCACACACGACAAAACAATTATTTACTATTGGTCCTTTTTTTTACACGTTAGATTTCAAGTTGGTTAAAGGGAAGAAAAAAGAATAATCTTACTAGTTGCAATACCTTTGCAATTGAATTTATGGAACAATTTTTAGGATTTTCATCAGAGGTTCCCTTTCAAATAAAAGAAAATGTAGAAAAAAAAATGGTTTTAATCGCTACTTTACTTTTGATGTTTTTTTCTTTCAACAGTTTAACCTTTTTGCCTGATAAAATATGCAATATTATTATTTTGGGAATTTTGAACTAATATATTTTTATTCCATTAATTTCTGCAATATAATGTGGGAAAAATCTCTTATATCTTTTTTTAAATGAAACATTTTAAATATTTTGCTTCTGGAAACTGTTTCAAAATTTGATTCTCTATAATCTTAATTATTCCAAAATTGTATTTTAATAGCAATTAGAAATAAAATATTTTAATATTTATTATTGTAATAATAAAAAAATATGGAATAATTTTCAAATAATTAGATGAGGGACACACCACCGTTGCTTTTGAATAAGTGAGGTAAATTTAAGTTGGAATAGAATTGTAACGAACATAAAATAAACAATATTTATAAATTCCTTTAAAAAACATTGAAGGCATTCTTTAAATTCTTTCTTCAAAAACAAGTCGTATTTAAAAATGATTCCTCTGTGAGTTTAAGAACAAAATAATTGTAAATCCTTTTGGAAAAAATGTACTAGTCTCTCCTTGTGTATAAAATACTATTTAACATTCTAGTTATCATTTTGTTCTAAAGACTTTAAATTAAAATTGCTTTAAATTTTTAGATTTTTAAATCTCCAATTTAATGATGTTGTATTAATTACATTAAAAAAAATAAAATATCATTCCACTTTTCACAATGACATCATATACACATAACCTAAAAAAATACCGTCATTTAATACTTATAAAAGTATTAGTAATAATACTTCAGGAGATAAATTATAAGCAATACATAGTAGCAACAAGTAATACTTTTTTTTTGTAAAATGATGAAATACTTACACAATACGTAGTGAAATATGCTTAAAATTGAAATCTCACAAACTTATGAATTTTGTTTTTATAAAAAATATTCTTTATCTGACTGATAAATTCTAAATTAATTAAATTTATTTTAACTGAAAAAAAAGATGGTGAATAATTTTAAAATTTAGAATATCATTACAATAAATTATAATGATGCAAAATAGAAAATAGCATATTTTATGTACAGATTAATGCATGTCTATCATAAGCAGCTTATATTTCAAAAGAAGCAAATTTATATATTTTAAAGAATTCTACAACATAAATGATCGAATAAGTTAGCACTCACGTGACCATATTTAATATCACTGTCTATATAATCATTTACACATTGCTTCTCTGCTAAATCTATTTCATCAAAGAATTTAACTTCAAAACAATGTCCACTTCACAAAAAATCAATTGAAATGTTTCTGGAGATATTTCAATTTTTTATTACCACAATTTAGGTACACATTTATTTAATTTCTTCAGAATTCTCACCCACACACATGTTCCACCACTCCTGTGAGTGCTGAAAACAATGGTGACAATTCTGTTGCGGAATGTTCTCAAAACCAGCCATCATATTGGTTTTGTTGTCTTCTACGGTGTCAAAATGGTTGCCTTTGAGAACTATTTCGATCTTGGAAATCAAAAAGGGTGCCTATTGTAGTGAAAGTTGAGACTCGTGGGGAAGTGGAATATACTTTGCTGCAAGTCATGTCTACAGAACAATCACTGTGTTTCAAGTGAGTGCTTATCGATGTCACGTTTTAAGTCAACTCTAGGGCTACTGGAGACAGACCTAATTTTAAACCAGGGTCAAATGGTGAGGACGATACCAACACTCGCATCTCACTCTCCTAAACTCCACAACACTCACTTTATATGCACAATATTAGAAAGCCCTATTCTGAGTTTCTATAGCTAAAAGTTTGTTATTATTATAATACGGTAGCCTTCTTATTTTGACCTATAATTTCTTGTTATATTTCTCTCTCTCTCTATATATATATATGACGAGATGTGTCGGGTGGCTTTCAGATCAAGACAATAAATTTTATATTAACTTGATAATCGAATTATGTATTACTATCATCATTATATTTGCATAGATAATATAAAGATTCTGAAATCTGCTTTCCCGTCCTGCAAGCCGTATTGCTTTTCCATTGTCTAAAAAAAAAGACTATGCGATGTTGTCTTCATTCTCGTCATGGTATTCTTCTTCGGGTGCCTAAAGTCAGTCTAGTTCCAACAGTAAGTTGTGTGCTATCAGGCATGCGCACACAGAGGAGAAAAACTGATCTTGTGGCTTGATAACAGCATCTGGCACCACATATATATATTTATATAAATATATATAATATATATGAATACCTCAAAAAAACTATTTTTGAATTATGTGAAAGATCTATGTTCCAAGTTACTATTATCTATCTGAATGAGTATATTGCTTAGTTATAGAAAGCTTCATAAGTCGACACACACTCATTCTTGTAAAAAACTGCCTTACAGTTTCTTGTAAGATTAAGCTTAAGAATTGTAAATGCTTACAAATACTTATGTAGGTAACTGAGCCATATTTTATATAACATGGATTTTAAAAAAGTCTAAATTTAAGCAATATCCCTTAAGTTCTGTAACTAGCAAACAGTTTTTTAATGTTTTTTTTTTTTTTTTTTTTTTCCTTTTACACTGGTTGTTCTTTGTAAAAATTTTCTCGGTGTTTGGTAATTTTAAGGGGATTTGAAGCACTTTGAATTCCTTTCTTTATTTATGTATTTAAAAATTACATTTTAGCATTTTATATGATGTTTCTATTCAAGAAAATGATACGAGATGAACTTTTTCTCATATTATTCACACAATTTTAAAAAATTTAATTTTTTGAAGAAAATTTGGAAAATTTTAAAATCCTACTCTTTTTGCAATTATTATGTTTTGACCTGATTTTTTTTAATATTCTTATGGATGTTATAAGCAACTTTAGGATCACTTAGGATTAATTCGTTTTTGAGAAAAAAAATAAAATGTTGATATGCATGCTAAAAATCAACGAAAAAGCCGATATCTCTTACATTTTAATTTTTTTTTTAAAAAAAGTATTCAGTTTACAGCAAAATGGATCCCCAATTTTGTTACATGCTTTATATGCAACACACAGGAAAAAAATTGAAGCGATTGGTAAATAGTTTGTGGAAGAAGTAGCATTTTGAATGCCCTAATGTGTCGAAAAACAGAAACTGAGAAAAACCACTTTAAAATTTATAATTCTGAAAAAGAAAATTATATAATAAGCTTAAATGAACTTAAAATACCACTTTAAGATATGAGATATATTTTTCTTTAAAATAAATGCATTTTTGTATTTTTTCAACACATACATTTTTATAAATGATAAATTTTAAGAAAGTAATAATTGTACAAGAACATTCAAGAAAATGTTAATTTTTTTTTTCTGTCACGATATTAAGTTTAGTTTTTTTCTTCACATAATAGTGAAGTATTACATTTGTATGAAAAACATATCAGGAATAAGAACTGAAATTATGAATTTAAAAATATAAAATGCCTTAACTCAAAAATTTTACATGCACACATTTCACAAAGAAGAAAAATTACATTATTGTATTGCCTCTAAAATATTCTGCTTTATATATTACACATTCTTTTTTATAGTTATAATTTCTTTTTATAAAATAGATTTTTTTTATCATAACGCTTTTTTTAGCTTCTTTTCTTAAAAGGGCGGCGTGGCCGAATCGCCTAATTTAGTTTTCAAATGAAGTTTTATTCAATTTCTGAATTTCCGATTTGCACAAGTGATATATCAATTGAAAGATAATAATGCAAAGAATAAGATTAAATAAAAATGAAAAGAAAAAAACTATAAGTTGGTCATTTTTGGGGTACCAATTCTTCTTAAGGCTATTCTGTAGAATAATACCAACCCTTATAGTAAATAATTACATTTTTCAGGATTGGCAATAACTATGACAAAAGTGATTATGTTCCAAGTCTCCTTTTATACTTACATAAAATCAAATTTTTAAGAAAATTTTATTTCCGAAAGATAACGCTTTGTCTCCATATCTCTTCAAAAACCATACTCGAAATATTATCTCATAAAAGAACAAGTCTATATATTTTTAAATATATAGTGAGTTTGCCTTTATCAAATCTCATTTCTGTACTGTTCATGGCTTATTTTTCTGATAATTCCCAACTGGAAAAAAGGCCTTGTCCACTGTCAACTATTACAAACAAAATAAATTTGGTTCATATTAGTATGAAGTTAATACTTAGATACACACGCACAATTTTTTCTTTGACAGTAGTTTACAAAAAAAAAGAAAAAAAAAAAGAAATAGGGTTTGAGAATTTTAAATTCAAATTTATCTTCCTGAAAAGTCTTGTTTTTGATCGTAAGCATGAAATGGCAAGCTATTTTAGTGATTTTGTAAAGTAAATGGTACCCCCTCCCCTCCCATCTTTTCTTTTTTAGTTGTAAAGAATGCAGTAAAAATCAAAAATAAACGAAAAAATTTATCGTAAGACATTGTAGCAATGTAACATAATATTTCGATGTGATTTTTTTTTGCTGAATTATACTGAATTCGAAAAAGGCTTGAAGCAATCTTTTGAAAATATGAGTCTACATAATAAAAACTTTGATAATTTAGATTTATACGAATGTTTTTAAAATTTAATCTATAGTATCGTGTCAGCAAATTTTGAAAAAAAAATGCTGTTGATTAAATGTTATATTTCTGTACTGCTAGTTAATTATAAAATTTGCTTCTGAATTTCTCACTCATATACTTAAGTTAACATAACTTTATTTAACTTTCTGAAAAAAAATTATTTTAATGCATTTACAAAAATATATTTCCTTATTACTTCACATCAATATCAATATTATTATTTAAATATCGTTTACAATGATATATTGATTGATGTCTTTTGAAATTAAAAAATATAAAGCATGTTATATTTTAAAACTGTTTTATAGCAAAATATAAAGTATTAATTAAACATGATAAAAATATTATCATCTAAATATCTTGCTGTAGTTGTTTACATTTGCAGATCATCCTTTTTCAAAGTACATATTCATGTACTATTTTTCAGCAACAATTCTGAACAAGTTTTCAAGAAAAACAACTACTCAAGTCAATAAAATATTAATAAAATTTTCCATGTGTAATAAATTGTCCCTCTTTATTTTATGTGTGTCAGCTTTAATATTATAATATTCTTGTTTTGTTATTAAACGGTGTTCACAATTGGGGTTTTAGTATACTAAATATCGTTCCTATGTATTAAGAAATCGTATTTATTTTATTTAGTACGTTTAGCTTTTTAACTATATTTAGTTTCTGCGCATTTTCAAGAGTAAAAAAATGTAAGAACTTTATACTTTTCCACAAAAAATAGGATTGTTATTGAATTTCGAAAATCATGAGACTATAAAAATTTTACCTACTTTTTTAATTTTCAAAAGCCATGCTTTTCAATTTACATCTTAAGAAGTTTTAATAATATTTTTGAAAGAGATTTTCTTAAACTTTTAATTAAGAATTTTAATACTTTTTCATTGATATTTATTTTAATGTTAATATGGTTTTAAAAATATTTTAGATAAATATGTTTTAGATGTAATTTTAGTTAAATACTTGTTATTTCATAAAGTTTTGTGATTTTAGTTAATTTTAAAAATAAAACTAAATAATTTTTTTTATGAAAAAGTATTGGCTTTCTATGTCTTACAGCTCAAAATTACTAAAAAATATTAATTAAAAGATTTACACGTATAATGAATGTATGAACGTATTGAGATTAGAATAATTTTAATAAATTGTGCGAATAATTTTGAAAAGTCATACAAAATGCATATAGGTTTAAAATATTAATTTGGAAAACAGGCAATACATTTATAAAATATTTAAGTATGTTTATTAGTGTAAGCTGTGTTGTAAAAGCTAGAAAATTTGTAAGCTTATATTTGTACTTCACAACGTACGATTATTAGAAATATATACTCTTACATCTAATCTTTATATATTTAAAGAGAATTTAGTGAAGAAATTGAAATGCATAGCATGCTTCAAAAACCGTAAACACATAGTTATGTTTACAATTGAGTAAGAGCATTTAAATATTAAGAAAGTAAATACTCTATGCAGCAAATAACTTCAAACATAGCATTAAAGAAATGTTGTATTAACAGCAGCGTAAAACTTGTAGATCCTCACGAGGATTCTTATTACTATAAATCAGTTATTTTACATGTATATACCCAAAGCCAGGATTTAGTATCTTCTTTTAGAAATGAATTACAAAAAGCAAAAGTCTGGTTATCTTCCAAATGAAAATGAGAAAACAGATAAGCAAAATGTTTCTAAATCTTAACTTACATTTTTTGTAGAGTATCTGAGAAAAAAAACTGTTAATTAAACTTCTTTTCTTCTAAGAAATACATTTTTATTTGTATGGTCATTAATCATCATTATTCCTTATAAATTCCTTTTTTTTAAAAATTTTCCATTAATCTTGATACATTTTACATATACCCATGACTTTCTCATTGCATGAGAAATAAGTATGTTTTAATTACAAATTTCGCCTACTTAGAATACACAAAATATAAAAAAAAAGAATAACACAGTTTATTCTCATGGGGCAATAAAGAAAAATATTTTCTCACACAGAAAAAAATGATGAAAAAATGATATATATCAACACTTTAAACTTTAAATTAATATTAAATTTATGAAATATACTGTTCAAAATGTAAAAGAAAAATAAGATTTGAATGACAAAAATAAAGTTTTTATTTTTATTTTTCAAACAAAAATGAAAGAGAAATAGATCTAAAACCTGATTATTTGAAGAAAAAAGCATCAACATATCGTTTTCTTACATGTGTTTATCCTGAGCTTGTAGAATTTTCTCGTTGCTATGATTTAGATATAAAAAGAAGAGGCTAAGAAAATGTATTTTATAGAATTGTACTATAAAAATATTTGTAGGGAATTTCTTTCAAAAGGATTCTTTTTGAAACTTGTTACGTATATTTTTACATTTACACATTTTTAAAAATATAGATAATTTTAAACCATTATTCGGGGAAATTCACAGAAGCATAATATATAATAAGTTTCTTTATTGTAGAAAAAGTTTACAAAAATTATTTAAAGTGAATTTAAATATTTTAAAGTTAAGGTATCCAACTGTCTGTGTGGTTTAAACACGGTACGCTTTTTCAAAAAAAAATTTGGAGACAATTACAGTAAAAATAATTGATGTTTTATATTTAGATAATACTTTTAAGCTGATTCTGTAAGTATAATTCAGTTTGACCAGCTATTATTTTACAATTTTAATAAAAGGAATTTTTGAAGTTTTTTCAAACTTTTATAAAATACTCAATTTTTAAATTTTTTTAGTCATTTTAAGTTATTTATGTTTTTCAGGCTATTGCAAACAAAAATTAGTAGGAATTTGAAAATCTTGCTGGTTTTTAATAATGATTTTTCTAGAAAAACCTGGAGAAAACACGAAATTTTTTAAAATATCAACTTTAGCATTTTTTTAGAAAAATAACTGGAGATCTCAGCCCTAAATCCATACCAACTTTTATAGAACATACGTTTGAGAGTATATACAAAAAATTAAGGCTCTATCTTGAACAGGAAAAAAGCCTTAGGGATTATAAAACACTTATACCTTCAAAATCGAAAGTCTGAGAAAAACGCTTTTAAAGTTTGTTAAGTCATAAAACAAAAACTTATAATGCCCATAATGCTCTAATCTTTAATATGCTATTTTCCAATGTATGTTCTGCATTAAAATTTTTTTAATTAAATATGACTTATAATATTTTTAATTCAAACTATATTTTTGCATAATATTGATAGCATTTGTTAAGACGTTGGATTATTCAGCTTTATCTTAACCTAAAAATTTTCACAAAAGTTTTGAAATACAAATCATTTATGTAGAAAAGAATAATGATACTAAATTAAGCTAAAAAAAAGTCAGGTTTGCTCATAAAATTCAATTTTTTTAACTTTTAAATTAGGGCAGCTTAGGAAGTTTTAGCTCTTGTCATGAGACTTTAAAATACTAAAATGTAGTACAACAATATGTTTAGTATAATGTAGTTTAGTACATCAAGGAACTATTCAGTTATATCTGCAACATTTGAGTTCAGAATACTTGTATTCGGAAGTCTAATTGCAGAATCAGCAGAGGACTGATATTTAAATACATCATTTTCAGTAGTATTCCATATTTTCGAAATATTGTTTCTCACAGCAACATGAGAACGCATTTGCCATGGCATTTTCTCTACAGGAAAAAATTAATGATAAAGCTTTTAAGTTATATAAACTATTTTAAAGCAAAAATTGGCCATGAAATTAATCTTAATTCATTAATTATGTGAGAACATAAAAAACTCAAAACGTAATAAAGCAGAAATGATTTTAGTAATGAAAATTGGAATTAATAACTACTTCAAACTAAAAGCTCAAAAATATTTTTAATTAATTCAATTTAAGAATGAAAAAAGGCTTTAAAATGAAACCGAAACCAAAACCATAGCTCATAAAACTTCAAATACCCTAAAAACTCATTTGCTAACAGATCTGAAATATTGTGGCAAGCTTCTCAATGATTTGAGCCACTAGAAAATGTAAAAAAAAAATTCGGTAAAAATCAAATTTTGAAGGTACTGTGTAGCCTTAGACCATCATTTTCAACAAAAAATTAAAAGTTATTTGTAGTCTTTTTTTTTGTAGTCAGTTTAATAAGATTTCTAAGAATATCTTACTTTTAACTCTGAGTCACAGTTAACAAAAAATTACAGCTGTTTTTGTTTGGGTTAGTAAGCCCAAATAGAAACCGGAAATTTAAATCCTAAATCAGAAGTGTGAGTTTTCAGTGGGCTTTCAGCCGTAAAATACGATTTTCCTTCATTTAAAATATTTTATTGAATTATTTTCATGTTAAGTTTAATAGATATATTTCACTTTCAAATATGCAACAGTTAACTGATTGCAATGTTAGTTTTGATTTAAACAAGTTGCTATCTTTTTAACCGTTGCGTTCAAAAATAGAGCTCTTTAGATCTATTTTATTAGTACTTTTATATGCAGTTTTATTAAATTAAAGTTATGTTAAAAACGAGATCAGTGAAGCCAAAAAAAAATCTTTCTGAGAACAGAATTTGTTGAAGATGCATTGAAAGAAAAATCAACGGTCCTTCCAAATTCAGTTATTAATTCTATTTAAAAGACTTATATATGGATCATTGTGCGATCAAAATCTCCTAAGAAAAATCTCTTCATGGGAAAACTCAGAACTGCAATGAATATTTTAACAATGTCGGGGGGAGTATAATCCCGAGATAGACTTTTGTTGAGCCACAGACACTCCTCTTAAGGATTTATATAGCAATAAAATACTTTTTAATTCTTGGTTTGCTGGTCTATTACCTCTATTTCAAAAGTTATAAATGTAATTAAGGCCTAAAATGAAGGGATAATTTTGATACCTCGACATTACGAGAATTGTTGATTCAAATACACATTCTAAACCAGATAAGAAACTGTCTCGTAAAACAAGAAAGGCCCGATAAACTATAAAAGTTTGAAGTATGAAGTTCAGGAAGGCACCACGTACAAAACTGGAGAATTTCAATACCTATGTAAATCTTTAAACGTTTTGTTGCAAATATAAACTTGGTTTTACAATTTTTTTAAGAATGTTATTTTTGTACATCACATGGTAACAATGATTGATAGCTCTTAAGAAAATTGAAATATTCTTATGAAATTTGAGTTTGTTCTTTGTAATATAATAAATGTGCTTTGTGCTAAAAGCTAAGGGTAATTTTTAAATTAAATTATTTTTAATGTCATTTTTGTATAAAAAAAAGGTTTTTTTAAAGGAAGAATTCTGGATTTTTAACACCTGTATTTCATAATTTTATTGTAAAACTTAAGTTTTCGTTTTAGTATACAGCATAGTTGAACATTGAAGAACTGTATTTCTGTAAAAATTGATTTGTTTTTGAAATAAAGGGTGTTTCCGAATGACGTGCTCAAACATGAAGAGGAGGTAGAAAACATCTTGAAGAGTCATAATTACATAGAAAAGCATGGGCGAGATAAGCAACAGGTGGCGCTGTACGCAAGCTTGTAAGATTCGCACGTGTGGTTTCCTCGTTTCAGACACTGCCAGCGTAAGATGAACACGAATTATTCTACGAATGATGAGTTAGAGGATATCCACTTCACCTATGGCCTAGCCGATGGAAATGGATGGGCTGCTGCTCAGTTGAATGAGAAAATATATTTAACGAGACTGCAACAGAATCATCAAACGTTCACTCGAGTGCATCAGAACCTGGCGGAACATGGATATTTCAAAGTCACGATTGAAGGTATTGAGCCACCGGGAACAGCACAAACGCCCATATTTGAAGAGGGTATGTTGCATGCTGTGAACCCAAATCCCGATACCAGTGTAGGGGCGCTTGCCGTTGCAACCGGAAGAACTCGGACAACTGTCCATCGTGTACTGTACGGCAAAGACTTGCATCCGTTTCATGTACAAAGTTATTACAGCCAGATGATCACCCACGACGCACAGTGGGCAGTTTTCCCAATCTGGCACTCGGAAAGTCTAAAAATGAAATTGCGCGAAATAAAACGACAACCCACAATTTATGGTCCTCATAGGTTCCCTAGCCATGTGGTAAACAGTTTTTGTTAGAACGCTAATGGAAATCGTCAACATTTGTCGCTTTAGATCGGGTTTGTTCTTGCTACAGAAACACTTGCGAGAGCCTCCTTTTCAGTCGCAAGTCCTATCGTTTCGTCTGAAAAGGATTTTGCAGATTTTAGCGGGATTTTTTTTGAAAATAGATACCATGAGTAAAAGTAGTTTCTTGATTAGACTTTCAAATTAGGTTCAAGTTCGATTAAAAATTGTAAAAACACAACATTTTCACAGCATATAACTCCCACTAACGTATGTCAGTTTTTTCTGTTTAATGGACTAGAACTTTTGGGTTTGACACGAATTGATCACAGCAACACTTAAGTCACATAGAGTAAATATAGACCTTTAATTTAATTCCAAATTTAGCTGCTACTTCCAAAGTTATGATTTTTTTTTCAGCATGGGCTGATGGTATTACTCGACGTGCCTTATTCAATGTGAGGAAGGAAGAGCAAGATACTAGAGAAAAACTAGTGATGTTTTGAGTTAAATTAGGACTACCACGGACTTTTATATATATGAGGACCAGTAGCACAATTAAAGTTTAGAAAAAATTGTTAAAAATGTCTGCCCATTTGTAGTGGAAAAGTGGATGAGGTACCAAAGAAATTAAAAGTTCTCCAAGTCGAATGATGCCGTGGTTGTCGGGGAAGTAAGATTTATATTATATTTCCTTATTTTTAAGAAAAATGCAAAGCTAATATTTTAGTGTGGTATATTATGTATATTTAAGCTTATAATAATTATTTTTTCAGAATTATAAACTTTAAAATGGTTTTTCACGTTTTGTTGTTTTTTCGCATTCAAAATATTACTTCTTCCACAATTATTTACCATTCACTTTCATTTTTTCCCTGTGTCTTATATGTAATGCATGCAACAAATTAGGGATCCATTTTGCTGTAAATTGAATACTTTTTTTTAAAATTAAAATGTGAGAAATATTAGGCTTTTGGTTGAATTTTAACATATATATATATATATATATATATATATATGTATGTATATAATATCAACATTTTATTATTTTTTCTCTCCAAAACTAACCAAGGTATTGTAAAATCGATCTCTAAAGGGTTCAAAACATCCTCAGAAATATTACAAAAATTTCATGTCAAAAAAATTAATTAACACAAAAGAGTAGAATTTTAAAAATTTCCAAATTTTT
>BMAV01026664.1:31022-45732 GCA_019973955.1 Trichonephila inaurata madagascariensis | reverse complement strand
CAGAATACTTTTGAATTATTTTCGTATAAAACTGAAAAATACACTATTTAACAACGGGAAAAAATCAAAATTAACGAAATAGTGCAAAGTCATAAAAAGTGACGCTGTTGGTGTGCTGCATCTATCAGATTTAGAGAGAGTGGCCCCTACCCCCGAAATATGAAGAAATCGCCCTCGTCCTTGAAACTGAATCCTAGGGTGAGTGACAAAAGGTAGATAGAAGAGGAGGGCGCGTTCCAACCCACCGCGTGAACGCAGCACCGAAAATATTTTTAATATGCATCTGAGAGATTCGCTCGCCTAAAGGAGCGATGAATGTCAAAACAAAATAAAAAACTGATTATTACAAATTTATATATATTTATTAAAATTATGCATACATTTGCGTAAATAGGTTGACCGAACACGTTCCATAATTTTTTTTCTCCTCAAAATCTGCAAATATTTCTTTTTAATATGTAGTACGTCATTAAATTCTAAAGAGTTTTTTTTACTTCGAATAAACTCAAACAAAAATTTGTAAAAAAACCCAACTAAGGTGGTTTATTGCACACGATAATATAATTAAAGAGAAAAACATTGCGAAATATGAAAAAAAATTTTAACCTTAAAATGTTACAAACTTTAATTCAGATTCTTAAGAAGTTGGGAAACACATGTTTACAAAGGGAAAAAAGGCAGTAACAATTAATTTAAGAGTTAAAACAACGTTAGAATTCTAAGAAATGAAAGTGGATCATAAAAAAAAAACAATCCCCTTATTAAAAATGTCTTAAATTTTATTTTTAAGCAGAACGTTTTTGCCTAGAATTTTTTTAGTTTAATTAATTTTTTAGTTCCTTCTTTATCAAAGAGTATTTGGAAAAGTCTTCGTTTTTAACTATACACTCTAGGGACTTATTATTTTCTTTTAAGCTATTCTTCTATTAATTATATCGAATTTTTTAAGAAAATATTTTATGCAACAGTATCATCTCGTGTACGAACGGGAATCTTATGGAAAAATTCATTTATTTTCCGACATTATTGCCAATTCATGAATGTTTAGCCCTCAAATATTCTGTTAAAAATACAGGGAAGTATACAGCTTCAATGCCCAATAAATCTAGAACAATGAAAAATGCTATATGTTACTTGTAACAGAATTAAATGAGAATGCTTTAAGGTATCCGACTACGTTCGAACCGTGATTTTGCAAAAGCGTATAAATGGATAATATTCATGATATTTAGTGTCACTTAGATTAGAAAATGTATATAAATTTTTTTTAAGAATAGTATTACAGTAAAAAATTATTTAAGTACAATATTGTGACAAAAAATGAACATAGAATGGCCAATTTTCAAAATATTCTCCTTTTGTGAAAAATGCTTCTATTATAATAATATTTCGACTGTACATAGCTCAGACCTCTGTACAGAGGCTCAGCTAGAATTTTTGAAATATTTTACTTAGAAGTGGGTTTATCCATGTTTTACGACAACAGAGGGGAGAAATTTTAAGAAAAAACGCCGATAATTATTTCAATTGGTTGTAACTCTGAAAATGATGTGAATTTTTCAAATTAATAATTAGTTGAGCCTCTGTACAGAGGTCTGTTATATACAGGCAAAATATTATAATAATAGAAGCATTTTTCACAAAAGGGGAACATTTTGAAAAAAAGGTTATTCTAATTTAATTTTTTGCCGAAGTATTGTATCTAAATAATTCTTTTTGTCATAATGTCCTTAAATTAATTTTATACATGTATTCTAATCTAAGTGACACTAAATATCATGAAAAATATACATTTATGCGCTTTTTTAAAACCACGGTTCCGAAAGTAGTCGGATACCTTAAGGCATTAAATTAAGTATTTCATTTATTATTAAAAAAATCTAATCTAATTTTTTAAAATATAATTTACTCATTAATAATATTAATCTGTGATTCAAGTGTCACCTACCTATGCTGTATATTTAGAAACTCATATATATCCTAGTACTTTTTACACAAACTGTTGAAGTCTAGGTCTACTGAGATTAAATGCAATCACATTACATATTCCGAGTTTAATTTGTTTTTATACTTTGTTTTTTTTAGTCTCTACGTTGAGAAATATATTTGACTTAAACATAATTCCTTGAATCGCATTAAAACGTTTATAGCTGTGTCAGAAATAACGTATATTTTACGAGAGAATTTACAGCATAAAATTTCGAAGCTGTTCTAGCTTAAATTTAGATTTTAACATCAACTGTGTTGATATGTGTTCCCTTTCCTACATTATAGGTGTTGCTTACCACAAATGTAAAAAGGTGCCTTTTCCATTAGAAAACTATTTAGTTTTGCTAGACATTGTGCTAATTAACGAGCGTAAAATCATCTCGTTCAACCCGAAATAGTAAACAATAGAATATTCATAATCCAGTAGGAAGTATACATAAAGATAAAACGCTTTAATATTTTATTATATTATAATAAAAGTTTAAAAAGTGTTGTAAAATAAAGTTTTTTATATAAATAGAATTTTCAGTTTTAATGAATAAGGGGGGAATGAGCTTTAGGTACTTGTAACTATATAAACTTCACAGAGAACGTGAATCCATTTTGCATGCATATTTATTACTTCTCGATTTTTTTAATGTGATCTGGGGAACCCCTGTGTATGCCTTGTGGAACCCTAGGGTTCCGTGGAACACAGTTTGAAGATTACTGTGCGAAATCAACAGGAGGGGCAGTGACGAATACCTTGTCTTTTACGCAACATCACAGAGAGAAATCCCCAGGTGTTGAGTCAGGTCTTCTGGAAGGCCATTGGTTAGGTTAACTCCCTCAGCTCCTCATACTCCCCCATCACTGTTAAACAAAACAAATATGCTTACCAAATTTCACGTTTGTTGGTCTAATAATACACAATTTATAATTTTTTATCTGTAACAACACCTTAACCCTCGCAACTAGTGCTAGTGATTTTAAGAGATGCAGTTTGTCCATGGTTCTGAAATACTTCATATCCGGGATTTTCTTTGTGGTGAAGGCGGAAATTTTTCACTGAAGGTAGGAATTTAGATTCTTGAAAATATTCAATAAAGAACAGGAATAGACAAGACAGTACGCAATTTGTTGCATGAGATGAAATGAAAAAAGAAAGATAATCCAAAAAAGCCGATATTATTTATCCCTGGTCCCATTGTAATGTAAGACTCGTGACGGGTCTTTACGCGACCTTCACCAACTAATCCTCTTGAGGAATCTTTGGTCTAGTATACGCGTTTAATTCACAGCCATTCCTCTCAAGAATAAACCCTCATATGCAAATTAGTTAGAGTATATAATGTTAGTTTGGTAATTGTAGGGGAGAAGGAGCGGAGCATCTGAATGCAGCGTTATTAAAGTGAGATTGAGGATTTACGCAACTTGTGTGTGTGTGTGTGTGTGTGTGTGTGTGTGTGTGTGTGTGTGTGTGTGTGTGTGTGTGTGTGTGTGTGTGTGTGTGTGTGTGTGTGTGTGTGTGTGATTTAAGGACTGAATTTTGCCACTATAATAAATTAGAGGATTAGGAATTGATAGGTTGGATTGATTACGGTTAAATTGATCTGATTGAGTGTGTTTATTCACATAGGGTTGTTGCTTTCTTTATATCACTCCTAGGGCTTCCTTTTGTAGTTGATTTTGAGGTTAACTAGTACAATTGAATAATAATAAGTTAGATTTATCATGGAAAGTTCTGGTTATGCTTTGTTCCCTCCCACATCTTTAGGTAGGCAGGACAATGAGGAAGCGGGAAGTCGCTTACAGACTTAGTATTACACCATGCTTCAAATTGAATGTGCATGTATAATATATGCGCACACACTGAAAATCCTCAACCGTGTTTGAAAAAGAGGTAAGAACACGAAATAAGTATGAAAGAAATTCTTTTAAGATATATGAAACATTTTTAGCATGTAGATTGTACTTATAAAAAGTAAACATTTAGGATTTTATGTGTTCCACAATTACAAAATAAAAAAATAGTGTGAAAACTTTAAAATTGAAAATTACAACAAAATTCTTCATTTTTTCGCATTTTGTTTAGTAATATAAGTTATATGCAATAAAAAAATGAGCCTTTTTTTGGAACATTTTGAGGAAAAAACTGACCGCTAAACGGTTAAAGTCTTGTGGTATGTTGCAGAATATAAAAAATACGAGTTCCTTTCTTTCTGCAAAATACATTAAAAACAACAGTGTAAATATCCTCATGATAAGGATATTGATGATTTAAAATGAGTTCGTTTTAATTTTCACAAAGCGGGCAATCGATATTTCAAACGAAATAAATAGTTTCTTAAAGGACGGACTTGGATCAAAAATCCCAACCAAGGAGGTCCTTTCCTTCTTAATTGTTTTCTGAACAACATGTGGTCTGCCGAAATCCATAAACGTATGCTACTTAACCGAACTGTTGTTTTTAGACGAAGCAGTTGCAAAATTTTTATCTTTTTCCTTACTTTCTGAGCCGCGGAAATCCCCACTGCTCATCAGGTAAACAACAATCTATCTTGTTCCCAATATCCGGAGACACATGGTAGAGTTAATTATTAAGAAAAAAGGGGAAAGGCAGGTTAATCGAAATTCCCCCTCCCCTCCTGAAGAGCGAGAGAGAGCACAATTTCCTCTCAAAACTACTGTCTCCTAATGGTTAATAGAAAGTCCGGAGAGTGATTAGATATATTACAATCTGATGAAAGAAAAATGTTCAAGTTTTAATGACATCATTAAAATATATCGTTTCAAAGGTAGAAAAATTATGTTTACGAAGACATCCTTTTAGATAATTACACGGTATTAAGCATCATTACTGGTGGTTTCTGCGTTCTGGGAGATACAGAGATGAGAGACAAAATTTTTAATCCTCTCGAGAAACTTTTTCAGATTGGTAGAAAAGATAATATCCCCTTAATTGACTCTAATGCGAGTATTCCATTCATAATAACCGTTTCAAAGATTTTGAAAATTAATATGTCCGGTAAATATGTAGCAGTCTACATATTCTCCGAAATTAAATTTAATTGAACAGGAGCAGAATGCATTGGGAGTATCTGTATTAAGAGTAGAATCTGTATTAAGATCAGGATTTGAACAATCATATATATGTATTATGGGAATATGTGTTGGGAAAATATACCACAAGTTTTTATTACGTATTGGATAATGAAAATATAAATTAGAAGATAACAACATAATGATTCTTAAACTTTTCCTTTTCATTATCGCAGGAGTCAAAAAATCGTTTGTTCATTCCCAGAAGGGGAAAGCTATACGTGTTAAGGTATCCGCGACTACGTTCAAACCGTGATTTTGCAAAAGCGTATAAATGGATAATATTTATGATATATAGTATCACTTAAATTAGAAAATGTATATAAAATTGTTTTAAGAATAGCATTACAATAAAAAGTTTTATTTAAGTACAATATTTTGACAAAAATTTAACATGGAATGACCCATTTTCAAAATATTCTCCTTTTGTGAAAAGTGCTTCTATTATAACAATATTTTGCATGTATATAGCTCAGACATCTCTACAAAGGCTCAACTAGAATTTTTGAAATATATAACTTATAAAGGGGTTTGTCCATGTTTTACGACAACAGAGGGGAGAAATTTTAAGAAAAAGCCGATAATTATTTCAATGGGCTGTAACTCTGAAAATAATGGCAATTTTTGAAAATTCATAGTTGATCCTCTGCACAGAAGTCTCAGCTATATACAAGCAAAATATTATTATAATAGAAGCATTTTTCACAAAAGGAGAATAATTTGAAAAAAGGTTATTCTAAGTTAATTTTTTGCCAAAATATTGTATTTAAATAACTTTTTTTTGTCATAATATCCTTCAAACAATTTTATACATGTAGTCTAATCTAAGTGACACTAAATATCATGAAAATTACACATTTATGCGCTTTTTTAAAATCATGGTTCCCCGAACGTAGTCGGATACTTAAGCTATTTTCTTTTCGGGTTAAGAGAAAAAAAAGAGTGTGTGCTTATGACCACACGATAGAAGAGATAACTTCAAATTTTGTAATACTATTTCAGAGGGATTCGTTCGGTGAATAAAAAGCAAGGGGGATATTAATATTGTTTTAAACAATTATTTATTCATGTCTGTACTCATAAAGTAATATTTTTTTACGAAATATACAATCATATTTGTGAATTAATAGTATTCAAAGAAGGAAACAATAGGTTTATGAGCTGAAATAGGTTATAAATACTTTAGATTCAAAATTGTTTAAATATCTTAAAATAAAACTCCGTCAAGCATTGCCCTCAGGGGGCTCACCTTCATTAGGTGGGTACGGGTGTCACAATCCCGAGGTACCCTAGTGATCTTTTCCTTTTCCCAAGGGGTTTACTATCTTTGGTAAACACGGGTGTCACACCCCGGGGTACCCCAGTGATCCTTCTCTATTTTCGACCCTCCATCTTGTCATCCAATTTCTCCTTTTCTTCTTTTCCCGTCCAGACCACAGACCTATGAATGTTTGGCGCAGTATAGTCAAAACTTGCTCTTGCGCCATAAAACACCAAACTCATCATCATCATCATCACCGTCAAGCATTGTTCTATATTTTGTCATGCTTTCATTTTGATCATTTGACATAACTAAATTGAATTTTGATTTTAAAAATCTACTAAAGGCTTTGATTTGTCTTTTGAAAAATCAACTTTAAAATCCCGACTTAAAATAATAGGCAATTTGTTCAGAAGAGTTGATCCGGCTTCAGTGTAAGCCACGAAATTTTTGTCAATGAATTCGATAATTTTCTCTCTACTTTGATTTGGTGAAATATAAAGAGTAACCACACATTAGAATTATTTGAACATTTTCAACTCTACATTTCACTGCACAAATTTCTCCGATACGTGATTCATTAAACTCAAATGATTCAGTAGTATTGTTACCATTGTTACGAGCGTTACAAACCCGAGCGTAACAATGCTTGGCTCTTTAAAACGCATCATTCAAGTTCATGCTCCAGCAAAACGCTCCTAAAGAAGTTATCACTTCAAAATGCAAGAAAATATATAGTAGCTAGTCGGGATGGCTGTATTATTTCGTGTTAGCCGATATTTCTTCTTAAGCGTTTTCGCGTTAAACGTATTCCACTATATTTTATTTTTACGCCAGCGTTTACCGTTCAGGACATCGAAGTTAAATTTATAATTTTTTTACTATGTATTGAAATAAAATTATTTCATTTGAGGTTTCATGAATAAGTTTTTGGTATAAAAAGGGTTGATTGCAGTAGCGCACACAGGGATTTTTCAAGGGGGGGGAGCCGGGGTTGAAAATTCACCATTCTTGTGTCATGCTATTTTTGATTTTGTCGATTTTCAGGAACAAAATACAGTAAAAAACTAATTATTGAATAAATAATTAACATTAATTAATAAAATTAATCATTAATAACAAATATTTAATTAAATTTTACGTATTATATACCTAGAATTATAACCAATCGGAAAAAAATCAAGGGCTTTGGTCCGGACCCCCAGCCCTCCCCTTGTGTGCGCCACTGGTTGATTGGTACAAAAAGGGTTGACGGTAAGATTGGGAACCACTGGCGCAGACGGTTGCGGCTCTTCTGACATCTGATTCTATGTATTATAAAAAAAATAATTATGATATCTAAAATTTGTTTCCCCTATAATTATTCATTGAAAACATTTAACTGCATGGACATGCAAATTTAAACATCTAATTGGCCTAAGAGAATTATTTCTGTATTAAATTATTTTCCATTTAAGCATCATTGAGAATGAGTGAAAACATAAGATTTAGTTCTAAATCAGAAAAAGGTTGAATTAATTGGTAAAACTGCTACCATGGGGAGACAATGTTTTAAAGGTATTTCCAGCAACTTTTACTTTTTTGTATACAAAAATTCAAAAAAGCGTTAGAGAAGAAACAAGAATACATTTAAACCTCCAACAAAATTAAGAAAACACATTCCGCATTGTATGGCATGTGCTGAAAAGTTAATAAAAAAAGAGTATTCATGTGATTTAGTACTTACGTATTATCGCAACAATCGCCAGTTCTATTGATAACTCGCCAAGTTGGCAACCCCGATTTTTGTGTCGGCACTAAATTTGGAACCGGTTTTTTTTAAATAAATGTCGCCAATGATTGCGATAATACGTAAGTACCAATGATGTTTATCAAACAAGAACAAAAAATGAGTGAGTGATTTTGGACGGGCTCCATCTTTTTTTAACATAACCTCTGGGTTTTTTGATGGCCAAATTAAAACCTTTTCCAACAAAACCCAAGAAGCGAAATAAAAAAATGCAAATAAGATACCCCCCCCCCCCCCCCCCCCCCCCCCCCCCCCCCCCCCCCCCCCCCCCCCCCCCCCCCCCCCCCCCCCCCCCCCCCCCCCCCCCCCCCCCCCCCCCCCCCCCCCCCCCCCCCCCCCCCCCCCCCCCCCCCCCCCCCCCCCCCCCCCCCCCCCCCCCCCCCCCCCCCCCCCCCCCCCCCCCCCCCCCCCAAAAAAAAAAAAAAAAAAAAAAAAAAAAAAAAAAAAAAAAAAAAAAAAAAAAAAAAAAAAAAAAAAAAAAAAAAAAAAAAAAAAAAAAAAAAAAAAAAAAAAAAAAAAAAAAAAAAAAAAAAAAAAAAAAAAAAAAAAAAAAAAAAAAAAAAAAAAAAAAAAAAAAAAAAAAAAAAAAAAAAAAAAAAAAAAAAAAAAAAAAAAAAAAAAAAAAAAAAAAAAAAAAAAAAAAAAAAAAAAAAAAAAAAAAAAAAAAAAAAAAAAAAAAAAAAAAAAAAAAAAAAAAAAAAAAAAAAAAAAAAAAAAAAAAAAAAAAAAAAAAAAAAAAAAAAAAAAAAAAAAAAAAGGGGAAATTTTTGAAAAATATTTTTCTAGTTATTTTTTGAAAAATATTGTAAAAATAATTTTTTGTAAATAAAAATTTTAAAACAATTTTTATAAAACGTTTTAATCAAGTGAAATTAAAAATATCATAAATATAACTTTATTTTTTGAAAAAATACGGTTCTGAACGTAGTGGGATACCTTAAGATGTGTTTTATAATAAATTTCACAGCTTTAATATTAATTTCAGTGTGCTAGTCTTCTTAACTTTTTTCCTTTATATTTATTTTAATACTTTTTTTTTTTAAAAACTTTTAAAATTTTTTCCCCCAAACCCCGGTTTAAAGGTATCCGATTACTTTCATAACCGGGGATTTTGAAAAACCGTATAAATGGATAATATTTATGATATTTTGTGTTACTTTAGATTAGAAAACGTATAAAAAGTTTTTTTTTAAAAAAATTTTAAACAATAGAAAATTATTTTACAATTTTTTGAAAAAAAATGAACTTGGGAGTGACCCATTTTAAAAAATATTCTCCTTTTGTGAAAAATGCTTTTTTTTAAAAATTTTTTTGCCTGTATATAGCCCCGGCCCTCTGTGCAGAGGTTTAAAAAATTTTTGAAATGTAAAATTTAGAAGGGGGTTTATCCATGTTTTTTCACAACAGAGGGGAGAAATTTTAAGAAAAAAACGCAGATAATTATTTCAAAAGGGGGAACTCTGAAAATAATGTGAATTTTTTTAAAAATCGTAGTTTCAGGGCTATTGGGGAAGTCTTTACTTTATATAAAACACACACACACAAAATATTGTTATTTTTTGAAGCATTTCTTTTAAAAGAAGAACATTTTGTAAAAAAGGGTTTTCCTGAGTTAATTTTTTTTCCAAAAAATGTATTTAAATAATTTTTTTTGTCAAAATGTCCTTAAAAAAATTTTATCCATGTATTCTAATCTGGACACTAAATATCATGAAACCTTTTCCATTTATGCGTTTTTTTTAAAACAAGGTTCCGGGAAAGTAAAAAGGATACCTTAAATATCATTTAAAAATTATCATTTTATAACCCTTTTTTAAAATTAGTTCTTTAACGTAAAAAGAATACCTTAAGATGTGATAATAAATTTCACAGCTTTAATATATTAATTTCAGTTAAAATCTTCTTAACTTGTCTTTATATTTATTTTAAACTTTTTCTTTAAAACTTTTTCCACCATTCGGTTAAACCACAAAATATTTTTTTAAATACCCAAGTGTTCAAGTGTAAAATACCAAGTTCTACCTTAAAAAGAATCCATGATTGCATTTAAAGGAAAAAAAGAGAAGCAAAGAGGATCCGCTTTATTTTGGATTTTTCTTCTTAAACAGAAAGCGACGGTTTGTTTTGAGAAAAAAAAATACTCTCTTGAGAAAATCTACCAAACCGAGGAGTTCACTGTCTTGAAGAATTGATATGGGTCCATGCACTTAGACTTTTCAAATTCTTCCAATTCTTCAATTGTAAAAAAAAAAGTGTAGTTAAAATTGAAAACAAAACTAAGTTCATTACACTCAAATTAGGAATTTTTCTACCTTAGCTTGTGTTTAACTAATAAGATTCTTTCTTTGATGAGCCATGCGATTACTTGAGAGAGATGCTCTCTCTTTTTTTCTCTCTCTATTTCGTTTGGGTTGCACGCATCAATCGAAATAGATTCAACAACCATCTTCAAAAAAATGTTGTTTAGAAAAGGAAAGGAATTAGAAATAATCGAATGTAATGTCTGATTTTTCCAAACAGGAATCACGAACATGGAACACTAGATCTTGCATGACGAACAAATTTGATTAAAAAAAATTTAGTTCTCTGTTTATCTTTTAGAGTCCTTGTGAGCAGTCATTGCTCTTTACGAGGCAATGACTTCAACATTACATGACATTGTACACAGGTATCCAAGAGTTGAGAAACAAAGATTGTTTAGAAATAATTTTGAAAGGAATGAAATTAAATTCAAGAAATTTAAATCATATAATCGTATTATACATTTAACAATCTTTAGCCCTAATGTTGCTTCAAAGTTTGACGTTAGTAAACAATAAATAAATCAACAATTTTTATGATTTTATTTAGTGACTTATATACGTTAAATTAAGCGTTAGCCACCTGCTTCTCTAGGTATTACATGATTTTGTATGCATATGTACTGCTTACATACAAGTTGTTAATATCTAAATCCTAGCATTAAGAATTCGATTGTAATGAAAAATCCTTTTATAGTTCTCACCTTTTGATTTAAAAAGGACAGGAGTTGGTTTGCTAAAATTAAAATATATTGTTACGCATTTTGTGTAAATAGTGTAAATAATTTGTATTTAAGTTGAGTGTGTAATGCATTTTAGTGTTTAATGCAGTGCTTCTCAAACTTTCACTACTCGCGACCCAATTTTCAATCATAATTTTTATCACGCCCCCCTTACACAATAATAATGCGCTTTGTCGCTAAAGCTACCGTACGATCTTAATTATAAACGGTACAAATTCAGAAGAAAGTATTAAATTTTGTATTTGTTACTTTTAAGCAATATATATATTTAAGCAAATTATTTTTTATAAGTAATATATATTTTAAACAAATTATTTTTTTAAGTAATATTTTAATTATCATGTTATTTTTTCGTATCTATAATTTTAAATTGGAACAGATTGCAAAATGATATTTATTTAAAGATTTATTTTTTTTCATCATCCATTTCTAAAAGTTTAAATGTCATTAAAAAATTAGTCTAGTCTATGTTACTCCCCAGTGGCGCACAAAAGGATCCGAACCCCCCAAAAGCTTTTTTTCCGATTGGTTATAATTTAAGTATATAATACGTAAAATTTAATTAAATATTTGTTATTAATGATTAATTTTATTAATTAATGCTAATTATTTATTCAATAATTCTTTTTTACTGTGTTTTGTTTCTAAAAAATCGACAAAATCAAAAATAGCATGATACAAGAATGGTGAACTTTAAACCCCCGGCCCCCTTGAAAAATTCCTGTGTGCGCTACTGTTGCTCTTTTTATCATACCCGTCACAATTAGCATTCTCGCGAACGTCTGCGTGAGTCTTGGCAAACTATCCGACATCTGCGCTAAACGTGTAATATAGCAAATGTTGGTATTTTTACCTTTGCAGCCCCAGCTTATTCCCTGGAGCTGGTATCACTTTTAGTGCGGCACCGTATAATAGGCGATACCAATTGCCGCAAGTAATTTTTGATGCCCAGTTTTCCCCCCTCAGGGGGGTACCTGAGCTCTGACGATGCAAAACCGAACTTAAGAATTTCTTTTAAGAATTTTGGCAGCCAAGCCAAACGGGCACTTCAAAAGGGGTTTTTACATGCCTAATATTCATTCGAATGGCGTTCATGACCGCTGTCGATTTTCTTCATCATGAAAATCCACCGACATGGCTGGGGGCGAACCCGCAAACTTAGGAGCAGATGGCCCCCCCACAAACCAGCTACGCCACCCAGTCGGCATTTGCGGAATTGTAAGGAGAATAAAACCAAGAGCACGGCAATGAATACAAAAATGTAAAATGATTTTTTTTAATGAATGCTCATATTATAAATAGATTTAAACGAACTGTGTGTGTGTGTGTAATTGTAATCCTCACAAATTAGCATTTATTATTAATGTTAAATAATGAAAAAGAATGTAAAAAATACCGATAAAGAATAATTGTGTTATTTTTAATATTTAAAACGAGAAGACTTCAAAATGTTTTAACCCGGGGGCAGACGCGCATTCGATACTAATGGTAATAGTCGAAGATTTTTTAACAATTATTTTTATTGTACAAAATAAAAATCACAATTCCAGTGAATAATTTAACGAAGAGAAAGGATACTTACCTACTTTCTTCATTGATAATTTGAGAAAAATTCCAATCGAACCGAATTAAAACGTTTCTAAGGTACGCGACCTTAATAAAGGACACAAATCACAGAAACTCTTCACTAACGTTACAGGAATAATATCTGCAAGCAAAACTGTCATATTTTGTTCAAATTTTTGTAGTTTGTACCCCGCGCGAACGCTCCCGGGTTAAATGTTTAATCAATGTAAAACTACGAATGTTAAGATCTAAAAATGAATTATTTAAAACGTTTTTCATCATGCTTTATATGTTTCAAAATACTCATAAAATATAAATATTGGAAAAATAATCCTTCAAAATGTTTTCTCTGCTTTTCGAAATGTTATATAAGTCTTTCGCGCGCGTATAGGCGCATTATTTACAACTTCCCTAAATGAAAAATAAAGGCATAAAAAAGGAACGAACTAACAATAGCAGTATGTTCGAAGGTGAAACAGATGAATTTTTTATCTTCCTAGAATGTTTCTCTGGGTCTGGGTTTTGTCTTTTCTCTGAAATAGTATTTTAGATTTAAAAAGAGAAAACTCAGTAAAAAAATCTCTCATCGTGGGATTACAGAAAATCAAACAAAATGTGATGTTTTTTATTTATTTATAGGATCAGATAGCTAATGAATGTATCGAAATGAAAGCTTTTATATTTGATGAAGTAATACTAATAAATTCTATCTGTGTAAATGTGTATTTTTCTTATGTCAGAAAGTATTTTTTTTTTCTTACTTCTTTACAGTAAATTAATTTTTTCTTAATCTTTTATTTCCGATATGCTCGCGCCCCCCTTGTATGGTTATCGCGCCCCCCCAGGGGGGCGCGCCCCACACTTTGAGAAACACTGGTTTAATGCATTTATATTACTCTATGTTATGTTTATTTCATGTTAAAATTATACCATTCACAAGCAATGCCGCCCCTGACTTTATACTGGCGATTCAATGAGAACTTGGCGAAATCTTGGCGGTAGAGCCAAGCTGGCATCATTTTTGGCGACCAAGTTGGCGACCATTTTGGCGTCATTGGCGACCATGTTGGCGAGTTCGGAACCCTCTGGAATCTTTTAGAAAGTAGTGGATCTCTCCACTAGTGTCACGTTTAATGACACGAGCAGTTATATTTCTGGAAGTTTCTATCGCGCCTATAAATAAGATGCTCCCCAGTACGGCGATCAGTCTGGATTAAACCAGCGAGTAGTGATGATTGTTTTGACTAGTGATTAGCTCGGCTGTGCTTGTGAATAATCTTTACTTACGTGTATTTTTAGACAATATTATTGTGTTTTATTGCTGTTGAAGGTGTGAAGACCTTCGGATATTTACTCTGTGAATATTGCTGCTGAATCCTGTATTTAAAGGATTGAATTTTCGTTAATAAATTCGCATCGCTCTTGAAGAACTGTTTATTTCTTTGTGACCGTTCTGCATAAAATCCACGAACCCTCGGATCTACGTAACAATATAATTATCTTTTTCACTCTCGTAACCCCTTCCCACAAAGTTGACTTACACAAAACCCACTTTTAGTTCATCTTCCCTCAAAAAACTAATGTGCATACCAAATTTCAAGTCTAAGTTTAATAATTCAAAAACAGAATTTTTTTTTTATTAATAAGCCCCGTAACTCCCTTTGAGAGTCGACTTTTGTAAGATTCCGTCTTAGCCGATTTCAACTCATCAAAAGAAACATGCATACCAAATTTCCTATTTTTTGGTTTTTTTTTTTTAAAACGGGGTTTTTTTTTTATCTGTACACCACAACTACTCTCTTCTACTCCATAGAATTTGATATCCACAAAATCCGTTCTTAGCAGAACTCTACTCCGTTGAAGGAATATGTCTACCAAATATCAAGTCTGTAAGTCTAATAGTTCCAGACATTTCGTGATGAGTGAGAGTGAGTGAGTGGGTGAGTCACGTTTTTCCTTTGTGTAGATCAGTGATTCCCAA
>BMAV01026664.1:13517-30922 GCA_019973955.1 Trichonephila inaurata madagascariensis | reverse complement strand
ATAAAATTTATTAAAACATGGATCACATTTCAGCCTTTCTTGTGTGTATGTGTGCCAGAATTTAGCTAAAGGAGTATAATTTTGAACGTCGCAAATTTTTCCAGTTTCTCAATTGTCACAGACAATCTGCCAGGACAAAGAAGTTTTAACCTAAGTTCAAATTTTAAATGTTCTTTTTTTAGATTTTTAAACTAGGTTTGAGAATGTTTTGGCTATCGTAATACCACAGTAGGCAATAAATTCATATGATCCCTTTGAAAATAAAAATGTCAGATTACAAGAATTAGGCACCAGGAATATGCACTAATGAAGATCTTAAGGTAAAGTTGAGAAATGGTTGTCAACAATTTTGGCTTTAAAAATATATACCCGTTATTTATTCCATATTATGGAATATCTTTAGAAAGTTTTTAATTGTTTTTTTTTTCGATTGTGAGAAGGAGTTTCAGTGTGGTTGCCAATCTCCAAAATAAAAAAAGAAGACTAGACACTATTAACCGAGGAGATATTTAGATTTAAATCTGACAAAATTGATGCTAAATATTGAAAATTTGTTATTGCCTTCCCAGATTCACATCCTTTCCACCAAAAGCATTTTTCTTTTTGCTCAATTATTTTATGTTATAGTTATATGCATTAATTAAATTTTAATTTAATTAATTAACATGTGTTTTCTTAAGTTTTAAATGCTACACTTCACTACAGTTAAAAATTTAAATCTTTTATAGTAAATAGCTCTATACCTGCTATCAAAAGCACATTTAATTTGACAAACTTGCAAAATTTAATATTTGGTAAGTAGGGGTCTACCCCAAACCGAAAAATTTGTCAAGGGGTTTATGAGGCAAAAATGTTTGGGAACCTCCGATGTAGATCAAGGGTGGGCGGATTTTTCCAGGGTACGGGCTACTTCTAATTTTTTAAGGTATTGCAGTCCACCCAGTGAGGTAGGTGTGTCCTTTTGGTATTAAAATTGCATGTTTCCTTTTCTTCACACTTGTTTTTGACATTGTATATTCCTCTTTTAAAACATAACGTATTACTATTTTTACTCCAAAAACACAAGTAACATAAAAATTTTAAGTTGAATCCGACTACGTTCGGAACCGTGATTTTAAAAAAGCGCATAAATGGATAATTTTCATGATATTTAGTGTCACTTAGATTGGAATTCATGTATAAAATTGTTTTAATAACATTTTGACAAAAGAAAATTATTTAAATAGAATATTTCGGCAAAAAATTAACTTAGAATAACCTTTTTCCAAAATGTTCTCCTTTTGTGAAAAATGCTTCTATTGTAAACATATTTTGCCTGTATATAGCTCAGACTTCTGTACAGAGGCTCAACTATGATTTTGAAAAATTCCCATTATTTTCAGAGTTACAACCCATTGAAATAATTATCGGCGTTTTTTTCTTAAACTTTCTCCCCTCTGTTGTCGTAAGACATGGATAAACCCACTTCTAAGTTATATATTTCAAACATTCTAGTTGAGCCTCTGTACAGAGGTTTGAGCTATATACAGGCAAAATATTATTATAATAGAAGCATTTTTCACAAAAGGAGAATAGTTTGAAAATGAGTCATTCTATGTTCATTATTTTCTGTCAAAATATTGTACTTAAACAATTTTTTTATAGTAATACTATTCTTAAAACAATTTTATATACATTTTCTAATCTAAGTGACACTAAATATCATAAATATTATCCATTTATACGCTTTTGAAAAATCACGGTTCTGAACGTAGTCAGAGATACCTTAAATAACTATAAGTACACTGCTAGTCTGTGGATTGTAGAGGTATTCAATGCAGCGAGCAGAAGACATACGGGAGCCGGTGAATCTGAAACCAACGTATGCACTTGGTCTCGGCCAGTTCCCGCGGTATCGCGGAAAATCGCATCAACTCAAGAACCCAATGACGTGGAAGCGCTGAGTGTGTGATGATGTCAAAATAGCCAATCTCGTGCTATTGCGGGAAGAACTGACCATCCACATTTATTCTCCCCTTCAATCGGTGTGGGAAAAACTCATTTCTATGGCTGGCATCGTAGTGATCACTTTTTCCCCTTCAGCGGCAGCGAACGTTTTATGCGTCACCGTTCGCTTTTAATGCAGGTTCAAGTGTTGTCTACACATTTATCGAATCATTTGCTTAAGTAAATGCAGTCGCATAGATTGTGAAAAGCCGATTCTCCAGTGTAGCTGGAGTCGGTGTTCTATACATATGTTTCTTTAAGTATATATGCGCAGTTTCTAAGATCTTTTAGTGGATCTTAGAAAAGGCGTTCACCCTAAAATGCCTTGGCGGCCCACCGGTCAATCATGATCGACTAAATGTCCATCCCTGATATAGATAGATAGCAACAATTTTTATATAAAGTCCATTCTTTGGCAGACATTATAAGTTGAGTAATTTTAATTTGCTAACACAAATTTTAAATATAATGTGAAATATGTCCTCCACGAGTCATAATACCTGATTGATTTCTGTATCTCTTGATAAAATAAAGATTCGGGACATATAACACACGGGATGCTTGGTGAGAGTGTAGAAGACTAAGGACTGCAATTGCTCTGCCAAGATTGTTCCAAAGATGCTCAATCAAATTTAAGTTAAGTGAACGAAATGGTTACTCCATTCACCTAGTGCTCTAATCAAGAAGGTATCAAATGAAAAAAAAAGTGACAAACGCGATTTTCAAAAAAATAAAAAAAGACCTTTAAGGTATCCGACTACGTTCGAAACGTGATTTTAAAAAAGCGCAGAAATGGATAATTTTTTTGATATTTAGTGTCACTTAGATTAGAATACATATATAAAATTGTTTTAAGGACAATTTGACAAAAATGTTTTATTTAAATACAATATTTCGGCAAAAAATTAACTTAGAATAACCTTTTTTCAAAATGTTCTCCGTTTATGAAAAATGCTTCTATTATAATAATGTTTTTCCTGTATATAGCTCAGACCTCTGTATAGAGGCTCAACTATGATTTTTGAAAAAATCATTTTATTTTCAGAGGTACAACCCATTGAAATAATTATCGGCGTTTTTTTCTTAAACTTTCTCCCCTCTGTTGTCGTAAGACATGGATAAACCCACTTCTAAGTTATATATTTCAAACATTCTAGTTGAGCCTCTGTACAGAGGTTTGAGCTATATACAGGCAAAATATTATTATAATAGAAGCATTTTTCACAAAAGGAGAATATTTTGAAATTGTGTCATTCTATGTTCATTTTTTGTCAAAATATTTTACTTAAGTAATTTTTTATTGTAATACTATTCTTAAAACTATTTTATATACATTTTCTAATCTAAGTGACACTAAATATCATAAATATTATCCATTTGCAAAATCAAGGTTACGAACGTAGTCGGATACCTTAAGGCTGCATAATGCCCTACAAATTTGAAAAAGATCGAAAAAAAATTTTGGTTGCATTTTCCAGTGGCTAATATCATTGGTAAGTTCTCATAATTAATTAAGTTTAATTTCAAGGCCAATTTTTGTTTTAAAAAAGAGGTTTTAAATTATTTTTTTTCCTGTTGAGAAAATGACACGGCCAAAACTTTCTCAGGTTGCTATGAGAAACAATATTTGGAAGAGATGGAATACTACTGAAAATAATATATCGAAAAACCAGCCCTTCACTAATACTGCAAGAAGATTTCCGAATACAAGAATTCTGGACAACTAGTGCTTCAGATAAAACTGAATATTTCTATGATGTGCCAAAAAATACATTATAGTAAACATACCTATAATAGTATATATTATGTGGTATTTTTGAGTTCTCTCTCTCTCTCTTGTTGGGTGACTTTAAAACTAGCTAAATTTCCCCAATTTAAACCTTAAAAATAATTTAATTTTATGTACAAACCTGGTGATTTTTAGCTTAAGTTGGTATCATTATTATGTTGGTCATAAATGCTATGTGTTTAAAAACTTTTGTGAAAATATTTTGTTAAGATTTGGCTGAATAGCATGTCGTCGCAACAAACACTACCAATATGATGCAAAAATATATTTTGAATTTAAAAAAAAAAAATGTTTTATGTCATGATTAATTGAAGTAGTGTTTTGAAATGGATATTATAAGTTGGAAAATAACATATTAAAAAGCAAGTAAAAAAAAATTTAAATCAATTCCTACTTAGATCAACAAAGAAAACTTTTATTTTAGCTACTTTTTATTCAATAGTTACAATTAATATAAGTACGTATATACATGTGACAGAATCACAAAATTAAGTGGTAATAATTTTTATTAATTATCATTAAAATATCGTATTGTTATCCAAAACAATCGTGTATATAAAATTTCAGTTAACTGAATGAAACGTGAGAAAAAAACCTTTTCAAGTTTTGACACAAGTCGCCAAAAGGGTCGCTAAGTCGCTAAAAATGGTGCCAACGTGGCTGTAATTCTAATTCTTTAAATAATTAATTTTAATCAATTAATTTTTGTTAATTATAATTAAATTACTGTATTGTCATTCAAAACAATCATGTGTATAAAATTTCAGCTCAATTGTGCGCTTTAAAATGTATTTTATCAACGATTGACAATTCCACAAAATAAATAAATAAATATATATAGAGAGAGAGAGTGTGTGAGCTAATAGTAGGAATTGAATTGGAGCCTTACATGCATAATTAGTTTTTGTTTTATGCCTTTACAAACTTTGAATACCTTTTTTCTCCGACAATAAAATCTTGATGATGTAGGTGATTTTTAATCCCTACATCCCAAGGTAGAGTTTTGAAATTTTTTGTATATACTCCCAAACGTATGATCTGTAAAAGTTAGTATGACTTTAGGTCTGAGGTCTATAGTTATTTTTTTAAAAAATGCTAAAGTTAATATTTTAAAAATTTTCATGTTTTTTCAGGTTTAGCCAGAAAAAATAATTATTGAAAATCAACAAGGGAACAGATTTCTAAACCTATGCTAACTGTTGTAAAACATTCGCCCATGGGTGATGCCTTACTTCTAAGTTATCTTCGTGACCTAGGGGTGTGGGAGTGAATAAAGAACCAGGAGTTGCCATAACCTTAATATCTCTTTATTAAGATCTTAACTTAAACACTAACAATGATAATATTTATATTTTATCTTAGTGGATCTGGGGTGAGAAACACACAATACGTATTACCAAATAAGAGTGACCTAATCACTACATTTAACTTTACCACCTATTCCTAATCTCATTTTATACACAGTTCCTAATTTTAACTTGAATGATCCTACCTCTAAATCCTAGGTAGCGGCCACACTCTCGAATCTTCAATGTAATTTCCTTATCTCGCGTGGAATGGTATCCACCTTGCTTGAACACACTTTCACGGATAGCTGACGCTGGAATATCGGCTTGCTTCAGCTTACGCGTTTAAACTCAGACTAGCATAATCACTTCCCAAAAGGCCACCTCGCTTACGCTAAACTTCTGCTATTTAAAAGGTTCCTAATTTGCATAGTCACGTTTCGCTTCTGGATTTAGTTGGAAAGAATTTGAATTTTTCGGCCCCAAAGAATCCAAGAGGAAAATTAATAGAAAGCGCGATGATCCCGTCACACTGTTCACAATAATCTAAGAAACATAAACCGCATAATATACTTCTTCTTTCGTTTAAATAAAATTCTGCCAGTATAAGGAACATTTTGCTTCTCAATTTGTAAGTACTTACGAATATAATCTTATTTCGTAAATAAAAAGAGTATCACTTTTAATTTCATTCTGTAAAAAGAGAAATTTAATGATTTTTTAACATTGCTGGAAAAAACAAATTATATTCTACATTTCAACTATTCTCATTGTTCCAAAGGATCTTAGTTCATTATTAATTATAGAATTCGAGGAAGTTCGTGGAAAATTGTTCATGTAGTTCTGAGAGAAACTTTGTTTAAAATGAGATCCAATTACTAAGACTTTTACTATAGCATTACAGTGGCGAATGCGATTGTAATCGTTGATGTTATGCTTGCCTCAACTGGTTCTTAAAAGTGCCCAATAAGAACGGAGGTAGGGAATTTCACGACTATAATATAATTATAATATTTACATCAAGTTATCCAATTACGTTAAAAAAATTATAAAGTTTCATATTTAATTACATTATTATTTAAGAAAATTAATATATCTCCATAAAAAAATTAATAAGAAAGAAAAGAATTATAACCCATACAATTTTTTGGGGTGTAGAAATTTTCTAAAATTTTTATCTTAAGGCAGTGTTTCTCAAAATATGGGGCGAGCCCCCTGGGAGGCGCGATAAACCTACGAGAGGGGGGGGGGTGAGCATATCGAAAATAAAAGATTAAAAAAAATTTATTTACTGGAATGAAGTAAAACAAAATACTTTCTGACATAATAAAAGAATACACATTTACACTGATATAATTTATATATATCATCTGCGATATTGTGCCATAAAAAAATAAAAGCTTCTACTTCAAAACCTCATTAGCTATCTTTGAGATACTATAACAAAATAAAACATTTTATTTGATTTGCTGTAATCCCATAATGAGAGATTTTTTTTATTACGTTTTCTTTTCAAATTTAAAATATCACTCTTTCAGAGAAAAAACAAAACCCAGACCCATAATCAAAAAAATTTTAGGGAGATAAAAAATTCATCACTGTTATATTATTGAAATATTGTACATTAGCTGTAGGCAGCAGAATGTATTTACTGCGGTTTGACCTTCGAACTCACTTGTACAGTTAGTTACGTCCCTGCTCTTATGTATTTGTTTCTTCATTTAGGGAAGTTGTAAATAAACTATTTCTGCTGCGCTTTTTTCCTTGTAAAATATTTTTATTTTAGGAAAAGCACAGAGAGCACTTTGAAGGATTACTTGGCCAAGATTTATTTTTATGATTATTCCCAAACATATAAAGCATAATGAAAAACGTTTTACGCAAATTTTTTAGAACATCCATATTGTATTAAATACACTTATAATCCGGGAGCAGTCACGCCGAGCACAGAGTGCACGAAATCGGTAATTCTGGCAAAACTTAATTGTTACCAATGGCCCTGACACTATCCTCCTGTTTGACAGTCTTAACGTGAACTAAAATATATTTGTCACATATTTCCCTCTTTTTAGGGAGTGACAAACGTTTATTTACAATCTTAAGGTACTTGTTTTGACTGAGTTCCCAGTGCGATCACTTTTTTTCCAAAATATTTTTTGTGTTCATGCTACATCCCCCCATGAATAACTTATTGACTTTGATTGCCTTGTTGTACGACTTATTGTTGTTTGGTAAATGAGCATGATGAGCAGGTAAATGATTGGTAAATGATCAGAACATATATATAAAAAAATAAATGGGTATCTTTGATCTCTATTGAAAGATGTTAAAACTGATAAAAAAAAAAAAAGGGATGACCTGCTGAAATAATGCATATTAAAGTAAATTTGAGAAAAGCGATGAACATGAAACGAAAGAAAAATTTTCCAATGCTACCAAAAGAACTCCATCAACAAAAGTATGAAGCCGTAAGTATCAGAAGACACTTTTCTTAGTTAAAAACACACAAGCAAGCAAAAGTTCAACATGCTGTTTGTCGAACATCAAAGAACTGTAAAATTACAATAACTTGAATAAAATATGACAGTTTTGCCTGAAAATAATATTCCTGTAATGTTATCGAAAAGTGTCTGTGATTTGTGTCTTTTTTTAAGATCACGTACATTTGAAACATTTTAGTTCAGTTTTCTTGGATTTTTTCCTAAAATTAGCAAAGAAAAATTGAAAAGTCTTTGAAAGTAGGTAAGTATATTTTCTCTTAATTAAATTAGTCACTGGAATTACGATTTTTATTGTGTACTATAAAAATAATTATAAAAAAAGGATTGAGGTGATTCAATAACTCCGCTCGACCATTAGTATCGAGTGAGCGCCTGCTCCAGGGTTAAAACATGTTGAAGTCTTTTCACTTTAAATATTAAAAATAATACAATTATTCTTCATCGGAATTTCATGTTATTGTTCATTATTCAACATCAATTCTAAATTCTAATTCTGTGAGGCTAAAAATTACAGTTCCTTAAAACTAATTATAATTTGAGCAGTCATTTAAAAAAAATCATTTTACATTTTTGTAAACATTGTCGCGCAGTTGGCTTTACTTTCCTTACAATTCAGCGATTATATCAATGTTTTATTTTCTTATAAATGAACTCGTGCAAAGAGCGGGTACTTCAGCCGGTATACTTTTAATGTATCAGTGTGCTGCACAGAGTATTTTATAACTAATTAATTAATACTAATTTAAGAACAAGTTTAATAAGTATTAGTGACTTCTAAGGGCTTGTCTTGCAGAGCAAAGTCTTTCAAAGGAATGCTTATGATTAGAAACTGACCCTCTGAGTTATTTTTCTATATTTAGCTGATATCTATATTTTGTCTTCTAAGCAGCCACCTCATTTTGCAATATATTCCAATTTAAAAATTAGAGAAAGGAAAAATAGTATAATAACTATCCTATTATACTTATTTTATTTATTTATTTATTATTTTTTTTTGCTTAAAAGTAACATATACAAAATTTAATACTTGTGTTATTAATTTGTACCGTTTATAATAAAGATTGTAGCTTTAGCATCAAAGTGCATTATTATTGCATTCAGTACATTATTAATGTATAAGGGAGATGCGATAAAAATTGTGATTGAAAAGGAGGGCGCCAGTACTGAAAGTTTGAGAAGCACTGTCTTAGGGTATTTTTGAAAATTATATTTGGGAAAATCATAAAAAAAAATACTAAATTTCTCCCTTTTATGTGTGTACTTGATATAACAGCATTGTTATATTTCTCTTTAAATTTTAAATTACTATTCTTTAAAATTTTTCACTGGATATTAAAATAGGAAAAAAAATTCGCTTTTTGTATTGAAACACGTATAAAAACTATTAAGAACTGAAATAAAATAATTTTCAGAATAACTTAAAATGCGTAACCTTAATTTCTTTTAATAATGAACGAAACAGTGTTCGAATAAACACGAACGAAACAATAAAACATAAAAAAATAAACTTCGACAGAACAACAAATGTTCGATGCAAACTCTTGTAAAAACAGTTTAAGCCTACGAAGGGGAGGGGGAGTTATTGGAAGTAAAGAGGGTGATTCGCTATCAGACCGACAAACTGGTAGGGGGTGTTTAGGGGGCACAGAGACGACTCAGAATCACATAGGAATGCAGGATCGCAAATACCGAGCTATAGTGCAAAGAAGCAGAAAAGCAGAACAGAAATATCAACCTATTAATGGGACAGAAAACCTTTTATTGAAAGGTTGTACTACAAGAGGTGCTCGAAATTACGGCCAGAATTTGTCTGATAGGCTTGCCAACGACGCTGCATGGAATTCCTTACGTTCTGGAAGATTCCTGGCATGTCACGTATCTTCACGGTAGCTTCAGATATTCCAGCCTTTCCTTCAACAGGAGGAACAGACGTTTCGTACAACAACCTCTTTATGTGAAACTGGAAGAAGTTGATGTACTTTCGAACACAGCTGTTGTAGTACAACCTCTCAATAAAATGTTTTCTTTCTCATTAATGTATTGATGTTTCCAGTAGCGCACACAAAAATTTTTCAAGGGTTGAAAGTCCACTATTTTGGTATCATGCTCCAATACGCCGCCCAACATATTCTTTTGATTGTGTCGATTTTCGGGAATAAAAACACTACAAAAGTAATTATTGAATAAATAATTAGCATTAATTAATAGGATTAATTATTAATAACAAATACATAATTAAATTTTACGTAATATATACATACGATTATAAGCAATCGAAAAAAATCAAGGGCTATGGGGAGTGTCCAAACCCCTTGCATGCGCCACTGCATGTTTCTGTTCTCTTTCTCTTCTTTGCACCATAGCTCTCAACTACAGCATTTGCAACCCTGCATTGATGTGATCCCGATTCATCTTTATACCCCTTACACACCCCACCAGTTTGTCGATCATAAATTGTCATAAATCTAATAAAGCAAAGAACAATACAAAGAAACGTAACAGACACACAGTATAGGTTATATGTAAATACATGAGATTGTTTCAGTAGTATAAAAACATTAGGAACTAAGATTGCAGGATTAAGCATAGTTTTTAAGCTAGCCAGCATTCGCCTTATATTAGCCTGTGCCACTGGGCTGCAAGGAAAAGAATTTAGAAAAATAATAATTTTCTATTAATACTAAGAATAATAATCATAACACTAGAAGATTAGTACTAAATAGTGCTAAGACTAAACTATCGATGCTAAATATAAGTATAAAATACCAAGGAATAATAAATATACTTACCTAAGTCAGGAAAAAATAAATATTATATAATATGTGTATATATATCCAGAGTGAGAGCATATATAGAGAGAAGAATTATATATATATATATACAAGTAATATAAAACAAAGTCAATTCCTACATATGTCAAGTAAGAAAAATTTTATTTTAGTTACTTTTTATTAAATAATTACAATTAATATAAACAAGTATATTTATATGACAGAATCACAATATTAAGTTGCAAAATAGAAAGCGCTTTACCATTTTCTTTTCTATACAGGGCGTTGGACTATTATTATTTTTGTTTGTTACTATTTATTCATTAATTAAGTTTAACTAATGAATTAATATTTGAAAAAAACTGTATTAACACCAAGTGTCATCCACTACAAGTTTTAAAAAATGTATTTGAACTTGAGTGGACAAATTAAAAACATTTTATTAACGATTGACAATTTGGAAACAATATATATATATAAATATATATAGGAAGAGTGTGAACTAATAGTAGGAATTGAAAAAGCGATATAAGATTGGATTAATTTTAATTGATTGAAAGATTAATAAAATAGTGGCGCCAACTTGCAAAAAGAAATATTTACTCGAGAATTAGTACACGTTATACTATTTGAACTTGAGAAATGGTCAGATACAACAGTTTTTTGGTAGCTAAATAAATTGTAGCCCCCGAGGGCTATAAGTAGCGTTTCATTTTGGTGGTAAAAATTAATTTTTCTTCCTTTCATTCCTTCAAGCATAGATATATATTAACGCTATTAGTATTATAAGAAGTGTTATTGCCTCAATTATGAAAATTTATATTTGAAAATAAATGACCTCGTTACCTTTAAAAAGTTTACACAAGTCAATCAGGGAGGTAAAATTTTTCAAATTGTAACCTCAATATGTGGAGTAAAATTTTGTTATGATATAGATAAACAAATAATATTTTTCTTTCTTATTTTTCTTAAGACTACATATAAAATGCATTTTTTTTTAAACTTTGTATGTGAATTGTGTAAATTATAATCAACTAGCTGTTACCCACCCGCTTCGTTTGGCATTTTACGAAGTTGTATGATTATGTTGTTTTTAGTTTATTGGTATCTTAGTCCTATAGCAGTGCTTCTCAAATTTTCACTGTTTGTGACCCCATATTCAATCATAATTTTCATCGCGCCCTTCTTCCATACAATAATAATGTATTGAATTCAATAACACTTTACTTTGCCTCTAAAGCTACAACATGACTTCAACCTCAAGGGCCACCGACGTATATAAACGTCTCGCTCAACCAAAACGGTAATTGCTCCGGACGTATATATACGTCTTTCCGAAGTACGATCTTTTCTGTGCATTACTATCCATAAAATTATTCCGAAGGCCTTGGAATACAATAAAAGGACGTTGACGGTGTTTGCGAAGGATTATTTATTTCATAGGATTTGCTTATTTATTCCTTTTCTTCCCCCCTCCCTCCAAAATATCACATACGTGCATCTACGTGGAAAACGGTGGCATTGGGGAATGGTTTGGAGATTAATTATAAACCGTACAAATTATCAAGATAAGTGTTAATTTTTGTATTTAATTTTTTGTATGACAAACCCATGGGGACACTGGTAATTTTTAAACTTGCTCTTAACTTAGTATTGTTAAATTAATTATAAAATACATGGTGCAGTATACTGATATATTTATATAAGTGTATTATATCAGTGTAAATGTGTATTTTATTTCTTATTATGTCAGAATGTATTTTGTTTGTTCACTCTTTCCATAAATCAATAATTTTCTTAAATAATATTTGTTTTCGACTTTTCAATATGCTCGCACCCCCATCGTAGAGTTATCACGCCCCCCCCAGGGGGGCGCCCCACAGTTTGAGAAACACTGTCCTATAGTATTAAGCTTTTGATTGCATTGAATAACATTCTTATAGACTTCACCACTTTATTTATAAAGGACAAGAATTAAATTTTTAAAACGGAATAATAATCATCTTTTATGCCCCCGTAGCTCCTCCACCCCTCCATGCTGATTTTCACAGATAGCAACTCAACAAAATAACCGTACTTACCTTTCAAATCTGTAAGCCTAACAGTTCAAAAGCGAGATTTCTTTTTTTCATTTATAAACCCGTAACGCCCTTGTTAGTCAATTTCCTCCAGACCTATCTTAGCGGATCTGTACTCAACAAAATAAACCTATCAATGAGATCAGTCAATGCGATGAATAGCTCAAGAACTGGAATTTTATTTTTTTTTCTTTTACGCCTTTTTAACCCCTTGCAACACCCTGTGGAATCGATTAATGCAAAACTTGTGCTTAGAAGATCTTTGCTCGTCAAAGGAAACATATTTACCGAATTTCAAGTCTGTCTAATAGTTCCGAGGATTTCATGATGCACATGTGAGTCACCTTTCTCTTTTTTAATTCATACTATTAGTTCTCTCTCTCTCATATATATATATTGTTCAAATTTTCAGTTGTTAATAAAATACTTTTTATTCATCCACTCAAGTTCAAATATATTTTTTAAACTTGTAGTGGATAACACTTAATGTTAATACAGTTTTTTTCAAATATTAATTCATTAATTAAATTAAAAATGAATAAATAGTAACAAACAAAAATAACAGTCCGACACCATTTATAGAAGGGAAAACGAAACATTGCAAGTAAAATTGTTTTTTATTTTGTCACTTTAATATTATGATTCTGTCATATGTATATACATATTAAAAGAAATTGTAATTATTTAATAAAAAGTAACTAAAATAAAAATTTTCTTTGTTGACCAAAATAGGAATTTACTTAATTTGTTTTTTTATATTACTTGTTTTGAGATTAATAAAATGTACCAATTTTCATCAAGACACACATTTGACTAAAAAAAAACCCTGATGGAAAGAAGAAAAAAAAATGTATCTTAACTATCTTCCTATCCCTAAGCAAAAATAATCCAATTACCTTCCCCCAAAATCAATTTCCTTTTCACCGAAAAAATAACATATCTTACTGCATTTCCCAGTATCACTTTTTAAATCTTAAACAGCTGTGCTAAAATTCAATTTCTCATTTGCAAGACAGGAAACACCATATCTTTAATTAAGTCTCTCTAAATAACTAATTTAATGTTCATTGCCATATCGGCCGGTGAAAAAAAAAAAAGCATTTTACTAAAAATAAATTTTAACCAATCACGCTCGGAGGTAAGGGTTATTATTTTCGCTTCTTCTCGACACTCCTTTATTCCCGGTATTTTCTTTTTTCTTCCATTTTTTTTTCGGGAAAACTCCATTAACTTTCATATTTTTTTTTTTTTTTTTTTTTTTTTTTGGGAAAAGTAATTTTTTTATTGATTTTTTTTTTTTTTTTTTTGTTCTTTTTGGGAACAGTAATTTTCTTAATGATTGCAGGAGTCCAAAAATACAATTTCTAAGAATTCCTCGCACTTCATGAGCTTCCCCTCACCCCTGGTGGATTCTTGGTGTAACAAATGAGGATTTAGAAGAAATAAAATGGATGTTCAGGAAATACAAAATAGAGTCACTGACTTTTTAATAGTTATGTTTCATTTCTAAAGGAATAATAAATGAAATATGATTTTACGTCTCGAAAATTCGTAAACTTTCACACATGGATAATTACAATATTCCCACAATTAACAAGTAATATATAAAAAAATAATTAAGTCAATTCCTACATAGGTCAACAAGGAAAATTTTTATTTTAGTTACTTTTTATAAAATAATTATAATTAATATAAATATGGATATAAATATGTATATACATATGACAGAATCACAATATTAAGTGGCAAAATAGATAGCGATTTTCTTGCAATTTGTCATTTTCCTTTCTATATAGGATGTTGGACTGTTATTTTTGTTTGTTGCTAATTATTCATCAATGAAATTTAATTATTTTAATAAAATAGTATAGTAAAAAAAATTACATTCTCAGAAATTAGGCCATTCCAGGGGGATTCGAACCCACGACCTTTGGATTAGAAGTCCAACGCACTGTTCATTGTGCTACAAGGACACAACAAGCGATTTTCCTTTTTATATATGGTGTCGGACTATTATTTTTGTTTGTTACTATTTATTCATTTTTAATTAAATTAATGAATTAATATTTAAAAAAAACTGTATTAACATTAAGTGTCATCTACTACAAGTTTAAAAAAATGTATTTGAACTTGAGTGGATGAATAAAAAGTATTTTATTAACGATTGAAAATTTGAACGATATATATATATATATATATAGGGAAAGTGTGAACTAATAGTAGAGGAACTGAAAAAGTGTTACAGACTTTAGTAAATATCTGTTGACAATTATTGACTTGATCATTGATAATTGTAAAGATTATTTATGTAAATAAAATTTCAATTATGCATTTTGATATATGAGCCTAAAAATTGTGGAATATTTCACGCTTTAGTTTAATGAAAAATTTAATTTGCGTGGAATAGCACAGTTTGTTACGAAAGTGCTTTAATAAAATCATGATAAATCACTATTAGTTTTGAAGCATTCAAATTGTTGTCAGACTCACTGACCAGATGTCACTTCATTACTGTGGGAAAAAAGACATTTGAAAATTATACGATAAACGTTCCGAAAATAAGTTTCTTCATTTTTTTCCTGCGAATATTTTATTTGCACAAAAAATACACCAAATCACTGTAAAATACACAACGTATTATTTTTCGACATGCTCGCCACCAACATTGAGACATTTGTCGAAATGTGCAATCAGTTTGAAGAAGCCACTCTGGTAAACCCGGTGGCATGCGATGAAAGGATATGTCACTCAGCCTGCCCCACCCAACATTGTTTTGGATGAAACATTTTAAGAGTGCGACTTTCAATGCAGGGAATGGCTGAAAATATTTTGTCTCAGCAATATTTTTTTCACTGAACATGCAAATCCAGCAAGCAAGAATTGACGAGATATCACCTCTTTACCATACACAGTTAGTAAACGCTCATGGTTGATAGTGTGTCACTAGTCCAGCTATACTCAACATGTAGCCCACCGAGCCTTTTTAAGAGGCCCGGTCATGACCCATTCCTCTGAGAAATTCTTTTATTTAAGACAATGTATTAAAAATTCTATTTCAATAAATCAAATCTATCAATTTTGCTTTTTTGTTGTCGATGTCGTACATCTGTGAATTGATATTCTTTTTTCTATTTGTCACGGTTACGGTTAGTGATAACAGACAACAGTGGACCAGCGACAATTTTATGGGTGGATTTAATTTTGTGTGAAAACAATCTTTCATACCTTGCAAGCGAAAAATATTCGAATGATTTGGAGGTTGACTGTTTTGAAGTGAAAAACAAACATGGATCAGTACTTGTTTGATTTGTTAAGAAAGTGCTGTATTTAAAAATACCAATTAAAAGGAATTATTTAGTGACATTTTTTCTCTTTCAAGAGGTGATAAATAGGTTTTATTGAATATTCTTTGTAAAAGCAACAAAGCGTTTCGTCAGTGGTAATGTCACAGTAGTAACAAAGACATCCTGAGAAGTTTGTTATCTTATTGGTAATGATATGAAACCGTTTACTGATGCAAACATTGTGAAGGAGTGTTTCTTAAATTCTTTTAATTTAGTGTTAGTGAGACTAATAAAAAATATAAAATAATAATAATTAAAAAAAGCAAAACAGGAGTTATAATATTTCTATCAATTTTCCATATTTTAAATTTCCAATGTTATCTTGGTCTTAAGAATACGGAATTTATTAAAAAAGTAATTTATTATAGTAAAATCAAATGTATAACTGTTTGATAAAATATAAATCTATTTTAATCTAAAGGACATTTCTATTATCAAAAAAGATTTATTTTAAAACAAGAACAGGTAACAGGAAAATATATTGTAGATTTATTTTTATATAATATATATATATATATAAGTATAAATTTCTCCTCAAATAAATTTCAAAATGAAAAAACTTTAAAAACCTGATATTTAAATTTTTTTAAAAAGGAGTCGGTGAGCCGCGTGTTGGACACCCCTGCTCTACACGGTGGGATTTCAGATGCACTAGGATTCAAACTCATGACACACCATCCATAAGTGGGTGACTATGTCTACTAATCTACTGAGGCCATCTCGATATCACGAGACTATTGTGCGAAAAACAAGATCTGAAAATTATCCTCCATAAGCGTTTGTATTGTATCTCGCTCCCTGAATAATATATCTCCATATGCTAGAAAATACAAAATTATAAATAATTATTTCTAAAACTCGTATTTGTCAATATAAAATATCGACAATACGCTAGATTATTTCTATCCAAATGATTCGTTATAATAAAAGTAAACATTTCACTTTAAAAAGAACCTTCCTGAGAAACAATTTAGACATTCCTGACTATTTAGGAGAATTGCCGTAAAAAAATCTTTTATTAGATTCTAATCAAAATTTAGCTACACTTAACAATGAATTAATTAAACACAGTTAATATGTTCAAAAAAATGTTTGCAATTTTAAAATTCACTTTAAAAAAATAACTGAGATTTTTATAAATATTAATTTTTATGAACGACAACTTATTTTCTTTTTCTTTTTTTTTTAAAAAAAAGCGTTCTGTTTCGTAATATAAATTATCACAACATAAATTCGAGTTAACAACAAAACATCGTAATTTTTTAAAGGAAATTTGATTTTTATATGTAGCAGTATATTATGATTGTCTTTTACAGTTCCTTTAGTATAATGTCCCACCGTTGGATTTGCGATCAAATGAGAACGGAACTTATTTATATAAAAATTTATGTTTATTTTTATCTATATAATATTTTTTGCAATATTCCCATAAAAGTGTTAGATCATTTAGTGGTCATTAAAAAATTCAAGTTATCAAAATCTAACTATTGCTGCCACGACAATATAGGTTTACTCAAATCACAGATAAAAAATAGCAATTAAAATAATTTTTTTGTGACTAAGAGCTTGTTATTGACACTAATGCAAATATTAGACAGTATTAACCCTTTAACGGGCACACAGCTAAAATACAATTTTCTGTGATAAAGT
>BMAV01026663.1:0-10162 GCA_019973955.1 Trichonephila inaurata madagascariensis | reverse complement strand
TTATTTATTTGTATCTTGTACTCTAATGTAGTTAAACCCATTTCACTGACGCCATGTGGCTTACATAAATACGCAAAAAAAAGTGAAACGCTTTTCATAGTTTTGTACACTGTTTGTAAAAAATGCAACACCATATCAATCATCAGAATTAAACGAACTTTACAGCAAATAATTATAAGATGTTACGTAAAATAGTAAGGTTTCAGAATGCGTGGCGAGCGCAGCGCCCTGTGAAATGATGTTGAAAGCGTATAAATAGAGGGCTGTAGCAGGACGTGATTATTTGTTAATGGCGAACGTTTAGTGAGACCAAATATCCTCACGACAAAAAGAAATTCAACAATTTATGGGTTTGAACGGGGAGGATTATCGGCCTTTGAGAAGGAGAATTTTCCTATCACGCAATAGGAGCTCGTGTGCCGCGGAAAGGTTACACAGTGATACGAGTTTGGATGCAGTGGACCGACGAGCCCCGAAAAACTCGAAAAACTGGCAGTGGAAAAAGGAATGTGACGTCAGCGCGCGACGATTGACACCTGCTCCGTATGGCGGTGAATGGCAGTACAGCTATCTCCAGGCAAATGGTCGACTGCTACAGGTGTCCTAATGTCGGCTTATTCAATTCGTCGACGTCTGCTGCACCGTGGATTGCGTGCAAGGGCGCCTTTATACAGTATCCCCCTCAAGGCAAACCATTTACGGCTGCGTCTACAATGGGCTCATGAGCACACAGCCTGGCAAGCTGATTGGCACCCAATTGTCTTTTCAGATGAATCACGCTTCAATTTGTCTGGCTAGGATGGGCACATTCGTGTTAGACGCTATGCCGATGAAAGCTGCCTTCCAGAGTGCTTTATCAAATGACATAAGTGCCTAACACCCGAAGTTATGGATTGGGGTGTCATTTCGTATCATGGACGATCCAATTTTCTACGAATTGAGAGTAATATTAATAGTAACAGATACGTTCGTGAAGTGCTAAAGCCCGAAGTGGTTCCCTTCCTTCAAGACATCCCTGGAGCTATCTTTCAGTAGGATAATCCACGTCCACATGTTGCAAAAGACTGTTCGAGACTGATTTTTGTTCAGCCCAACACACATGCAATTTTATCCTTGGCCTGCTTATTCCCTGGATATGTCGACTTTTGAGCACGTGTGGGATTTGGTTTGTCGGCGTCCCGCTCGTGATCCGCGTCCTGCAGTTTCAAAAGCAAACTTTTGCTGCACATACAAGCAATATGGAATTCCCTTCGGACATTGAAAATCTTTTTCACTCCATGCCACATCGCATAGTAGCACTTATTGCAGCGCGTGGTGGCTACACCCAAAATTGATTTCAGACACTTAATATATATATTTCTTTTTTGCTTCGAAAATTTCGTCATTTATTTGTGTTGCATTTTTTACAAACAGCAGTTTATATAACGGCGTACTTTGAGAATATATATTGAGAGAAGATATTGATATCGTGATGCGACTACTTTTTCTAATTAGGGAATATTTACTAATTAACTTTTCGAGCTTTCACTGCATGAGTATGAGATATTTTTCAAATTTTTCAATTCTAATTCAATTGGTTAAAAGTAATTATTTTAATTATTTTATTTTACCTCTATTAAGATGAAGATCTGCATAAACTATGAATAAGAAGCTCAAAAAGACAACATATTGTCCATTGACACTGTACCTTACTATATAAAACCTTCCCTTCGCCTATTTTAGCAATCCCTTGCAAGAACAATTTTTTTATTTATTACTTATTATTTTTTTTTACCAAAAAAGAAAGGTAACACAGATAGACAATCGTACTGATATGTAATTCAACAGTCCAATTTTCTGGCAAAACCCAATGGTCTCAGCAATTGGTCGATTACTATTTGGTAAAAAGATAGGGGCATCTGATTATTCTGCTACTTTTGGATTCTGGCTGCTTTTCAAGGGGTTTAATCAGTAACCTTTTCTACAAAACTTGTCTAAACATGACAATTTAAATTACCTTATTTGTACTTCCGAAACCATCGACAACATACACTCGGTCAACAAATGCATCATCCCCATAACTCTGACTAATAGTGAGGCATGTTACGGATGGAGATTTTAGTAATTCCCAACTGTTTATTTATTCTTAAACTTCTTTTAACTTAATCATTTTTTAAAAATTATATGAAAGAGATAATTTGCTTACTGGCCGAAAGAGAGAAAATCAATCTTCTAAAAAAACTTTTATTTGTCAGATAGTCAGTGGTGTAACGGATAATATTAGGGACCTCCTGCAAAGTCAGGTTTTGAACTCCAAGCCTAAATACGTACTTGGAGTTAGTCAGGCTTTGGGCCCCATATAATCCCTGCTCTCCCCCGCAATACGGGGGTGTACGTTACACCACTGCAGATAGTGTAAAGAAAGATAATCTCATAATGTTTTTCCCTGAGAAATAAGTTGCAAAATATACCAAAAATTTCAAAAAAGTCTTCTAAGAGCGCTTTATCATTACCCACAGTTTGAGCATACCAAAATTCGTGAACTGGGCCTTTTCACCGTTTGACCAACCTAAACTCTTCCTTTTATCTATATAGATATAAATAAATGTGTACTCGAAAATTTACTGATCTTTAAGTCGTTTAAGCTGAAACATATGATTCCCAAAGGAGTCAGTATCTCCATTCTTCTTAATATATTTGTATAATCGTAATTACTACTTTTATTACATATCAATATCTATAATATGATTATCATTATAATGGGATTGTTACTTGAAATTTGGAAATCCGATAAAAACAAGAATTTGATGAAATTAGACCTTGTTTGCGCAATTGGTACTTATTAATTACTTATCTCAGTTTTTAGATGAAACCAAAATGCAAAATTTTAAAAATTTTTTAAACGTTTCTTTTTTTTTTTAAATTTAAAGGGATCCGACACCTAAAATCATGATTTTTTTAAAATTTAAAATTTGTTTTTTTAAATTTTTTTTTATGACCATCTTATTAGCAGTAAAAACAAATTTTTGTTTTCCCTTCACTGAACAAAAAATAAAAGTTTTAACTAAAAAAGATATAACTTTAAAAAGATATCAAACTTTAAAATGCGTTTTGCTCGAAATGTGTTTTTTTTTTTTTGAAAATCTCAGAAACGCGGACAGCGATTGCTCAAATATTTTAATAATTTAATGAAACTTTTTTTTTGTAAATGTTTTTGTATAACAGTACAAGTATTTTGTTCTTCAAGATTTATCAATACTGTATTATTTCAAATTTGCAGTCCTTTATATGAATATAATCACTTTCATTTTTTTTAAGCAATTTCATATAATAGTCACCTGAATGAGTCTATAGTTTTTGTAAAAATTCAAATATCTCTATCCTGAAAGTCGGTTTCAGAAACATGAATAACAAAAGTAACATTAAAAATTAAAAATTAAATTTGTTCGACAATTTTGCTGCAAGGTGGCCCCGTTACGTAATTTTGTACATTTTACCAGGTTTTTCCCATTTTAATAATAATAATTTTTTCTGTTTTCAAATTTTGCGATTTTTGGCTTAAAAATATGCTGAAATATGAAAAAGAAATCCCCATATCTTCATTTTCAAAAAAAGTTGTCGCATGTAGTTACCTTAATAAATAGTGAAGCTCTTAGAAATTTTGCGTGTATTGACACAATTTTACGTACTTAAGATTTCGTTTGCCACATGTTATGAATTCGAAAGCATATTGTTCCTCCGGGTGGGGAATTTTATAGGAATTTTTTCAAATCTGACACACACACAACAGACAAAATAAAAATTGTAGAGAAGCTTTTTGTCTTATTGCATTTTCCCAATGATTTTAGAAATCATTTTTTTTAAATATCTGAAATCCCACAGACAAATCACTGAAAAACATTTAAAAATACTTTAGAAAACATAGAAAAAAAATTAGATACAAACGTTAATTTTATATGGATATTTGGATTTAAATAAATACAATACTCTTGAATTTAGAAGGTAAATAGATATTCAATAGGATTAATATCCCATTAACATATATTGAAATTTATTCCCTTTTTCAATTCCCTACTATTAAAAACTCACTGTATTTATTTATTTATTTATATATTTGTGTATATTTATTGTATTTGTATATTTATTTATCTTAGGGTGGAACACCGTGTTATAAAATACATTTTAAAGGCATTTGATTTGGAACGGTTTGGGGCGTGGATGACGGGCGGGACAGGACACTCACGTGTTAAAGCATTCAGCGTTAGACTGAAATTAAAAAGTTTGGGCGACGAAACTGACGCAGCGTTACCGCGTGGTAAGACGGGCTGGTTGCGGCGGGCGAAACTGGCAGCGTACATGTTTTCATTAGTTGGACGGTATATTCACCGGGCGCTTATGTTTTACGAAAATCAAGGAATACTACTACTTACAATTCGAATGCAATTCAATTTCAGTTTCACCAGCATTTGTTTTTGGAAATATATATATAAGAAGTTGTATGTTGTTGTAGAGTCACACTAAAATGTAAATGTGAATAATTAAATCTCAAATTACTTCAGAAGTATTATTTTTAAAAAAAAAATAATAAGGAATGTTCTTTTATTTGTTTTAACATATTCAGTTCTTTTTAAAAAAAAACATAAAGTTATTTTTAAAATAATCAAATGTGTGGGCGAAATATCACTAAAAGAAATTTTAGCAAAGGGAAAAAAAAGGGGGAGAAACGAAAAAAGAAAGAATAAATTGAAATACTTACCCCTTTCACAGGCTTTCAGTGAAGAGTCTTAAATGCAATAAGGAATATATAGCCACTTCAATTTTCTACTGAATAGCATTAAGCGAATGTGGAAAGGAGAAAAAAAATATTTTAAAGGAAAGTAAAATCTCTGAATGCCTACGCTAAATCGATTTCTTTATGTGAAAGAAAGTTTTTTGACACAGTTTGCCCTTTTAAAGAAAATATTTTAGCTCCAAGTTTGTTCACTTAGACATTCTTTCGGTGAAAAAATTCACGTCATTTCTTTATTACCAAATTTTTCCCTCTTCTAATTTTTGAATTTTTGTCAAAAGGGTTTTGTAACTCCATTAAAAATTGTAAGGATTCAATGTTATTGAGAAATGCATGCGTATTTAAATCTAAGTATGTTTTGAAATATGGATTTTAATTCCCAGTCTAGAACTTTTTCGGGCAGAAAAAGGTTTCTGGCATAATTCAATATGTTCCTGGCTTTATTTTACTGCCGTTATTTTCAAAATACCATTTAGAATTGGCGATATTTGTACTGTAATTACAAAGTATATTTTTAATATACAAAGAAAGGAAATAAATATTATGGCATAATTTGTCACCATAAAAGAACCAGAATCAAAGTAAGGTACCCAAAAATGCTTAGCGTTGCATACCACTCATTAAATGAAATTTATTAAAGCAAGGATCTTTTTAAGAAAAAAAAAGATTATTCATGTGTTAAATATTGAAATACATGAAATTTTTTCTGCAAGTCGTCATTCATCGCAATAAACTTCGCCTATGTAGAGTACTGTGTAGCTGTAACGAAAATGTAAATTGATTTACAAATTTGGCATACGATGGATAATTCAAAAGGTGATTCATACAAATTCCACACAATGTTTAAGTTCTTGAGGCTTCTTCCTGGGGTTTTATTACAACCAAACTTTAAGATATGTATTAGTTAAATGTGGTTTTCAGGGCATGTGCTTAAAAGCACAGCCATTTTACAATTTAAGCATCATGATGAGCTGATATAAAAAAAATTAAAATTAGTTTTATGGTCAACAAAGAAAAATATTCTTTTACATTTACTTTTTATGTAATTACAATTAACATGAAATATGTATATACATGAAAGAATCACAATATTAAATTGAGAAAATAAAAACGTTCCTTTTAATTTTCCATTTTCCTTTCTATGTATATGGTGTGTTGGGATATTTTTTTTGTATTCACTGTTTTGTTCTGTAATTAAATTTAATTATTTCTGATTAAATAGTATGGCAAAAAATCACATTCAGAAGTAGGCCATCAGGTGGTATCAGAACTTCTATTGACCTTTAGATTAGAAGTCTAACGCTGCTTTACCCGCATTTACTTTCTACTGGACACAAAAGGAACGATTTTCCTTTTCTATATATACTGTTGAACTATTATTTTGCTTGTTACTATTTGTGTCATTTTTTAACTTAAATCAAGCGTATAACACACCGGTGTATAACTTGCTTCGCACCTATACTCAAGCTAAATAATATTTTAATTTTTAGGGTATATTTGCGTATAACGCTTTTACCGCCTTTTTAGCACGAAATCAAATGTAAATATACATTTTTTTATGTATTTTGAAGTAATTTTCGGTATTATCCCGGACTTTTGAAAAAATATGGTATACTTCTAGAACTGCAGCTGTTCTTGTTCGTATGAGGCAGTTTCTTTAAATAAGCAATGTTTCCGTGCGAAACTAGATGTTAATTTTTTTAAGTGCATTATATTGTTATTTTTAAAGTATCGTTTTTATACCCTGCGTATAACGCGCACCCTTAATTTTCAATCTTATTTTTTGTGTTCAAAGTGCGCGGTATAAGCCGGATTTTACGGTAATTAATGAATTAATATTTTGAAAAATATATTAAATCTAGTATTATCCACTTAACCTAATTGAACTCTGTGGCACAATCACCCATGAGGTCCAAGGTCTACTGTTCCCTACTCAGAAAACGTGACCTTGGGCCCTGAGGTGAATGGGCAGATGTTCCGGTCTGGTGGTCAATCTGACGTGAAATCCCCAGTGTTAATTTCTCAAGCAAGCTTGGTACTCATTTATCGACCCACTAAAGGAGGAAAGGGTGAGTCAATCTTGCCCAGCTCGGGGTTTGGAACCTCTGTGTGGAAGCGCGATGCACTAACAATTCAGCCAATGGATATGTCATCCACTACAAGTTTGAAAAAATGTATCTGATCTTGAATGGATGAATAGAAAATATTTTATTTTTATCAACGATTGAAAATTTGAACATTATATATATATATATATATATATATATATATATATATATATGTATGCTTCAAAGAGTAAAATGATTTTCTCTAATGAAATAATTACCTAATTTTGTGTTTAAAATTTTTTATAATATTTATAGCAATAGCAAGAGGAGGGAGAAAATATAAAATTATAGTGCAATATAAAAGATACAACCAAATAGAACACACACTGTCAAAGAGTGCGAAATCCATAAAAAATAAACAAAAAATCTGACATAGGCAACATGAATGTGAGTTTGTGTGGAAGAAAGAGGGAAGAAATAAGAGAGAGTATTGAATTCATTAGCAAATTTTTTTCCATAATCATAGGAAAAAACACTATTTGGGATCCTTCAAAATGGAAAAAAAAATTATCCGTTGTGCCATCTGAGAACTGAGAAGGCTTTATATAGGGCGTATGTATCAGTTCTACTATTACAAACTTTTAGGGCATGTAGAGTATACCTAAACGATGGAAAATCACATAGCAATGTATGATCGGAAATGCTTTTTTGGTGGTGACGACACAAAAGACATGAAAGACAGGACACATATACACGAAAATATGTTTATTATCAATAAAAAAGTAAACAATTAAGAAGCAAGTAATAAAAAAGTTTTTAAAGTCAATTTCCAATTCGTTAGAAAATCTTACTGGCGCCATCTGTTGCAGATAAATCTAGCTTCATCAGAAATAACGCAGAAACAAATTTAAAACTACAAAATGAAATCTAATTAGTAAAATAATGTTGTAAGAGGTCCGCGCCTGTCTCGCGAGCATCTAGATGTGTGGGAGGGAAGAAACACTCGGCATGATTCCAATCTAATCTATTTATTTCAACACTAAGAACAGACACAATTTCAACTAATAATATGAAGAGAATGTCTCAATGAAAACTGTGAAAGGGGAACAACGACAATAACACGTAAGTGATTAGTCGACTAACAAACTGTGGATTCTTCTTTTAATTCAGGATCTAACTTATTATCTGATTTAATCTAATCTTAATTCAATTTTAATGAACAATCATCACCTTAAAGTTTCCTTCTAATAGTAATAAAAGCTCTATAATTCAAATATTATATCTTTAATATCAATCTCACCTGTCTCGAGTATATCTCCCCCGCTCCTTCTCTCTCACAAGCTAAAAAACCTCGCCTATTTACAGTAAGCTAATTTGCATATCACTATTCTCTTCTTCAAAAGGACTGGTTGTGAATAACGCGAATGGATATCCCGACGATTTCCCAAGAGGATTAGTTCGAATATCACGTATAGATTCCTCCCAATATTTGAAAAAAACTGTATCAAAAATAAGTGTTTTATCCCCCACAAGTTTAAAAATGTATTTAAACTTCAGTGGCTGAATAAAAAGTATTTTATTAACGATTGAAAATTTGAACAAGATATATATATATATACACACATATATATACACACACACACATATATATATATATATAGAACATTAAAGGGGAAAAACGGGTGCTGGTCGGGGTGATAAGAGTGCACACGTAGTTAGTATGCAGGATCCTCAAGACGTTCATATGGGATATCCTGACATGATTGGCGATAGCTCGTACACTAGTCCCGGGATTGTTTTCTACCAGTCCAGCAAAGTATCATATTTGTTTGGTGTTCTTACTCTTAGCTCACGTTCCTATATGTCCACGGTGAAAGATTTGCGGTGAGACAATCTATAGTGCTAGTGTGCAAAGAAAACATGGGTGGGAGGTTGCCTACCAGAGTAACTTTAAGCGTTCAACCCGTATGTGTGTCCTCCATTATAATCAGCTGTCCCGAATGCCTCATGCATATCAGCGAGCTCGTCTTTCGTGTAACATTCCATCCTACTACCACTTTGTCGGCAGGAGAAATAAAGCTTCTCAGCGAGCGTAGAAGCAAAAACCGTTTGTGCGTATACACCGTCAGTTTAATGCTTCAGTTTTCCTTGCGCTATTTATCTCGTATACCAACCAAAGACTTATAAGATTTTTGCTGCAATAAGAATAATAAACATCTCCCCTGTTCCTGGTGGCCGCGAAAGCCGAATGGGACAGGCATTGGATCGTGGCTGGCTGTGTCGCAAGTTCGAGTCCAGTACCACTAAAGACCCGCCGTGTAGGGCAGCGATGCACGCTAAATCTGTCGAGAGCTGAAACGTCCTCCCGTTGGTGTGGTGTGGTAGTTAGGGTGCCACACCGCACCAACGGGTGTGGTGGGTGCCGTTGTTGGGGTGGGGGAGCCAGCTCGGGTGTCGTCCACGTCACTTGACCATGGTTCAAAATTACGTGGTCCGTCGCCAAACACCCATCGTATAGCTGAATAGTGCGACGTTAATAATCACTTACTCACCCCTTGTTCCTGTCTCGTCTTTCTTGTGTCTTATATATCGCGACAGGAAAGCGTTTCCGATCATGCATCCTGTATTTATACACATTCATATAACCATATATTGATTACAGAAAAAAGTAAGTATTCTGTAAATATGACATCCAATAAAGGAGTTTCTAAAAGAAGTTCACTTTGCTTTACTGTGTGTGTGTGAGCAATGATTTCTAATTCGTTATGTGTTGTTTTAAATATTGATAAAAATGTTTACATCTTAATAAGATTTAAAACAAGATTTTCAGACTGTTTCAATAAAAATAATTTTCAATAGCATTTGCTGTTTACTTTAAACAACTTAATCTAAAATATATCTGCTAGCATATTAAAACTAAGACATTTTCCAATTTACTAAAGAACACCGCTTTGAAATTTTCAACATTTAAAATTCAATTTTATATATCTCAAAATTTTTTATGCCCTTTCCAAATCCATTTTCATCAAGCCTTTTTTTTAAATAAAAAAAGTAGCATTTGAATTTATTTTAAGTTTAATTTAAAAAACGGACTAATATTTTATCTTTAAATTTCTCAATAACTTATCATACATAAAATATAAATTTTTTTTATTTAGGTATTTAGTTAATTAAAAACACCGGTAAATTATACTTTCTTTTTCTTAAAACATGCTTTTCACCCGTATAATAGAAACTTATTCCAAAAATTACTTCCCTCGTTCTTCTTTTTCAGACACTAAAAATAAAGAATACTTAAAGAACACCAACCCCTATCTTCTAAAATAAATGATACCTCTTTAACAAA
>BMAV01026662.1:430024-442842 GCA_019973955.1 Trichonephila inaurata madagascariensis | reverse complement strand
TTTTTTTTTTTCAATGTCTGATATGTATGTGTACAATTTCCAGAATAAATATTTCAAAGATATGATTTGTTTTATTTTTCTTGTTTACAGTGAATAATTAAAAAAAAAATGCTGTACACTAGTAAAATGGCTAGATTACGGTTCCACTGGTCCTTAGATGATATTTTTTCTTCTAAATGGATGCTGAAAACTTCTCTAAAAACTCTTTCCAGTTGGTTAAAAATTTGTGCATTTTAAATGTTTTGTGAATGTAAAAATCTGTTTTGTTTTTACATTCTTCTAAGGACTAAACTTTTTAAATATTTTAATTTTTGATTTAAAAAAAAAACATTAACTTAAAAACTACAATATTTGTTTTCTTTGGTGATAGAGTATAAAATCAGTTAATATAAAAGTGAGCTTGATTTGTAACATATATTACAATGCATTTTTATTTCCATCTGGATGGATTAAAAGGGGGTCCCAGTAGCTCGGTTGATGAGTGTTGAAAGCAGAGGTTGTGTATGTATTGATTTAAACAAAACAATTGATACAAAAAATACTTACTCACCTGGGAGGCCTAATGAGACTTATTTTAGTTGGGTTTCTAAGTCTTAGAAGTTTTTTTTTCTTTTCATGTTACATATGTAAAGAAACTATTCATTTCTTATTTTGTGTTTAGAAATTTTTAATATGAAAAGTCTGTTATTCATCGTAATGTTTCCAAGATACTTATTGAGACTGATTTTAAATAAAAGCTAATTTTCTGTTTGTATAGGATTTTAAAGAGACAATATATTGCTTCTAGAAATATAAATATAACTTTTAATGAGCCAAATTACTTACACATTTGTTCAACTATTGCATGGAATCAATTTTTGTGTTTTTCAAAGATTTAAATTTGAGGTATAAGTTCAAAAATAATATAGTTTAAGATCACATAGTAGTTACATTTTTAAAACGAAAAATTATATTTTTGTTGGAACTTGCGTATCGCCTCAAAAATATTGGCGCGACATTATATAAAACGAAGTACATGGTTGTTAATTCCGCGCGTACGAGACATGGCGAATTATCTTGAACGTTGGCACTTTGGCGATGATACGCAAGTAAACTTTTTGTAACACAATAAATGCAAAAAGAATTTAGATTTTCGAAGTTAAGTGGTAAAAACTTCATAAAATGTAAATTAAATAACATATAAGATGGAAAAAATGAAATTTACAACTTAAGTATCACGTATTTAGATCCCTTTAAATTTGATTTGATGTATATTTTTATGTTAAAAATTAGTATTGGATACAACAGTATCTAAAATAAATAACATACAAACTCATATTTGACCCATAAATACTCATAAATGAGTGCATTACTCATTCACTTAGCTGTTATATTCTCAAATTTGATCCAGTAACAGTTTCAAAAATGAGTATGTGATGTTTACAATTTTGAGTACGTAGTCGTTGCCACAGATGAGAATGGGCTATTCTCAAATTTGAGTATGTTTGCATCGGAGCTATTTTGAGTATGTGACGTATTCAAAAGTGAGTATTTTGTGCTCAGTTCTGATAACCGGTTTTTCGCAGTGTGTGTATCTACAGTCCACTAACAGAGCTTCCATGTCTTAAAAAGGGCCCCGAAGGAATTTTGATACAGGGCCCCCTCTGAGCTGGCTACGCCAGTACCTTATAGTTATAGCCAGTAGAAGACTTAATCTGCATACTGTCAGCCAATCTTGAATATTTCAGTATATAATTAACAACTGATCTTAACTTCAGGCGGTCACTCAAAAATGTCTTAGCGGTCCACTGGTCGATTGCTGTCGACTTAATGTCCACCCCTGCTTTAGATTATACCTTTCAACTTACATTCTTAAACCTAACTTCAAAAGTTATTCAAATTCCTTTTTTGGCAAGATAAGTAGGAATTTAAAAGTCGAATTGTATTAGCACTATGATTATATTACGATTACCGCGAGTATGGTATCAAATCATGGGTTTCAAATCCCAGTAACACTAAACATTCATTATACATGCATAGAAAACTGATGTACATTAAATCTGTAGCGACTCAAAGTCCTCACGTTGACGTGGCGTATAAGTTTGAAGAGCAGATACTAGTTGAAATATTGGCTTCACCACTTGACCGAGAACCCAAATTACGAAGTCCGCCGCTTATAGCCCTTGTGTAGCTTCGAAGTACGCTGTTAATAAATACTTACTCAATACAGTTATATTCAAAAAAAGGGCGTGTAACGATAACTTTATCATATGAATTTAATTTAATTTTTGATTAAAATCCTGCTTTAATTCAATAATTTCATTAAAGTAATTAATTTTGTATTTTTATTATTATATATGTAGTATAAATATATTAAGCTATTGTAAATACATATCCAGGAACGTCTCTCTTAAGACTCTTTGAGGCCCTGGGCTAGAGAAATCTTAAGATATTTTGAGGTCCTGGGCCCCTATGCGAAAGTGGGCCCCACCTGAGATCTTTAAAAATAGACAAGTGTATAGCAGCGGTCGCCAAACTTTTTGACCTCATGGACCAGTAAATTCATAATTTAAATCCCGCGGACCACTAATAAGATTTAAAAATATTTTTTTAAAAAATTGTGATCTAAGAACACATAAAATATGTACCTAGTTAATGAAATGAAACTATTAATTGTAACCGAATTATGAACGCTTTATTAATAAACCATAATAAAATAAAAAAAAAAAAACTGTAAAAACAAAACAATTAAAAAAAAAAGGTTTAGGTGTATCAAACTTTCAGCGTTATACATTTCTAGTGTGATGGATGCTCCTGCTTACTTGAAATAAGATTATAAATAGTTAGATCCAATGTTGTAACTGCAAGACATTCATTTCAAGCTGAAATTGGCACCGTGTTTTGATGACTGTTGAGTTGAGTTTGGTGTGTTTTATGGCGCAAGAGCCAGTTTTGGCTATACTGCGCCAAACATTCATAGGTCTGTGGTCTGGAAGGGAAAAGAAGAAATTGGATGACAAGATGGAGGGTCGAAAATAGAGAAGGATCACTGGGGTACCCCGGAGTCGTGACACCCGTGTTTACCAAAGATAGTAAACCCCTTGGGAAAAGGAAAAGATCACCAGGGTACCTCGGGATTGTGACACCCGTACCCACCTAAAGGTGAGCCCCCTGAGGGGTTGTGACTAATGAAAAAGCTTTCTCACATAAATAAGTCGTGGAGAATTGAATTAGAATTTTCATCGCCTGTTCATTAAGAAAAGAGTATTCACTTTTACCACATTTTCTGGGGACCATTACCAAGGGATCCACATTTTTCTGGAGACCAGCGAAATTTTCTCGCGGACCACCACTTTGGCGACCTCTAGTGTATAGCATCCATTGTTCAAATGGTAATTTGAAACAAATAATGTGCACGACTCTCAATTTCACAAACCGGGCTCGACCGATGGCCGCATTTCAACAAAATGAGTTGAATGATTGTTTAAGGTATTAGGTCTAGACCAAGACACGGACAACGGTCATTACATAATAATACAGTCTTACCACTTTTGCCACTTGACATGCAATTTGAAAGTCCCTGTTTTTCGGACGGAGAATATGTACTGGAATAATATTTGACCATTAAAATTATCCGTATCATTATTATATTTGTCGAGAGTCTTATCAGAGTCGAGGGAATGAAATGAGGCCTTGAGCCCGGGTCCACTAGGCTCATGCCTTAAGACGTCCTTGTACATATCTACAATATGTCGTAAGTAACTGACGAACAAACTTGTTTGTTTTCTTGTAATCATAGTATCGATATAATTAAAATTAAAAGTAAGATTTAATTTTGATTACAGAGAATGAATTAGAGTATGTACTATAGTACCACAAAAAGATTTTATTAAACTATTTTTAACCTAACACAAAAAAATACGACTTGCATTACGCGAAAAATTTTTTCATGTATAAAAAAGATCCTAATATTAATTTTGTTCTCGGGTTCAAATGCAAGCAAGGTCTAGGTTCTTTCGGGGAAAGAAGTAATTTAATCTGGAAAAATTTTGTAATTACAGTGTAGATCCTTTAACATAAAGTGAATTACACGCACACACACACATGTAAATCTATAGTACCACATATAAAAATAATCACACAAATGTTGCCCATAGCAATTCAGATCTGTAATCACAATTTCGTATGTTGTTGTCGTGTCCTTCCCGAAGGGAAGGAATGAAAGTTGCCAGATCCTGAGGCAGGTTGGTCTTCTACAAAATAGATGGCGACACCACACCTATCTCCACCTCCACAATTTTGGCATGGAACTGGAGGGGAGGGAAATATATATTCTCCAGCCTTCTGCACCCGTGGTTTCTGCTGAGACCACCCAAAAGACTTTCGGACCCACTGATTTAACGAGTACGTAGTCCGTGTGTACTCGGAGAGTGGTTGGTGGCATCGAGCCCTGGCCCTCCGGTCTGGAGACCGATGCTCTAACCACTAGGCTACCCACGTCCTTACAATTTCGTATAAAGCAAATGAAACGCACAGTCGCTGTTGAATATTCACTCTAATGTTGCTTCCCTGTATCATTTTTATGTGAGATGAGAAGAACTTTGTAAAGGCTCCTAAGCGTTTCACGAGGAATAGTTTTTCAGTCTCTTATATTTTTCTAAGTACATGCATTTTTGTCGCCAAATTTAGCAACTAAATTTAAATACTTCCTCTTCTATTTACTTGAAAGAGTGGTCTTCTTCGGCCTATTAGTGAAAAAAACACAGCGAGTCAGAAAAGGACAGTTTGAAATTTTTGTACCATATCACATTTGAGCTTCATTAGACTAAGAAGGTAAAATTTTATTATGTTATTCATTACTGAGAGATTAAATCAAACCACATTTAAATAAGATCCATATTTAGCTTTCTTGCCGTTAGCTAATTTTTAACATAGAAAAAATTATGTGTTTGAACTACATTTTAACACTCTGATGAATAGATATTAGCGTTCCGTCTTTATTAGAAAATTGGGTAATTTTAGTGCCTGAAAATGTGTTCCAAGTACGTCGAACTCACTTTAAATATAAGAAAGGCAACCTTAAATGGAAATTTCGAACTAAATTTTTAACAATAATTCTAGGCTTCAATGCACGAACAATGTCAGTATAACCCTAGAGATTTTTCATCACAGTTCTTATCCGAGTTGCGTCGTCGCGGTAGCCGAGTGGTCATTGTCGCGAACGTGTGGCCTGCGTTGGGAGTCTTGGTTTCGAATCCTGGTGTCACCGAATACTGGACGTGTACAGGGGCAGATGCACATTCAGCCTGTTGAAGTTCTAAGCCGTCAAGAGTTGGCGTAGTTTGGAGAGTTTGGCTCGAGTATCACCATCTTAAGACCGTGGTTAAAAACTACGAGGTACGTCACCGGTAGCCTTATTGTTGCTTTGATGTGCAATGTTAATCATTCAAATATTGTCCGAGTTATTCACCCGGCAGGATTTGCGTAGGGGCATAGCATATACCCACCTCCTCACTTTTTTCAATGTTCCTTCCAAACTATTTTTGGAATTAGTTACAGTTTATAAAAAAACTAATAAACACCCTTTTATTGTGCTAATCGAAGTTGTAACTTAACCAACCAAAAAGCCAAGCAGGGAGCCAAGCCATCCCAACTGGAAGTCCTTTTGACTCTCAGAAAAGAAAAGCGCATTATTTCCACATCCATTGATAAATATATTATCATGACCCAAAAGACCAAGAACCGTGGAAAGCCATGGGAAACTCTAGCTACTGTGAGCACCTAGAGAGAACCGAGGCTATTGCCCGCTTTCTCCTAACAACCGGACATGACGTTTTGGGAGTATACCTCCACTGGCTTGGCCTAGCTGCTAACGAGGCCTGCCCACTCTGCGGCCATGCCAGAATGGACGGCGACCACCTTCTTCAATGCACTGGACTCGATGAATACCCGACTGACGACATCGTCAGTTAGTACAGGAAGGCTTGGCGTCAAATAGTCAAGAAGCCAAACACGGACGTTGGATAAATTAAATAAAATAGAATTTAAAAGGAAATTTGCCTCCTACCTATCAAGCTAAGAGAAATGAAACTAAGGGAAAGGCTTTTGAATGTCTCATTGGTTCAAAGCCAATCATTTCAGATTTACCTTGTGCTGTATCCGTGGCGTTATTTCGCCTTTTGACAGGGCACGACTGTTTGAATGCCCGTCTTTTTAAAATTCGATTAAAAAACACTTCAGCTTGTACTCTTTGTGACTCTGGAAAGTCCATGGACAAGGACCATTTTGACGAATGCACTGCATTATTGTCTATTAGTTTTATTGTTCTCAAGTATTGGGTAGCTAGATCCAGACTAATGGCCCAGTGGCCAAATGTCTAGCATTTGTTTAAATAAATAAGGCTACAGAGTAATATCCATAATAGAATCCCTTTTCATAAGAAATTATACCGTCATTCATACGTATTATACGATCGACCAATTTTGCCAAACGCCAATTACAATCATTGTGTGCGCGAAAAAGATCAATGCGTTTGCCCATGCATAGAAACAGTTTTCCATTATTTGCTGCATAACGCGACATTTAGCCACGTTTATTCGTTTGTCGATATAATACATAAATACCGAAATATCAAACAGAAGTAAGGAAGCCGATTTTAACTATTCAGTGTCTTCCAAAAATAATCGAATACTTCAGAAATGTGTGGGTTTGATTTGATTTAGTTTACATCGCATCCTGAAGCAATAAAAGAGCTTTTAGTAACGGCCCTCGTAATTCCGAAGTGATGAGGATGATAATTTGAGCTAGAACCCCTTTCTCCAAACTTTCCCACTAAGCCACGGGAGGACTTTGAGCCACGAATGATTTAATGTTGTTAATCCTCCACACACACACAAGACTCGTACCCCCTACTCGACGGAACCTACGTCAATTTCGAATTCATGACCATGATTACTCGATTACTGAAGGCACAATGTATTTTCTAAAATAAAAATTTAACAATTAATATTATCATACATATGTCCTTTTTCAAAGTACTTTTTGGGGTTTATACTCCTTAAGAATCGATTTTCATATAAAGCCCCCCGTATGAAAATATTATGAGGAGTGAAATTTAAAAAAAAGCATTAACAAAAAAGCGTTATCCGCGCTTCTGAAGATCAACTGATAATTCTCTTTCTTCAAATATAAAAGGCGATTTACAAAATTTGGTTACCAGAAAATTTTTGCTTAGTATTAAGAGATAACGATGCTAAACAATCCACTCTTGACGAGAGAGAGAGAGATCACTTCTGATATCTATAACTAACAAGCTCCAAAATAAACTAAGCAATTTGAAAACCAGTTGAATAAATTTTGAGAGAACTGGAGATTAGAATATGATAAAATGACTTTCAAACGATAAAATAAACTAAAAACAAAGATAGGCGAAGAATGAAGGAATCATTTATGCAGTAATTGCGAAAAACTAATCAAGAATCTTTCTCCAAACGTTCAAAAGCTGTTGTTGGATCTGTAACTAAATACTAAATTAATGTGTGTGTTCCTAATTACAATATTTGTTTTTTACAGTGTTCTTTTAAAAGTTTTAGCACTTGAATGGTTACATATTTTTTTTAAATGTTTTACTTAAGATTTAAAAAAATCTTTTTTTAAGAAAAAAGAATGAAATTAGATATTATTCAAAAATATCTCGTTTTTAAAAAAACAATTTTATTGCAGAGTTTGAGTTTTAAAATTTATTTAATTTTTTTTTCAAATTTTAGTGATCCTTGTTGTTATTATTATTTTTTAAATTTGAAAGTCAAACTTTTTTAAGAGTTATTCAATATCAATTCAATGCTACATAAAAAAAGGAAAAGAAAATGTTGCATATTTTGCAACTGAAAGTTTGTGTTAATCCATTGGTAAATCTAATCGCGAAATCTGCTAGTATAACCCGCGCCTCCCCCCTCCAAAAATGAGCCTGCCGCTTTTACTCAAAACTGATATCTTTTTCCATTGCTTACTCAACTAAAATGACAAACAACTCACTTAGTTAAAACAAACTCGCAATGCATTTTATTTCTCGAAGTTAAATAAATTAGACAACGTAAAAAAAAAGCATTATCGATAGAAAGTAAAAATAAACCTTCTATTTTCAAAAGACGTTTATTTACAAACACTGATGGCGCTCTTTAATGGAAATCATGAGTAATTAGTGCATGTAATTACTGGTAGATGAAGAAAATAAAAATAAAATCCACTGCTGAAAAGCTTGTTCTGAATGCTTCGAGTATAGAAAAGTCATTCATCATTCCTTAGGTAGAAGTAAAATGTCTAAATTCCATAAGCATTATCACATGTAGTTTAATAGCACAGATAAAAAAAAAATCTAAGTTCATGTCCTCAATTTTATATGAAATTGAGAGAAAGTATCTGAAGTGAAAAGAGAGTAGAATTTATTTCTAAAAAGAAATTGTTCGTTCAAAAGCGAAATATTGGAAACGATTGAAGTGTTTTTTACAATTTTTTTTTTTGGGGGGGGGGATAACTTTATAAATCAGGAGTGGACAAATAGAGACCCGCGACCCCCATGCGGCCTTCAAAGAGTGTTTTTGACGGCCCACCGAGACAGAAAACCAAATACACAGAGAAAATGTTCTCTATATGTGGGTCTACATATATTTGTGAGCAAAGTTTTTCTTGCATGGAGATTAACAAGAGTCAAAATAGATGCAAGTTGGTTGACATTAACTTGCAGGCTGTGATGAGAAATTCAACAAGCAATCTCACTCTTGATTTAAAAAAAAAATGAAAAAAATTGTGATAGGGTCATTTGCATCATTAAACAGATTCTAAAATTAAATGTGCTTGTAACTACAAGTATGAAATATTAGCACAATAAATATATTGAATAAAAATGCAACTATTTTATTTAACCCTTTATCTACCGACGGTAAATATAAGTACCACTCATTTAAAATTACATAGAATAACCATTTTTACGAATACTCTGACGATACTTAGCAGGAATACTCTTTTAAATCCACTCTTCCAAGATATATAGCAGCACGATTTCTATGATGAGTATTTTAGCGAGGAAGGCGAATAGTTTTTCTGCAGAAGTTGACTTTAGAAAACGATTAGACTATTTATTATAAGTGAACAGTGTATATAATTAATTTAACAGTTCAATATCTTTAATTAATTAATTTGCTCTAACGGATTAATTTTCCCAAAGTTGAGTATTTTGTTTATGTATATCCCTTAATTTTCAATGTAGTGATTCAAAAAAAAAGTATTGCGTGAAAAAAACTGCCGTAAATAATAGCGCGGTAGATAAAGGGTTAACATATTTATTGATTTTTATGGTGCGAATTATACCTTTTCTGAGATGCAAAGTTAACTAGTGATTTCAACCATTTTTAAAAGGAGCGGCACTTCGGAATCCTTCACTTCCACAATGTGGAAGTTCTCAAGCCCCCCCCCCCAAAAAAAAACAATTACCGGCCCCTAATATAAATAATGATTAGTTAAAAATTCTCAAAAAAAACCCCCGATAAAATTAGATATTAGTTTTAATCTTCTAAATTTCCTGTGTATATTTTAAAACCTTAGAAAAACGAATAAATTGAAGAAATGAATTTTAAAACTCTTTATAAAAAAAAAAAAAAGGTCCATCAGCATTCAGTTTTGAGTTTTAAATTTGAATTTCTTTTTGCAGAAAAACAGCATGCTGCAAGCAATGAAGTCTACTTAAATGTGACAGAAGCAGGAAAGTCGTAAAAGGCCAGAGATTACCTAATAGGAAAATATCAAAAATAAAATTCCTACTCCGAAAACACCGTTCGAAAACCGAGCGAAAACTTCTAAGCGAAATGAGTTTCACTTTCGCGTCTTCTCGCCTTTCCCATTGGCTACGTCAACCACATGACGCATGACGTAGACGCAGAAGTGGAGCAAATTTGCGGAGAAATGGCTCCTACATAAAAAGACGATGTTCTTGGTCACTCTGAACCCGCGAATTTTTGGATGACAGTTTGATCCTCAAGAGGAATCATGGCTGGCCAATGGAAGTGGGTTCTGTTTGCTGCGTTTTTGATGGGTGTCTTCAGCGAGGGGGCGACTGATGTGGAATCAATTTTGGAAGACCCTGATCATCCGGATTATATTTACGCTAAATGGAATTATACTGACTATAAATTGGCAGAAAGTATGGAACAGATGATGAAAAAATTGATGCCTATGGTTATTAGGGGAAGCTCTAGCATTGAATTGTCTGGACCATGCATGGGAGCTATGTTTAAAATGTTCCTAGGAATGAGGCAAGGAAAGTTGTGGCCATTTCTGAGTAAGAATTATTAAATTATTTTTAATTAATTTTGATTAATTTTTTTGTTTACAAAAGTGTAGATATTTGTATCCTCCACCTGAAGAAAATATAAAAGAACAGAAGCATAATTAAAAAAATTAATCAGTCTCAAGTTTTAAATTTTTAAAAAAATGTTTCATCTAAAAAATGAATGAATATATGAATATATATATATATATATATATATATATACATAAATCTTCAAAGAATTTTCTAGGAGTATTCTCATTCTTAAAGATGCAAAGAGTTGTATCGGGTTAATATTTTGTGAGGGTAATTGCATACTTCTATTAAACAATTATACTATCACCATTAAATAAATATCAAGAGAAATCAGTCTAGTAAATGCTCATTTAATGGAAAAGAAATTTTAAAGTTATTTTGCAAAAATATGAGAAAATTTTTGTGTAATCATTTAATAATTCCTGCTTCGTTTAATATGTATATATATATTTAAAAAAGAATTGAGAACTTATGTAAAAAGAACAATACATATTCTTTTAGAATGCGAAGCAAATCCGAGAAAAATAATTAGTTATTCAATATTAATTTTAACTTCCTTATAAAGTTTCTGAATTCATTATTTCTTACATGTCGAAAATTGATTTCACAAAATATAATTTTAAATTATAATACCCTAAATATGAAAAGTATGCAATAGATGAAGATTCTTTGTGTTTTATAATATAGTTATAGATAAAAGGAAATTACTTCTTTGGAAAGGAGAACCTATGTTGTAAAAGGAAAACCTCTCTGGTTAAATTTCCATTAAATTTATTCAAGTTATGGAAAATAGGAGTATAGTTATTACTGATATAATATAACGGATGCTCTGTTTTTATTTTTGAATTTTTCTAGATTGTAATATCATAATTGTTTGCTAGTACACTAAACTGTTCTGTATATGTTTATATATAAATTCATTTTTAGAAGAGGAATTTAAAGAGTTCAATACTTTTTAATAAAAATATAAATCACCCAAGATAATCATATTTGGGAGATATATAAGTTAGTTTATCTTTGAATATTATATGCGGTGGGAATAATTACAATCCTAGAAAATATTTCCGGACAATAATGCCTCCTATTGGAATGTGAATTTAGAATCTTTTGTAGCAGAAAGCATGCAATATCAGTAAGATGCAATTAAAAAAATTCATTTTTAACACACTTTCATTAGCTTCAACTCTGTATGTAACGGGGAATTTTTAAACTCGAGTTTACCCACTTTATAAGGTCAGATTAATTCGAAATTTTACACACTTGTCAAGGACCGATGAAAATACAATAATTTTGTTCCATTGTCCTGATTAAGATCATCAGAATTAAGGATTTCTCATTTCCAGATTTGGTGTGACTAAAAGATTAAGTTACAATCCTAAAGTGAAAACGCTCGTGGTTAATACAAATACTACAAACAAAAAAGAATAACTCATTAATCAATAAATGAAAGTTTAAAAAACTTTAAAAAAAACACCCCATGGTCTTATAGTAGATCGAACTAAAAAAATGAAAAATAATTTATGGTTTTAAAAAAACTAAAAATACGCTTTTATGGTTAATCGAACTAAAAAAGTAAAAAATAATTCTTAATATAAGAATAAAATGATTAACGAGAAAATTAATGGCATTGTAGTAAAAGTGTGGGGTGCTTTACACTACATTTTTACACTAAATCTGCATTTCCGAATAGAACTAGTAAGAAATTATAAAAATTAATATATAGAGCATTCCACGCTATTACTACAATGACATTAATTTTCTCGTTAATCATCTTATTCTTATATTATGAATTATTTTTTACTTTTTAGTTCGATTAACCATAAAAGCGTGTTTTATAGTTTTTAGAACTATACTTTTTTGATTGGGATCTCGAATAAATACTTACATTTACATAAAATAGCAGGGCATCTATAGAGGTAATCCTTAGTTATGGTCACAAAATGGACAGGAATTTGAATCAACTATTTTCAAGCATATTACAAAATATAAATTTCAAAAATTGGCGAATCAAACTTTAAGCATACGGCGCATCTCGGATATGCATGAGAATTCTGGTAACTCGTTAAAGTGGATGGGACTAAATAAGGAAATTACTATAAATTATTTGTTCCACATGAAGAAAATACTTAGGAAAGAATTTTAAAAAATCAGATTATTTATGTAGCATATAAGCATTCAGCACGTCTCTTGTTTATTCAATACGTACATATATGACAAGAGTTGTTTTATCGAAAAAAGTTTTAAATAAATAATATTTTCTGATATTCAGTCCGCTATTAATGGACATATCTTCGAAGAATTTTAACTAGATGTTATTCCGTGTTTAAATAAGTTTCTGAAAACTCCTGAAGATTATTAGCGCAATTGTGCAAAGGTTTTTTTGGTACTTAATCTGACATCGAATTTGTCAGGAAAGGGGATTTATAAAGACTTAAAACTGTGTTATAAGGTGGTGTTTTTATTTCAGAAATGTAAAATATTC
>BMAV01026662.1:280890-429505 GCA_019973955.1 Trichonephila inaurata madagascariensis | reverse complement strand
AACACATAGACAGTAGGAAAATCACACAATGAAGGACATAAGAGTAACCGAGATTAAAAATTATAAAATGGATGCTGCAGTGTTATAAACATTACTGACTTAGGACAGCTAATATATAAAATAATTTATATAAAAGTGGGGTTGAAAATGTTTTTTGGCCAGCCAACCTTCCCCCTTTATGTAAATAACACTGAACAAAAACCAATAGAAAATAATGGATAGGAATATCTAAATCCATTACAATATTGAGGTAACTTACCTAAAATTGCACTTATAAATGCAAAGCCCGCGCTAAATCTGAGTGCAATAAATAAGTTATTGCCAGATTCTGGACCCTAATGCAGATTTAAATCAATTGAAGGGCTGAAATGTAGTACTTAACAAAAGTATAAAAAGAATTAAAATAAAAATTAATAAGAGTTGCAAATTATAGCATAACTTTAATAACACTAGAGTATAAATATGAATAAAATAATAATAAGTAATTTTATCTAATATTAGATTATGGAGATAACTATAACTATGGAATGTTTAATTTTATAGTAATAAACTATTATCAATCTCAGAATTTTTAATCCTAACTATTTTTAATAGCTTTATTCATATAACTATTAATAAAATTAATTGGGTATTTCTGATTTAAGCAATATTTAGTAAAATGTTTATAGGTATTTATAATGTCTGATTTTTTTGACATAATTGTATAAATAATGTAATTATTTATACAATTGTTACATAATGTTGTATATAATTAATAACAATATTTCTGAATATAGAAACATGTACATTACTCTCCCAATGAGGAACTTTTATAATATTGAAATTAAATTCTTCTCTTTTACCATAAATATTAGAAACTATTATATTATCATTTAATTTGGCATGTATGTCAAGAAAATTTGCTTCATTGTTGGTATTATTTGTCTGAATTAAATTAAGATATTGTGGATAAAAATTAATGTTAGGTATAAAATTAGCTTGTTTGCCAAAAATGATTACTTCATCTATATAACGATAAATATAGTATTTAGAATTATTAATGTAACTACTTTCAAAATAATGTAAGTATAAATTGGCAAGACAGTTACTGGAAGGGCCACCTTGTGGCAAACCTTTAATCTGCAGATAATAGTTACCTTTTTGATATATATAGTTCGCTTTAAGTACAAATCTAATTAGTGAAATAAATATATCGTAAGTAACAGTGTTAAATAAATTATCTTTTTGTTAATATTTACAAACATATTTATCAAATCATCAATATTAATAGAGTTAAAAAGATTTTCAAAATCTAAACTATAGATTGAATAAATCTTTTTATCTTTCATTTGTTCAATATGTGATTTCCTATTTTTAAGAATGGCTGTGGATTTAAGATTATTTATTGTATCATGCAATATTTCATGGAGAATTTTGCCTGTTTTGCTGATATATGTATTAAAACCATTTGTAACTGTCCTAAATTTAACTGGGTCTTTATGAAACTTGGGAGTAAGAAATATATATGTGGAAATTTAAAATTATTATTAATTTGAATTCTTACCTGTTTATGAAATTCGAGATACGTTTATTTATTTCTCTATCACAGAAACAGAAGACTTAATAAAAGCTGTATTATTATCGAAATAATTGTTGATCTTTAATTATAATAGTATTTACATATGAAGGCAAAATTTCCTGGCACTTTATCAACATAAACTATAATAAATTTATTTTGCAAATTTTTAATCTGATTTTTAATATTATTAAAAAAGATTTTATGATCTGTACCATAGTTATATTTATTAAGCTGCTGTATAATTTTACCTTTGAATTCTGTGAAAGCCTCTATAGGCATTCTATATTTAATAGCTATTTTGTATATAAATTGCTCAATATCATTATATTATTGATTTTTATAATTTTATTATTATTCGAAATCATTAATCTAAAACCAGTACCTTTATTCATTATGTTTCTAAGATTATTGTCTTTTACAATATTGAGGTCACCAGTAACAATATGCTTGTGATGTTCATCTATTATCAAACTTGTTCTGGACTTAGTATTGTTAATTTAATAATAAAATACATTGTACAGTACTAATACTTTTATAAGTGTATTATATTAGTGTAAACGTGTATTTTATATGTTATTATGTCTGAAAGTATTTTGTTTGTTTTTTTCAGTAAATTAATATTTCTTTGAATAATCTTTAGTTTTCAACTTTTCAATATGCTCGCGTCCCTCGTGTAGATTTATCACGCCCCTCAAGTATATCTATACCTCAAGTATATCCTGTATATCTATATAGTATATAGATATACACACTTCTGGCCACCCTAAATGCAACACCAAGAAAGACAAGAGATAGCACAACAAAATTTATTTTGTAGATAACATGTTAACCAAATATCAAATGATTAAATTTATGGAATTTTGTGAAATGTGGTTCCTGCCAGAATCAGTAGCCAGAGTCACCGCCATTGTTGAAGATCACCGCTACCACACACCTCGGCATTGATTCAAAGAGACTTTGGATGAGCTCTTGGGGTACAGCAGACCAAGCAGCTTCCACACTTTGCCAAAGTTGATCTGGTGTGGCAGCTGGGGGTGTAATCTGGGTCAATCGTTGAGCAACCATGGACCACATGTTTTCTATCGGTGAAAGATCCGAAGAGCGAGCCGGCCAGGGAAACAATTCAATCAGGTGATTGACGAAGAACCTTTGGACAATGCGTGCCACGTGTCGTCGCGCATTATCCTGTTGAAATATGGCTGTGGCCAAGCCCTGAAGGTAAGGAAGGACAACTGGCTCCAACACCTCGGAGATGTAGCGCTGGCTGTTTAAAGTACAAGCAATGCGTACAAGAGGAGTGCGAGAGTGATATCCAATACCACCCCATACCATAATACTCGAAGCAGGACCAGTGTGGCGTTGCATAACGCAGTTGCTCAGCATCCTCTCTCCACGGTGTCTCCAGACTCGAATCCGACCATCGTGGTGTTGCAGACAGAAGTGTGACTCGTCAGTAAAGACAACTTCTTTCCATTCTGCCGCCCACATCCTTCCTTCATCGCACCATTGGCGGTGGAGACCTCTGTGGTTCTGCGTCAAGGGTAGATCAAGCAATGGACGTCTTGCGGACAGAATACTCTGTTGTAAACGGCGTCGAATGGTACGCGCAGACACTGAATGATGCGTTACAGACTCAATGTGCTTTGCAATGTTTCGTGATGTGACTGAGCGATCCGTCACTGCCATGCGCACAATTTGCCTGTCCTCCCGTTAAGTGGTGCACTGAGATGGATGCGATAAACCACGTCGGTGCGTCGTACCCTCCAGTATCCAATGGTCACATATCCGCATTGCAGTTGTTTGGTTTCGTCCAACACGACTACCGATTTTCCTGAAAGATAATCCACAATCTCGGTAGGCCACTAACCTTCCTCTGTCGAACTTGGGTACTTGATCAAAATCTGATCGCTGTTTTCTACGAGACATAACTGATCGTTTTTCAAAAAAAAACTACAAGAAAAACACAATTGCCGAACTTGAAATCGTCGAAATCTTCAAGCCTTAAACAGCGCTTTAAGGTGGCGCCACAGGCGCGCGTTATGTGTGTCTGCTTTGAAATTCTAATCATTTGCATATCTCACCTCCGCTAATGCATGTTGTAAATTTCATGTTATTTGCATGCTTCCTTCAGGGTGTTGCATTTACGGTGGCCAGCAGTGTATATATATATATATATTTGAAAAAGAGCATGTTATTTACGTACGTTTATCCTCGTTTCATTCCTCTAAATAGCAACATTGTTCACAACAGATGTCCAAATCCAATTTATTGATTCGACACTCCGTGACCCTGTTTCTAATTTTAACCTAATTACGAGAGATTAAATTAAAAATATAAAAAAAAAATCATTAATTAGGGCTTACTTTCAGGGACAGTGTAATGACTATTTTTAAGTAGAAGAGGGAAAGGTAATTGTATTGCTTCTTTTGTTTTTTTTCTCGCTATTTCGAGTAGATAAAAAGCCTCTGGAGTATAAAAAGAAAAATAATAAGAAACTTAATTTAACTTGAATTAACGGCTTTTTAGTGTTGTATCATAACTATAAAAATTCTCAAAATAATTACGAAATAATTTTGGAGGAATGTATTTTTAATTTTCACTTTTCTCTTAGTTATTGAGTTGTATTTTTTTTTTATTCTTATAATCAGAATAGTTTAAATTAATTTTTTTGCAACTCGATACTTAAAGCTAAGAAATAATCTTTTTTGCATGTAATCTCTCTCTCTCTCTCTTTCTAAAACGAAATAAATAAAAAAAAAATTTAACTCCTAAACCTTGAAACATTGAGAAATCCACACACACACATATATATCTATCTATCTATGTATATATGTATAGCTGAGAATAAAATATTTCCACCTTCAAAGAAACACAATTAAAGCTATGCAAATGCTTAAAAAATAATGTTATTAATCGGAACCTTCCTATACGGGAAAAGATGTTTCATGATATGGATATTAGGGGGAAAAATTATATAAAAAAATAATTTCAAAACTTAACATTGACACAAAAGTGTTGAATTTTCGAAGAAATGGAAAAAATACTTATTTTTGGTTTGATGATTTTAGAATTAAAAAAAAAATTATTTTTCTACAAATTATGTAAACAAAAGTGAGGGTTATTAATAAGTTAGTACTGAGAAGGGCAGCGATTCACAAACTCTGGGGCACTCCCTCCCAGTCTATGAGACTGGGGGAGAAGGGGTAACAAGCATATTGAAAAGTAAAAAAAAAATATATATTACTCAAGAAAATTATTAGTTTACTAAAAGTAAACGAATAAAATGCATTCTGACATGATAAAAAATATAAATGACATTTTCATTGATATAATACACTTGTAAATGTATCAGTACTGCAAAACGTATTATGTAATTAATTTAACAGTACGAAGTTAAGAGCAAGTTTAATAATTACCAATGACCCCACGCGAGACGTGTATATACGCCAGTGGCACTTTTGAGGTTAAAGTCGAATTGTAGTCTTAACGTCAAAGTATAGTATTATTGAATTCAATGCATTGTTATTGTATGGAGGAAGGAGGGGATGTGATGAAAATTATGATTGAATATTGGGTCGCAAATATTGAAAGTTTGAGAAGCTCTGGAGTAGGGAATAGTACAAAAAACATTACAACCTTCAGATCTCTCTCCCTACACCTTCAAATCATAAGCTTTCAAACCTCTTCCGCTTTATCATGCATTTTAGATTTGTGACGGGATCACGCGTTTTTTTCATTAACAAATCCTTTGGGTTCTTTGGGGCCAGAATAAATGGCAATTCTTTTCCAACCAACCCGAGAAGTAAAACGTGAACGAAAGATGCATATTAGGAAGCTTTTAAATAATAGAAGTTTAGAGTAAGCGAGGTGGCATTTGGGGAGTGTTATGATAGTCCGTGTTACAAGTGTGAAGAGTATTTTGAGAAGCTATTTGACAGTCAAGACAGGTTATCCGTGACAAAAGAGCCTTTAGTCAAGGTGGATGCAATTCCACGCCAGAAAACCGCAACTTCAGCTAGGATCAAATAGATTGCTGCTTCGTTGGATATTAAGGTAGGAGTTACCATTTAAATATTCGGATCCGTGTTTATATTGAATTTGAGCTTAGGCGAGTTAATTATTGATAGTGGTCCGGGTTACGTTATTTTGGTATTATATATTGCGTGTCTCGTCACAGTAGATTCTCTCACATATCATATTATTATCTAATATGTTATTGGTTTAAGTTAAGATCTTAATAAAGTAATATTAAGATTATGGTTCTTCCTTTAATCCCACACCTCTAGCTCACGCGAATAATGTAGAGGCTGGGCCACCACCAGACAATACATTACAGTTTCTGTACACCAGGGTTAGGAGAGAGGGTGCCAGCTCAGGTATCGTCCACGTCACTTGACAATGGTTCAAAATTACGTGGTCCGTCGCCAAAGGCCCTCGTGTAGCTGAATAGTGCGACGTTAATATTCAATCAATCAATCATTCTGTACACCAGGGGGGGATTTAAACTCTCGGCCTGTCCAGTATATTTGCACACAATAAGATATAATAAAATATCAAAATTTCTCCTGAAATAGGAATGATAGTAGCAAAGAGAGAGAGAAAAGATGTCAAGATTCAGGACGTAAATATTAAATTTTTCTTGTTCTTTTATATGTTTACTGTAATGCATTGTACGAAATAAACAAATGTTTCAATGAATATTGATTTCCTTCGTGGCCCACCATAACTTAAACCTTGTTTATCTGGCCCAAGTTAGCCTTTGAGTTTGACACCCCTGCTTTACACCAGGGGTGGGTGAACTTTTCCAGGGTGCGGGCTACTTCTAATATTTTTAAGGTGTTGCGCAATTGTGGCCGTTCTGTATGAAAATTGTATGTTTTCTTTTCTTCACACTTGTTTTCGACATTGCACCCCTCTTTTAAAACACGACAGATAACTATTTTTACTAAAAAAACACAAGTAAGACAAAATTGTGAAATTGAATGCTTGAAGAGCTATGCGTGACTGCTACAACGTGGAGCGTGGGCGTATTCAGTGCAGCGAGCAGAGAACATACGTGAACCGATAAATCTGAAACCGATGCATGTAATTACATTTGTTCGTCGCCAAATTTTGCGTCAATACGATATATGACATTAACTCGAGAGCCCAATCTCGTGACTGCGTGGGTTGGGGTTGATGTCTCAATAGCCAATCCAGCGCTATCGCGGGAAGAGATAATCATCAACATTTATTCTCCCCTTCAGTCGGAAGGGAAAGAGTCTCATTGATACGGCTGGAATCGTAGTGGTTTTTCTCTACAACGGCAATGAACATGTTAAGCTTCTTTGTTTGCTTCCAATGAAAGTACATGCGTCGTCTACACATTTTTCGAATCATTTGCTTAGTAAAGACAGTCGCATCGATTGTGACAAAGCCGATTCTCTAGTCTAGCTGGCGTCAGTGTTCCATAACTATGTCTTGTCTTAGTATGCAATTCTTAGGTCTTCATAAAGGTGGTGACCCCAAATGTCTTGGTGGTCCACCGGTCGATCGCGATCGACTTAATGTTTATTCCGGCTGTACACAGTAGTTTTTTTTTAAAAAAAATGTTATACTAAAATGCTGCTAAGTGCACCTTATTGGTTTTTTTCACTTAACTTTTAGTACGCGTCCTCTCATCTCAAGAAATGTTTAAAAAATAGCTAAAATATCTTTTTCCTCTTAAATAAAATTATTTTGACTTTTTGCCTTAAAAACTTAAATACCTAAACTGCATGTCCATTGTGGCAGTACTTAACATACCAATTAATTTTTCACTTGATTTTTTTCTCTACATCTATATACCAAATAACATGTTTTCCACATAAGTATTAGGTTTTTAAATTCTGAAAAAAAAAAAAAAATTGAATCCACCCAACTACAGAGATGAGTGGGCTGAATTTTATTCTACTTTTTCGAAAGCTTTAATTCAGAAAAGTTATCTTTTGTCTAGCTAAGTAAAAATTAAAAAAAAAATAATAATAAGGTCACAAAAATAAAGGATAGTTAAGCTAAAAAATTATATCATTGATCCGATGATCGTTATAGAGTCTCTCCATCGAGAAACAGCTGTGTCATCTGTCTTTTAGAGTTATGATGCAGTAAATGATTCAAAGTTTTGCTATCACACATAAGCGGTGAGACTCTGGGTCAAACTTAAGGCAGAAGCATTTCGAAAAGTCTCTAAAGCTCTAACAAGAGACGGCATCTCATTAGGATGACTTTTTTTTATTGAGATCAATACCAAAATTTCTCAATTTAAAGCTCTTTATTTGAATACAGATATTGGATAAATTTATAAATTATTTGTAATAATAGGTTCATACATACATAATGTTAAAATATTAAATTTAAACAAATTTTTACCATATATCAAGGTCTGTTTATTAAGAAATGAAAGATAAAGTCGGATACTTACGTATGTGGCTGTGTCATATCAATAAAAACCAGTAATAACCAGTACGCGACGCCGATCGTTTTGTCGACGTGATGGCTAAAATACTCGTTTTCAGAACGGAAGGTACTCAGATCGAACCTTCCTTCCTTCACGTATTATCGCAACAATGCCAAAATTCAAGATAACTCGCAAAGTTGCCAATACCGATTTTGCATATGTTGTACACGCTGAGTTGGCGACTATGTGCTTCGTCTTATATAAGGTCGCCAACAGGGTAGTGATAAAACCTAAGTACTGAAAGCCAAATAAAGTTATTAAATATTGCTAGTGTTACAAAAGAAAATGTGTTTCATGAAATTTTTACACTAACATTAAATATTTTGAATATAGAGATTTAAATTTTTATTCTCGTTACTCTTATAACAAACTTAACATTTTTAAAAAATAGCATTACAAAATTGGTAACGTAAATTATGTTGTAAAAAAAATTTACAGAAAACGGAAAAAATTACAAAAAAGAATTACAAAACGGGGAAATTTCTCAACTTTTTCAGAACTTCGAAAATGTTGATTGATCGGAAAACATTTTTTTCATTTAAGGTGACAGTACACTTTTAAAACTCAATTTTTATTCAAAATATTGATTTTTTTTATTTTTGCTCTCATATTAAAACTCAGTCTTTTGTCTTTGTAAATTTGTTTAAATTTCGTTTCTAATTAGAAACCGAGTTACAGCTGTTTCAATATTATTTGATCAGAAATTGATCGGGCTGGAAATGCTTTTCTAATAACCAGAAGTAGCCCAAGTTGTTTGTTTATCTTTCTTTTATGCTATATATTATAAAATAAAAAATTAAAATACAAATAATTAGTCAAAATAAAGTATTTAAAAATATTTATGTGTAAAACCCCCCTGGCAGCAAGTTTGTTGTTTAGTGATTTTGTTTACACATGTGTTTGATTCCCATGCTGACAAAACCGACACCGTAGAAAAGTTTATTCAGTTATTTTTTTCTATTTTATTTTTGGTTAAATATTGTTAAAAGTATTTCTAGAAAGCATAAACGTCAACTTTTTGGGTAATAGATATCGGAAAACTTCGGGAAATAACAGTACCTCAACACCTGTTTCTGAATGTACTGCCAGCTACTCAAACTGAGGAAATGACAATTTGTCAACTGTAACTGGTAATAGGATCGTTGACCTTGAGTTTATTGTGGTTGCGTTTGCTCAACTTTGTTGCCCAAAATGTTTTACTGATAAAGTGGTCCATTACTAGTGACGATACTAGTAATGGATTGGGCTCCTATTTTACAGTAACATATGTAAATTCTGTGACTTTTTCTTTGCATAAAAAAAAAAAAAAATTGCTAATTCCTTTGTTATAAACACCAGACTAGTATGTGGTATGCAGAAAATAGGCTAAGGTTTTGCTGGTGCTTTTAAATTACACTCAACATTAAATTTGCCTAGACAGACCAAATATGCTTACAAAAATCAGGAAACAAAGCTTTTGAAAGTGGTTCAGGAAGTAGCTGAGGAATACATGAAAAAAGTTGCAACTGAACTAGTAGAGGAAAAACAAAATATCTCATCTGATATTTGTCGAATGTGACGTATCTGTGGATGGTATATGACAGCGTAGAGGTTACACGTCTATGAATGGGTGTGTTGCTGTGATATCAGTCGATAGCGGGAAAGTATTAGACGTAAAAGTTATACCATCCTACAGTCCTACATGTAAGAAACTTCAAAAAATGCCAAGAAGTTCTGAATATATGAGTAATAAAAAGTTGATCTTATATATCAGTGTAATTTCACGTTATCTACTTCAAAAATGGAAATTGTAGAGGGCTTCGCGAATCATTATCCATTCAGAAAAAAAACCGCTGACCAGGAACGTTTTAAGCCCCTGGGTCCCCTCACAAATGTAGGCCCCACCCATGACCTTAACAGTCGACAGTACATAGCACACGTTGTCAAATACTCGTACAAACAATAACTCGAAACAAATACCCGTGCAGGACTTATAATTACACAAATCGGCTGGACTGCTTCCACCTTTTGAATGAGGGAGTAATGATGGTGTATGGCGATAGATCTAGGCTTATATAGGGATGACGGTCACCACATGTAGACAGTTGTCATATCGTCCAAAATTTTCTTTTTTTCGGAGAAGACAACTGGAAAAAATATTTGACCGTTGAAACTTTTTTTAATCATTATCTTATTAAATCTGAGTAGAGAACAATACGAGGCTCTTTTATTTTGGCCGAGACTCTGGGCTCTGGCCCAGTTGGCGCATGTCGTAAGACATCCTTTCCGCGGACTTCATTACACCCAATATTATGGGGATGGTGACTCAAAAGCTTTCATGAGTGTGAAATACACATAAGGAATAAACAGAGTGACAAAATTTGAGTGGATTGTCCATGTACAAAAGAGAATGTGCTCTCGTCTGAGAAAGTTTTAATCAAAAACTAAAGGATTGTCAGATAAAGGCAATGAGTTTGATTCATGAAGTCACATGATAAAAACAAACACGTGTTTTCCATTGAATTCAAAACAAACATTAAACTAATTGTACTTGTTCTATTTGTAAAACTCAGATAAAATTTCAGATTTCATATTTGGGTAAAGATGTTTAAATGTTAAGGAAAAAAAATTTCTTCAAAAAAGTTTTTTTTAATTAAAAAAAAAGTCGCATATTTTATGCATATACTTTTAAATAAAATGCATTTTGTATACAATGTACTTTTTAAGAGAAAGTTTCTGCAAAGAGCAAAACTTGGCAACACCGATGCGCGTGAACTGATTAGCTGGAAACACAAGATAGTTTTTATCGTGTGACTATGACGTCACATGAGTTTTTGAATTGATTGGCTAGAATCACGTGGCTTTCACTATCATGTGACTATGACGTCACATGAAGAATTAACCTCATTTAACTTATAATTTTAATGAATGACTTCAAACTTATTATGGAATAGGCTCAATTCATGTGACGTCATAGTCACATGATAGTGAAAGCCACGTGATTCTAGCCAATCAATTTAAAAACTCATGCGACGTCATAGTCACACGATAAAAACTATCTAGTGTTTCTAGCTAATCAGTTCACACGCTCCGGTGTTGCCAAGTTTTGATCTCTGCAGAAACTTTCTCTTAAAAAGTACATTGTATACAAAATGCATTTTATTTAAAAGTATAAACATAAAATATGTGATTTTTTTTAATTTAAAAAAATCTTTTTGAAGAAATCTTTTTTCTAACATTTAGACATCTTTACTCAAATATAAAATTTTATCTGAGTTTTACAAATAGGACAACAAGTACAATTAGTTTAATGTTTGTTTTGAATTCAATGGAAAGCATGCGTTTGTTTTTATCATGTGATTCATGAATTGAGCCCATTGCTTTACTCAACATTGTCGGTAGCTAAAATGCCATGCAGCTGAATGTAATTGCTCTTTTATATCACTGTACATTAAGTCAGTGCTTTTCAATCTTTCAATATTTGCGACCCAATTTTCAATCATAACTTTCATCGCGCCCTCCTTCTACAATAAGAATATATTGAATGCAATAAAAATGCACGTTGACTTAAAGCTATTATGATTTTAATGAAACCCATACAGTTTTTAAGATAAGTATTAATTTTTTTTTTATATGACAAGCCCATGAAAGGCACTAGTAATTATTAAACTTGTTTTTAATGTATTAAAAGTTAATTATCAAAAACATTGTGCAGTAGTGATACATTTATAAGTATATTATATCAGTGTAAATGTATATTTGATTTTTATTATGTCAGAATGAATTTTGTTTTTCCTTTTCCCGTAAATTTAAATCTTTTTTTTAAATTTTTTTATTTTCGACTCTTTACTATGATCGCTCTCCTAAAGGGGGAATCCCCCCCTCCTGGGGGCAAACCCCCACAGTTTGAGAAACGCTGCTCCACTAACTGTTTTCGAAATAGTACTAAAATCATAATCTACTGTAATGCTTAATGACACAAACAAGCAAGGAATAGAATACCTATAACAAAGAGGTATACGTATTTTATTCCGGTATAGGAGGGGAATATTCTCCATTATATATATACGCCACTGAAAAGAAAGTGATTTTTCTTGTAATCTTGAAGTGGAATTTTTTGTATAGCAATAAAATGAAATTGCAACGATTTTTAAAAAAAACTCAACGTTCAGAAACTTGAAACACCATAACTTCCCACATAAGGGTTATATTACTAAAATAATACTCTATTCCCTAGAAAAGGTTGTATGCTGTGTTTTTCTATTTACAAAACGTCAATATATTTCTTTTCTTTTCAGTTATTATATTTTGCGTAAAGTCTTATTTTTTGCTAATTTTTTTGTAAAATACCCTTTTGTGAGTAGAAATGAGCACTAATAAAACTTTTCTTGGATGTTTTTCTGATTTTGAAGAGCCATAACCTCAAAAAATATGCATTTAAAGTCAAACTTCAGGTTAAAACTTCCAAAGCGTTGAGTGATCGGAAAATATTTTTTTATTTAAATGTTTTCCCCCTTTCATCTTAGTTACAAGAGAAAGGAAAATTTTCTAAGATAAAGGAATGGGGAATAAAATCGCCCACCATAGTACATGGTACCATTTTACAAAAAAAAAAAGAAGAAGAAGAAAAAAATAATAATAATAATCAAGACAACAACTTTTTTAAAGTAAGTCAGGTTTCTTTTTTAGATTATGTTATTAAATTGATTCTATAAAAAAATAAATCAGCTAGCAAATCCATTATTTAAATTTTATTTAATTAGTAAAGTTTTGGAATTTTTTTTTAATTTTTTTACATAATATCACGGAAGCACGACTAAGTAAATTCATTTGGGATCGAGATTTGGGTTTAAATACAGTACTTTTAGGGTTTTCACCACTAATGTAATTCGGCCAAATGGCCAATCAATTCGGAAAAATCCCTTGAAATTCTGCTTGTTTTTATACAATTAAAATTTTTGGTTTTCCCCAACGGTTCGTCGTTTGATTGGTAGGTCGTTTCTTACTATGGGAGTCAGGGGGTTTGATTCCACTCCCCCTCAATTTTTTTCTTCAATTCATTTAATTATTTTTTAAAATTAAATAAATTTATTTATGAAAAATTTATTAAATAAATGATATTTTATAATTATTTTGTATTTTATAAAGTTAAAAAAATTACTGTAATTATATAAATAATTATATTAAATTTTATAAATATATTTTATATTAATAAATAATATTTATAATAAAATATACTATAAATAAATATTATATATAATATAAAAATAATTTATAAAATATATTATTATTATTAAATTCAATTATTTTATACTAATATACAAAAATATGCCTTTTATATATTATTAATTTAATTATTTATAATTTTATAAAATATTTGTAGTAAAAGTCCTTTTCAAATAAATTTATCAATTTCAAAAGTTTATTTAAATAATTTTAGTAATAAATTAATAATAATTTTAATAATTAATAATATTTCGCATTAATATACTAATGCTAGTAATACTTAATTAATTATAATAAGTAATAATTAATCTATTAATTTTTAATTATAATAATTTTCATTAAGAGTTATTTTAAATATTTTTATTTAATAATTAATTTAAATATTTTTAATTAATAATTAATTTAAATATTTTTAATTAATAATTAATTCAAATATTTTTAGTTATTAATAATTTTAAATATTTTTAATTATTAATAATTTTAAATATTTTTAATTATTAATAATTTTAAACATTTTTAATAAATAATAATTTTAAATATTTTTAAATATTAATAATTTTAAACATTTTTAATAAATAATAATTTAAAAAAATTTTACTAAAAAATAATTTAAGTTATATATTTAAATTTTTTTCCTTTTATAAAATACAAAAATAATTACATAAAATATTATTTATCAATTAATAATTTTTTTACAAATAAGTTTATTTAATTTTAAAAAATAATTAAATGAATTGAAGAAAAAAAAATTGACCAAAAAATGTTGAATCGAACTGTGACCTCGCGCATAGTAAGCAGACGATTTACCAATCAAGCTACGAACTCGTTGCGGAAAAATAAAATTTAATTGTATAAAAACTAAGCATGAATTTCGAAGGCTAATTTCTCCTAATTGACTGGCCATTCGGCGGAATTTCATTGAGGATTGAACACCCTAAAGAAGTAATACTATTACACCAAGTCTCTCTCTCTCTCTCGACCCCAAATGAATTACCTTAGTCATGTCCTCCCCTTGTCAGTTTTTTTAATATTTTTTTATTAGTCAAAAAAGTTTTAAATTTCTTAAGTTATGGGAAATAACATGGAACTAATAATCCCAATTTTATAGAGTTTTAATATTTGTTTTTGTTAACAAGTCAGAAAAAAAAGCATACATTTTCTAAAAATATTAAATTTGGTATTCTTTTGTGAAAAAATAACTAAAATTCTCCGACTGAAATCAAAACTATCTTTTATAGTACATATATAGAAATATGTACACCAAAAAATTCTAAGCTCAATGGTGAGCACTAAAAAGACTTAAAGGATAGAAAAACTTGCATCGAAAAAAAAACAAAAATCTGAGAAAAACGCATTAAAAGTGTCTAAAGGCATCGGCTTTGAAACTTATAATATTCGAAAAACTATTTGTTTATTATATCTGGATTTATGGAGCTAAGTTTTCCATTCAATGAATAATCAAAATTATGCAATAATAATATATAATGTACTGCATAACATTAAAGATAATTTCATGTAGTTTCAATACAGAATCACTTAATTATTGTAGCCCTTTTTAACACGCTTTTATTAGCTTCATCTGTGTGTGTGTAACGCAGTGCTTCTCAAAGTTTCAATATTCGCGAATCAATATTTAATCATAATTTTCATCGCGCCCCCCTCATACAATAACAATGTATTGAATTCAATAATATTATGCTTTGATGTTAGAACTACGAAACTACTTTAACCTCTTAATTGCCACCACCGTATATAAATGCCTCACTCAGTCAAAAAGTTAATTTCCCCAGACGTATATATACGTCGTTCTGAAGTACGAACTTTCCTGTGCAGTGTTATCCATAAAATTATACCGAAGGCTTTGGAATGCAATAAAAGAACCGGGAGAATGTTTGCGAAGGATTCACTTATTTCAGATTATTTGCTTCTTTATTCCTTCCTGCTCCAATACATCGCATACGTGCGCTACGAAGAAAACGGTTGGCATTGGGAATCATAAAACTTTTAATAGGCAGTTAAGGGATTAGTTATAAGCCATACAAATTATCAAGATAAGTATTTATTTTTGTATATAATTTTATATATGACAATCTCATGGGTTCACTGGTAATTATTAAACTTGTTCTTATCTTAATATTGTAAGATTAATTATCAAATACATTGAGTAGCACTGGTACATTTATACGTGTAATATATCAGTGTAAATGTGCATCTTATTTTTTATTATGTCACAATATATTTTGCTTGTATTCTTGGAGTAAATTAACAATTTATTTAAATTCTTTTGTTTTCGACTTTTCAATATGCTCGTGCCCCCCTCGTAGAGTTGTCACGCCCCCCCACAGTTTGAGCAACGCTGGTGTAAAGCAATCTGAACTCGAGTTTTACCCACTTTATAAGGCCAGATTAATTCGAAATCTTGCAATATTGGGACGGACCGATAACAATACAATAATTTAATAATTTTGTTCCATTGTCTTAATCAGGATCATCAGGATTAACGATTTCTCGAATTTTCAGATTTGCCAATTGATACCAGATCCCAGTTTCCAGGTTTACTAAAAGATTGTTACAGCTCTAAATCTAAAACGTTCATGTTTTGTACAAATAGTGATATTTTTAGTGAAAAATATCATTGACTTTACACCTTCTTCCGCATTACATATTTCAAACTTAGCTCTTCTAGATTTCCTTCATTTGTTGATCCTACATTTTGCAAACCAGGCCGTATCGACGCACTGATAAGATGCCAACAGGTATTCCAGGTTCTAAAAAAATGATACATTTAAGCTAAAAAAACACTCTTTTATAGTAGATAGAACTGTGTTAATGAAAATACCTATTTAAAAACTCCAAAAGCACGCTTTGAGAAGAGTTTGAATCTGTGTAAAAATACCCTTAATATAAGATTGAAATGATGAACGAGAAAATTTATGTCATTGCGGTAAAAGCGTTTGGGGTGTTTTGTACTACTTTTTTATACCAACTCTGCATTTCAGAACAGAACTAGTAAGAAATTATAACAATTGATATCAGGCACTCCGCACTTTTACCACAATGACTTTAATTTTCTCGTTAAATATTTAATTCTAACATTAAGAATTATTTTTTACTTTTTAATTCTATTAACTTTAAAAACGTGCGTATTAGTTTTTTTGAACTATAATTTATTTGATAAGGCATTAAAACATACAATTTGTTGCAGAATTTACACACTAACAACTACATTTAAACACTACCTCCCTTGACGATTAGCGACAGCCAGGGGGCACCACTTGTTCTTCTGAGAAGCGAGAATTCCTTCTTCCCTCGCTCTTCAGCCCTGGATCGCCCCGGAGAAAGTCGTTTACACGTCTAGTCAGGGAACGCCTGTTTCCCTTCTATAACTACTTTAATAGATGTGTGTTGTTGTATTGAGTGACCCCCTTGTGTTGTGGTAAATTAAATATTATTTGTTCCTGTACAGCCTTCTTTATTTCCAATAAAACATAGACACGACATGAGGGACACTAATTATATTTATCATTTTAATTATAACAAAAGACATGAAGCAGAAGGGAGACATGGCAGAGCAACATTTCATAACTTTGTTCTATATTTTTAGACATTTTAAAAGTTGACTAATTGCAAGCCTTATTATTCCATGCAAACCTAATTAATGAACTTGTAATTATAACAAACATAGCAACTACATCTGAAAAAAATATTACTTTTATCAGTAATTGAGTGCAGTTGCATTTTGCATTGAATCGTCTTCAAAGGAACTTGTTCACTCGTAAAATTAAATTATATTGATGGCAGTATCTATGATAGGTAATCAATAAAATATTTTTTTTAACTTTTTAATCCATTCCATTTCATTGTCTAACCATGGATCAGAATCGTAAATAATTTTATTAAGTCCTCTGCATAGCCATTGTGAATAACATTAATTTAATTTAACATTGAAAATCTATAATTTTTCTTCTTTTCTTTTATAACAGTTTAGCTAAGTCTTATTTCCGATACGGAATACATCGTTGATTTAATTAACAAGACAGGTATATTAATACATTTCACACCCATTTTTTAATCCAACACATTCTTTTCACTGAAAAGAACTTCAGCTACAATTGATTTATTTAATAATATTCCTGTTTTTATTGCCGCTCCTTGGGAATTTCCCCCGTATGTTTTAATTTATATAATAGAATGTATTACCATTATTTGAAAAAAAGTATAGTATCCACGTAATTAAATTTGATTATTAAGCACTTTGCAAAACTTATTATTTATTGTTTCGCTTCTTTTTCTTTCGTTTTATTGCATCTCATTCAAAGGACATTTTTATTTCATTTACTCGCAATATTAATGCAACATTTTTTTGAGGTTATCTAACTTCGAAGAAAAGCTTTTGGAAATACATTAACAGCAGAATTTCTGATTATTATATAAACCGGTTCATATGTAGATTATGTATGTTGCATTTGGATCAGGCCTAGCTGAGACCCGTCCCGTGAGCCGCATATGATCCTCCGCGTTAAATTGTGCGGCCCACCGAGGGATTTTGTATTTGTATTGGAATTTAAGTTTTTCGTTGTGTGTATAGACAAAAATACATAATATATGAAAATTTACATGTTTCATAAGTTTAATACTTTATACCCGTGAAATTTAATGCCACTAAAAGAATCGTTTTTGTTAGGCAACCGATTGTCGACAATATCTTTGCTTTTTTTTTATCGTGAATAAAACAGAAAACTCAATTAAGCGAATAAAAACTTGCAAAGACAAAGAAATACGAGTAATCTCTCAATGTTTCTAATTTCATGCAAGCATTTAATAATAATAAATGTTGTAACTTTGAATGTCAATTAGAAATGCCTCATACTTTTCCTCTTGCTAAATGACTTTCCAAAAGCCAACAAGAATTTCAGATATATGCCAACGAAATAAAAACAACTTATAAAGCACTTATTTCACAAAATTAGTAAAATACGGTAAAGCTTGAACACACATGAGAACTTATTTTCATGAAGCATATTCTTAACCCGGCATCACTCGCGCGAAAAAAACGACCAAAAGTTCTCACGCAGGGTATTTCATACCCAGTGGTGTTTACATTCTGTTTTTCAGTAAGTTTTGTATACAAAAGTTAAAATGGAAGAAAAGTAGGAAATATACAATATAATTATTACATTTCTCACACGTAAATTTAGTTTTTCTGTTTTTTTTAAAAGGGCATTCAGTACATTGTTTATACACTCTTTTAATCTCACCGTGATTTAATGTGATGTTTTCACTGGATCTTAACATTTGCAATCTATGTCTTTTTAAAACTAAGCATATAGGAGTTATTTTCTCTATTCTTTAAATTCAAAAATTTTGGAATTTCTCATTTATTTTCTATTATTGTTCCAGCAATCGTTTTTTTGAAAAGTTCATCTGAAAGTGGATAAGATGTACCAGTTGTCTCATTTAAAATTACGTTCTTCCCAAATGTTTTTGTGTCTCTTCATATAAAAAATTTCTTTTCAACAGTCTCCTTCTGCTAAATCTGGATCGATTTAAGTGGAGGAATCATACTTGTCCATTCTTCCTCATCATCACCGCAAACAGACTTTATTCATCCGAAAATAGTGTTGCACTTTTTCTCTCTATTAAATACTGTATCTATTAAATTACTTAAATATCATATTTCTTCATCATAACTACAATAATACTCCATAGCATAAGGAAGATTTAAAACGGGCTCATGCATTAAGAACTGTAACGGCAATTCACGCGCAGGGTATGACATAACCGAATAGGAGGTATCCAAAAATATATATTTAGAATTCGCCTATGACCTAAAAGTCAGCTACACGAGAAACTATCCATTTCCAAAAGTTTAGAAGAAACGTTGAAAAAAGTTAGACCGGCGGTAATGATATACCCGAGGCGAGAAGAGCCGGTTTAACGTATTTTTACTTAATAAAAGAAGAATGTCAGCCAAATTTTCTGTCTATAGGTCTTACAGTTCCAGATATCTAGTAATGAGTGTGAGTCGCTTTGATCCTATATATATGAAGTGTGGAGCCGAAACATTATGAACACCTCCATATTTTGCAAAGAACTTATCTGGATGACGTGGAAGCCAGCAATAGTATCCGACAGTTCTCGGAACCGTGATTTTAGTACAGCAAATGGATAATATTCATGATATTTAGTGTCACTTAGAAGATAATACATGCATAAAATTGCTTTAAGAATATTTTGCAAAAAAAAAAAAAAAATTATTTTAAATACAATATTTTGGCAAAAACTTAACTTAGAATAACCTTTTTTCAAAATGTTCTCCTTTTGGGAAAAATGCTTCTATTATAATAATAATTTGCCTGTATATGGCTCAGACCTCTGTACAGAGGTTCACCTATGATTTTTGAAAACTTCACATTATTTTCAGAGTTAGAACCATTTGAAATAATTATCGTATGTTCTTTTTCTTAAAATTCTCTCTTTCCCTCTGTTGTCGTAAAACATGGATAAACCCACTTCTAAGTTATATATTTTAAAAATTCAAGTTGAGCCTCTGTACATAGTTCTGAGCTATATACGGGTAAAATATTATTATAATAGAAGCGTTTATCACAAAAGGAGACTATTTTGAAAATGGGTCATCTATGTTCATTTTTTGTCAACATATTTTACTATTGTAATAATTTTTTATAGTAATACTATTCTTAAAACAATTTTATATGCATTTTCTAATCTAAGTGCCACTAAATATCATAAATATTATCCATTTATGTGCTTTTGCAAAATCACGGTCCTGAACGTAGTCGGATACCTTAAGACAAAATGGTATTTAACTGCTACTGGCGAAGATAATCTGTCATTCCTGAACGCACTTTTAAGAGTGAAGGGAAAGGCGGCTGGTCTAAGTGAATTTGAAAAAGGGCAGATTGTCATGGTCTGAAGACTCGGTAACTCTGAAATAGCATGACTGGTAGATTGCTCGTGTTCTGCTGTTTTTAGTAGTTACGTAAATTGGACAAATAACGGTGAAAACCAGACGTAGAAACCTAGCTGTTGGACATCCACGTACCATTTAAATAAGTGAATGTCGGAGATTTTTCCGCTTGGTGAAACCAAAATCGGGGCCATGATTTGACTCAGTTGACAGCCCAATACAATGCAGATTCAAGCGCAAGTGTTTCAGAGCATAGAGTTGAAGGAACATTGTTGGATATGGGACTGCTTAGCAGAAGTCCCACTTGTGGGCTTCTGTTAAGCAAGCATCATTTCCAATTACCCCTACAGTGGGCTCAGAAAAATTGAGACTGACCATAAATGAGTAAAAAAGAGTTCGCTGGTATAATGGATAACGGTTTTGCATTCATAACGTCGATGGCTGTGTCAGGGGGGTGCTTCGACATTCACAATCGAACAGCTGCTTTCTCCATGTATACAGCATGGTGATGGCGGTATAATGCTTTGGAGAACGTTCACGTGGATGATTCTGGGACCCTTACTTTTGGAAGAAGGGACCATGGAAGTTGTGGACTATCTGAGCATAATTATGGATCTGTTGCCCTCTTATAAGGTCTGTGTTTTCCCAACTGGAAATGAAATTTTCCAGCAGGACAGCTTCCCATGTAAAAAAGCTAGAATTTTGATAGAAGGGCTCGAGGAGTACAAAGATGAATTCTAACTAATATTCTGGTCACCTAACACGGTGTATCTTAATTTGGTTGGGCATATTTGAGTTTATCATAGAAAGGCATTTCATAGACCAAACATGTTCAGGTTGTAATATCCCGACATTATGTGACCACTGCTTAACCCGCAATCACTCGCGCGGGGTGTTCTGTACACCCCAGCAACAAGAAAGGCCTCCCAGAATTCTAAAAGGAATGCGCAGAACCACGATTTTTTCTGTAGCTGCACATTTTAGGTCATTGAACCTTCAGGTCTGATGCAATCATTCTGGCTCGTACGACAGGAACGTAAAGACCTTCAAAAGTTTATCTGGAGTGCTGAGAACACCCCACGAGCGATGCGATATATTTTTGTACTCGAAGCATCTAAAACAGGATAAGTCTTACTCTTTCCGTTTACAAACAATACATTACAAATCATAAAATATCAAATACAAATCATACAAATATCAAATACATTAATATGCATGCATATTTTATTTAAAACTTCATTTATTTAAAATTTTACTCAGATCTGAAGTATTTTTTCAAAATTTTAATGGGAATTGCTGAAAATATTATTCTGTAAGTGAATACGTCAGTATCGATCACGATTTGTTAAAATTTAAAGGTCGTTGTTCTTTCCTGCAATACATACCACAAAAATCTGGGAAATATGGTTAAAAACTATTCGCTTTGTGTGACTCAAAAACTTTTTACACTCTAAAAAAAGAACCGTATGTCGGGACATAGGCAGTCTACTCTGAATGTTTGGAACAAGATTAAATATTTGTTTTTTACTTTCTACAATCCTTAACATAAATTACAAAGTAAGTTTATTACTGGTATATACGTTTTACTTTTGATTTATGAAAAAAATAAAAATAATATATTTTAAACTGAAAGTTTTGTAGTTTTAGTTCAAATTAATGTTAGTCTCATTTGTGCGAAATAAATTTAATAATTTTATTTGTATAATACAAAAAAACATGTTATTCTTTAAAAACATGTATCATTATTGACTGAATTTCTTTTTTATAATTAAATACGCGTGTTAAAAATGTTGGGTGTTCTCTACACCCCGCGAGTAACGACGGTAGTAAAAACAGGCGCGAGCGACCCCGGTTAAGCAATTAGTACAACCTATCTCCAGTAATCTACCAAGAACTTGTGGTATCCATGGCAAGGCGAGTTACAGCAGTATTGTATGCAGAAAGGAGTTCAGCAAGTTAATGAGTAGACGTTCGTAATGTTTTGGCTCTTCAGTGTATATATTATACATTTTTGTTATACTTTTTTCACCAATTTATTTTTTTTCCTATCCAACTCTTCAACAAAAAGAAGAAAAAATGAGTGTGCAACTCATATATTTTCTCTATACTACTATATATATATATATATATATATATATATATATATATATATATATATATATTAGACTATTACAATAACTAAAACATCTCATCTATCTAAAACTAAGAAACTTAAAATACTAATTTGATCTTTTCATTATGACAAATTTGGTTAATATACAAAGCTAAACCGTTCATTTCTGCTACAGAATAATAAACTGTTGAGAAAATTTGCTGCAAAAATTCTGAAATTTTTTATTTGGAAAGAAATGCGTGTTTCATTTAAATTTCTTAATTACTGGAATTTAATACATCTTGTTCTAAACATTGACTTCCAAAATTAAGATAGTATACTATAGCAGCAACTGCTTTACTAATAATAAAGATTGAAATATGTATCAAATTATTATTATTTGTGGAAATAATGTGTATGCATTGATTTCACATATATAGTATACCTACTAATTAAAATAAGTTATTTTTTGAAAATTATATTGTTGTTACTATTATGTGTAATCACGCACATTATAAGATCTGTTTTTCATTCCTTCGATTGTGTTGAGGTGTTGGGGGTAAATTTGTGATAAACATAGACGTATTGAGGTGCAAAGGGACTATGTCTGTAAAACTTTGCGTTTCACTTCTTTTTCATACATTCTTTCAGGCTATTTTTCAGAATTCTGTTCGAATAAAGGAATGATTTTGATTTTTATTCAATCAATTCTTTATTAAGTTAAGGTCTCCCTGTATTAAAAAGTAGCAAACGAAAAAAGTATGCTGTTATTTTTCTTTTAATATCTTTACCAGATCAACAAAAATCAATTTATTTATGCATATAAAGAAAATATTCTAATTATATAAAGAATTTCGGTGGCATTTCTCAACTATTATCTAAAGGCTCCTTTATCAGTCTGAATCAATAAAGCTTTCAGAAATTCTGTGTTAAACATTTTTAGGATTAAATTTATTCAAGAAATTTTTAAAAAATTCTTTTTCTTTAATTTAATCTGTATGAGAAACAATTTCACTTTTTTTAAGGCTGTGGTATTTTCAACGTTATGAAAGTGATTCAATAGATATATTATACAACGAATACTTGAGGGCTGCGGTAGCCCAGTGGTATAGGTATCGGATCATGGCAGGCATGACATGAGTTCGAACCCTGTACCACTAAAAGACCCGCCGTGTAGGGCAGCGATGCACGTTAAATCTGTCGAGAGAGCTGAAATGTCCTCCCGTTGGTGGGGTGTGGTAGTTAGGAGAGGGGGTGCCAGCTCAGGTGTCGTCCACGTCACTTGACCATGGTTCAAAATTACGTGGTCCGTCGCCAAAAGCCCTCGTGTAGCTGAATAGTGCGACGTTAATATTCACTCACTCACAACGAATACTTGAGTTATTTTCAGTGTTTATTATAATTATTTTACATACCTTATTTTGTTTTGTAATATTTTTCTCGATATTCCATTATATTCGAAAGGAATATAAGCATTTGCAAAGATGGTTGCTAGATTTATTTGTACACTTTGAATAACGACATAAATAAATTTTGAAAAAAATTCTAAAAGTTATTTCAGAATATATGCGTCATTGTAGGTTTTTAATGATGATCATCTTAAACTTATACAAATAAATATCATTCTATATTTCTGTTTTAAAACCAAACATTCATATAATTAGACAAAGAGTATTATATTCATTTGCTAACGTAAAAACACTAGAGATGCAGTGGATATACGTAAATATCAAGAAACACGCTGTCGAAAAAAATATAATGTAAAATATTTATTCTTGATATTTTTAAACAATTTACAAATGAAAGTATGCATTTTCCAATGGGCTTCAAACATACAGAGTAGACCTTTGATACCTATCACTAGACAAAAAGAAAATGAAATATTTAAATAAACAAGTATTGAATCTGAAAAGAGATGAATGACGGGACTGAAATGTAGAGGTATGATACATCCACTTTGATGATGAAAGTGATTGAATGTTCTGTCTCGTTTGAGTGTACAATGCGCACAAGGCAGCTTTCGAACTTCAAGTTTGCATAGTCACGAAAGAATATATTTAAGGTATCCAATACGTTCGGAGCCGTTATTTTAAAAAAGCGCATAAATGGATAATTTTCATGATATTTAGTGTCACTTAGATTAGAATACATGTATAAAATTGTTTTAAGGACATTTTGACAAAAAAATATTTAAATACAATATTCCCGAAAAAAATTAACTTAGAATAACCTTTTTTCAAAATGTTCTCCTTTTGTGAAAAATGCTTCTATTATAATAAAATCTTGCCTGCATATATCTCGGATCTCTGTACAGAGGCTCAACTAAGCCTTTTGAAAAATTTACATTATTTTCAGAGTTACAACCTATTAAAACAATTATCGGCGTTTTTTTCTTAGAATGTCTCCTCTCTGCTGTGTCGTAAAACATGGATAAACCCACTTCTAAGTTATATATTTAAAAAATTCAAGTTGAGCCTCTGTACAGAGGTCTGAGCTATATATAGGCAAAATATTATTATAATAGAAGCATTTTTCACTAAAGGAGAATATTTTGAAAATGGGTCATTCTATATTCATTTTTTGTCAAAATAGTGTACTTAAATAATTTTTATTGTAATACTATTCTCTTAAAACAGTTTTATGTACATTTTCTAATCTAAGTGACACTACATATCATAAATATTATCCATTTACACGCTTTTGCTAAATCACTGTTCCGAACGTAGTTGGATACCTTAAAAGTTCTGAATATTAATTTTGATTGGCTCTGTTGTGCTGGATACATTGTTTTTGATTAAATTATGTATAGGAGGATAGCTCACAAGCAACTTAAGCAACTGAAATGGTTTAAGGAAGGGCCTTCAACTATGTGGGTTTGCTAATGGATTGACTGAACAACAAATTGATTGCAGTAATGCTGTAGCATCCTGCTGTCAAGGGATTATAAAACAAGATATTACAACGTCAGTCAGAGTCAAGAAAGCTCAGACGAACTAGATAGAGAGAATATCGACATGTTTCATGAATTGCACAGCAGCCACCATTGCAGACACCCAGAGGGTAGTGGGAAATTGTGTCGATCATTCTGTAAGTAATCACACCATTTTGTAAATGGTTGCACGACGTAGAGGACTTAATTCGGGCAGATTGTTACCTAGATCAGACTTCTGTCGTTTTCAAAGATTGGAATAATGACATGGGGTAGTCGGGCATAAGGTATTGGGCGTCGAATGGTCGTCACCCATTAGTACCCTCTTATCTATTGTAGAAAAATCCGAATGTTGAGGAAACGAAGCCAGCAGCAAATCCAAAAAGGAGCCAAATTTCACAAAGGAGCATGTTCAAAGTCTTGGTGTCATGGTGTGGGAAGTAATTGCGAATGATAATGCATCCCCTTTGCTATATTTGTTATGGGTTCTTTGACAAATCAGCGTTACATTTAAGATATTCTGAAGTCATTTACAGTCCCGTACAAGAATAATCAGTTACAGTTATATTTTTTCAAGACAATGCTGAAAACATATCCCTTGCGTTTCTAAAGACTTATCTACAACAGTGTTAGGCAACCTTGTGAATATGGCGTGCCAAATCAATCTACCGATATGATTCAGTGGGCCGCACAGAAGGAAATATTTCAAAACAATTCGGTTGTCGTGTCAAGTTGGCAGTGACAGGGAGTAGAGTTCAAGAATACAGATTTAGAGTTTTATTATATATAATTTTGGCATCATTTATAAAGATGTTTGTCCTACATAAAAAAATAAACAACTTAAAATATAACTATTCCTTTTTCATATAGGTAAAAAATCACTTATGTATCTTTTAAATATGTTTATTAAAATAAGAATTAAACAACTTCTAATAAATGTATTAATTCAATATGGTGAAATAAAAAATAAATATTTTATTGCAAACCTTGTCCCTTCACCGTCATGCTTCATATCGCAAATATAAGATTTATAATTTGTGACTTTCGATTTGGCATGACTCTGAACGTTCAGTTGTTAAACAACTTTACAGCCTCAAATAGTTTTCACGTGAGAAAATATTTGTTCACAATAGATATGTATTGTTAAAAGTGGAAAGCAGATTATACGGAATTTTCTCTTTTTTTTCAAAAGATTGAATCTCATCGGCAATGACATCCTAAAGTTTTAAACAGCTTTCCTTTTATTGTTATAGTTATCTCCCAGATTCTGTCATAATTCCTTAAATTTTACTTTCCCCATAATTCTGAACATATTCATTCAATAAGTTACATTTAAAAATTATCAATTTCCATCCACTCAAAATTTGATAAAATGTGAAGCGTGGTATAGAGCAACACTGAGAACTGTACTAGATCCGGGAACCCGAGCTCCCGGAAATCATAAGATTTCTGTACTTTTTCTATTCCCGGGAATCACACGCTACAGTTACTGTCGATATTTCGCAATTGCCTAGTAAAAATTGTTTGGTTAAACAAGTCCGAATGATAGAGAGAGGGACAAGATTTTGCTGTGAAGAAAAGAATCAATATCCAACTCTTTGTAATCAGAAGAGACAAGGGTATTTTGAATGAAAAACTTCTGACGTTGGAGGAAAAATTAGAGAAAGCAATTTACTCTAAAACAAAAGTTTTATATTTGTTCAACCAAAAATAGTACTAATTTCAACAAAATCATGAAGCAAGAGATACAGTTGTTCGCGACTCGACTGAAAATCAATCACCAAATATTATAATACTGTATAATACTAAAAACAATTCCTCCAATGGCAGTTGAAGTCGAGAGAGCATTTTCTGCTGCCGATTGTTCGTCACAATGCTTAGAACCAGGATGAGTGATAAAAGTAATCTTTTATTAAATCCTTTTTAAAAATGAATAATCAATTTATTATGCATATTTTTTTGTATTTTTTATCTTATTATATAAATAAGTATTAATTTTTTTAACTTATATGTATCTTTATTTTATATAATTATTATTGATTTTATTTTAAAAGAACTTGTTTTTAAGTTTTTTGTAAGTTTGATGTATTCCCGGGAATCCCGGGAACAGTTACATTCACGGGATTTCCTGGACATTCCCAGGAATGGAAAAACCCGGGAAATTAAATCCCTAAATTCTACCACGTGCCATAGGCTGCCGATGCCTTGTCTACAGCATGCCAATATTTTACCATAGCTGACATTTTCGTCAGCCTATTTCCGTTTGAGAACGCATGGAATGCTATGGGACGAGAAGTTACTACTTCACTCTCACTATGTAATCCGTAGGAATTATTTGGCTGGGTTTAAGTACCATGGGACCGACTCTTGCAAAATTTCATAAATACATTACACAATTCACTATCAAGGCATTTCCTTCCTTCCTCAGTGGCTCGACAACACGGGGTGGATCTTGACCTTTTCAAGAAGCCTTCTTCATACTCTTTGTTCTCAAATTCTTATTTCTCAAAACTAGGAGATGTTTTTCTATGCCATCAATCCATCTAAGATGTGGCCTGCCCTTTCTTCGTGTGCCAATTGGTTGGGCATTCTTTTTTAGTGGTGCGGCTTTCGTCCTTTCTGACAATGTGACCTGCCCATTTAATTCATTTAGTTTGGCGAAGTTAACAGTGACAGAGATTATTTATATAATTGATAGAGCTCTAAATTTGATCTTCTTCGGCACGTTCTATTTTCCTGAATTCCTCCAAAAAACACCCTTCAAATTTTCCTTTCGTAGGTACTTATCATGTGATCTCAGCTGTTCGAAACATGGACCAAGTTTTGCACGTATAAGTCAATACTGGTCTTAAAAGACTTTTATACAATAGAACCATCAAGGCATTTGGCATATTATATTATGAATAATAGGGGTCATACACCCTACTTAATGTTGTGACCATTCCACATTTTACTCTATAAATTGTACACGTTTCAGTCTTAAATTTTAATGGTTTTCAAAATTATTTCCTGTTGAAAAAGATTTGTGTCTTGGAGTATATGTAAAAATGCATAAGTATTTAGTTTTTAAATCACCAGTACTTTTGTTTAAATAAATTGTGAAATTTTGCGTTTCTTTTTCTTACATCAATTTTTAATGAAATACACATATGAGTCCACATAACGACAGATATATCTACATTACACATACACATTTAACTTAAGATTGTCTCAAAGTGGTCGGTGTTATATATGTGGAAATGTGGTTTCGAGTCCTATTTTTCCAGACTTAACATATACAGAAGTACGTTAAATTTGCCTGTGCTCAAATTGTTCAAGCTGTCATGACCTGGAAATTTGTACAGAGGAATGGTGACTCAGGCTTCGTTTTCATCGTTTGAAAGTGGCTTGAAATTACGAGAGAGATACATTAGCATGCTTTATTTCATAGTGGGTACAATGTTTGTTTTACAAGTCGCATTTGAAAGCTAACTAGGGCAGTGAACCTTGTAACTAAGTACAACGGTCAAAATAAAGGTATGATACCTGAACTGGTACACTTCATTCCAAACTTCCACTCCTTGTTAACGCAAGGATTTTGAGCCTCAACAGATTTAACGTGTATCAGTACCTATATACTATGCTATATATATATATATATATATATACAGTACTGCATACAATTCTCAGAGGGAGATAATCAAACAACAAACTATGCATTCATGTTTACGATAGTGTTTTTAATGCAAGTGAAAAGAATAAAGCCTTTATACTGCTTATCGTACTTTTCTGAAAATTAACTTTATTTACATGCTGTTTTTTAATTTTTTGTACAGATGAAAACATTTTATCAATATAAAACTTGTTTTGACTTTTTAGTTATCTTTACTGAATTCGGGACTTAAAGATTTAACAAATAATGTAAAAAAACTTTTTTTAAGTCAATTCCTACTTAGATTAACGAAGGAAAATTTTATTTTAGTTACTCTTTATTAAATAGTTACAATTAATATAAATATGTATATACATAGGACAGAATCACAGCATTAAGTGGTAATTAATTTTTATTAATTATCATTTAAATATCGTTGTCATCCAAAACAATTGTGTATATAAAATTTTAGTTTAACTGAAGGCTTTAAAAAGTGAGAAAAAAACCTTTTCAAGTTCTGATACAAGTCGCCAAAAGGATCGCTAAGTCGCCAAAAATGATGCCAACGTGTCTGTATTTGTAATTCTTTAAATAATTAGTTTTAATCAATTAATTTTTATTAATTATAATTAAATTATTGTATTGTCATCCCAAATAAAATTGATTGAGCGCTTTAAAATGTATTTTATCAACGACTGAAAATTCCACCAAGATAAATAAATAAATAAATAAATAGAAAGTGTGTGTAATATATATATTAGTGTATGTGTAGGAATTGAAAATGAAGAAGCCGCTTAGTTATACATTTTTCAATAATTATAACAGACGATTTTGGATGCCATCATTACGAGAATAATAAAAATCTTTGTTATCTCAAAATAGTTATATTTTTTTGAAAAAAATAAAAACACTTAAATTTCTAAAAAAATAAAAAGCAAACAATAACGCTAAATTATTGTTTACAATTTAAACGAATAAAAGAAAATACAATAATTAATAGAATGTGCGATAGTAAAAGTCGTTTAAAACAATCGAATTTTAACAAGATTTTCAATTCATCAATATAACACTTCTAGAGCATTCGATTCAAAATACAATAGATTTCTATAAATTTGTTTTTGATTAATTTACTGAAAGAGAAACATGGCTTTTTTTTTGTTTTTGTGAAAAATGAAATACTTCCGGGGAGAATAAATTCGAGAAATCATTTTTCCTCGTTGAAAGAAACTGAAAAAGAAAAAAAGAAAATTATCTTGGAACCCTCGGGAAAATAAACGAGTAGAAATTTATGGGAAAAGATGTAAGAGAATAAAATATAAATTCTGAAACAATTTCTTTCTTTAGGGAACAATGTAAAAACTCTTTTTCTAAGATGGGTGTCTTGTGTGTAAAGACAGGCAGAGAAGAAGATGGAGGAAAAAACATTCACACAAAGAAAAAAAAAGTAAAATCTTATCTTTTCACAAACAGTGGGAAAGAACTTCCAAAAAAATATAACCATTTTTGCTGTAGAAAATATGGATGAAATTGGATCTACTTTTGAGTTTTGAATTTGTTGCTGTTATTTTTATTCCATTTAGTAAAAGTTTGTAAAGCTAAATGTACAGAATTCTCTTTTAAAATTTAAAATATAATAGAGCAACTGAATATTTTTTTTTCTTTCTCAAAGTGATTAAAATACACGATGCATACAAATAAATTTAAAAGCTTATTTTTTTTTGGTATTTTCCGTTACAAATTCTCCAAGAATTACTTTAATAAAACAATAAAAAACATAACAACAATTTTAACATTTTTGCATGTGAATTCTAATTTTGGTTATTTAACTTTATAGGCGTTTTTTCCTGTTTAGATGTACTAAATTTTGACTAAATACAAATCATTTTTAAGTTTCATATGTAAAAAATACATACAGAGCACTATATTTATGATTACTTAAATGTGATTTATAGTTTAAATACAGTCAGGTGCTCATTTAACTAATTGGTACTTACGTATTATCGCAACCTGTTGGTGACATTATATGAAACGAAGCACTTGGTATTTTATAATTCATTACTAAATTAATTATTCAATACTAAAATCACACATTATATGTTCTCTTATGATGAAACTAGATTAGTTTTGTAAATTTAAATCGCGAAAATAGAAATTTGTTAATTTAGAAAAAAAAGTTTTATACTCGAAAATGCCCGTGCAATGCCGGCCTAAACTGAGAAAAAAGAAACCTGTCAGTCAAAGAAGAGAAACTAGACATTTCGGAAAAGGGAGTTTTAATGGCATAAATATAGAAATCATGCACATCAAGCCTACACAGACACCCAGAAGTGCTGGCCTTTAGAAAGGGGAAATTTCCATGGGGAATGAAGATACACTCTTAAAAAAAGCCCGTGCAACGCCGGGCTAAGTGGAGAGGAAACAGATCCGTCCGACGGGGCAAGGACGTAAAAGAAATTTTTTTTTAAAAAAAGGAAATTTTAAGGACATAATAAAGAAATCACGCACAAACCAAGAAGTGCTGAATACGAGACGACAAGAGAAAATTTATGCGTTGACGTTATGCTCTTGAAAAAGTCCGTGCAGTGCCGCGTCACGCAGCTAGTAAAACAATAAAAAGCATAACAACAAACTTAATATTTTTACATGTGAATTCTAATTTTGGTTCTGTTATTTAACTTTATAGGCCTTTTTTCCTGTTTAGATGTATTAAATTTTGAGTATAAATATAAATTATTTTAAAGTTCTTATATGTAAAAAGTACATATAGAGCACTATATTTATGATTACTTAAATGTGATTTATAGATTAAATACAGTCAGATGCTCATTTAACTAATTGGTACTTACCTATTATCGCAACCAGGATACATTATATGAAACGAAGCACCTGGTTTCCAATTCTGCGCGTAACACAAATAAGAAATCGGGTTGCCAACTAGGCGAGTTATTGATACAGATTGTTGCGATACTACGTAAGTACCAACGAATTCTTCGGGACCGAACATTGCATTCGTTAATTTTTGGTTATTCGTAACATCGGAGGCCAAACAATGCAAATTTTTTGCACTTTCATTTGGGAAATGCTGTAATAAGTTACTACACAAAGATATCCATAGTTAGAAACCAGACACTTTTTATTCAGTTGCTAAAAATATTATTGTAACGACTGAGACTGCTATTGGCGAGAGAGTATGGAATGGTGGCGTGGTTTTTTTTGGTACGGTTAATGTATTTTAGAGGAGAAGGCTGCTTGACCCCGGAGTGGATGGTCGAGGGAAGAGACGGTACATGGTTGTTTTCGCAGGCGGGACGTGCGGAATTGTTTTGGGCGAGAGACCGGCTCGCAGGCGTGGTCTGGGGTAAAAGAGAAGGATAGAGATAGTCTTGAGATTGGTTTTAAAACGACAGACATTGTAATTTGATGGTTTTTCGATTGTGTTTAGTCAATAGATATATTTAATCAAGAAATTATGTTAATCAAGATTTAATTATGTGTATATTGATTGATTTGAGAAGTTATTAAGAAAAGAATAAAATTTATTACAACTATTAAAAATTATTATTCATAAATTAAGGGAAAGACTTAAAATACTGACTAAGGGATATTTGACAATCTTTTTGATTCCTGCCTCGAAAGAAGTATGTTTGTATGAGAAGTTCGCGTATGTTTGTATGACTATATGAGAAGTATATGTTTCCTTAGTTTCTAAACAATATAAAAAATTATAAAATGTTACAGTTTTGAAAGGAATTTCATTATCATTTTCTGAGTCAGAATCGCTATTTATTGGGTTCTGCAGATTAATCAAAATGTTCTGCAAAGCGGTACGTATTATAAACTTCCTTTCCCTCAAGAAAAAGAGCAAAAGCTAAGAACTCTTATTTCCAGTACTGTGGAGTGGAATGAGATGAAACAAGTAATATAAAAAATAATAAGTCAATTCCTACTTAGGTCAACAAAGAAAAATTTTATTTTAGCTACTTTTTATTAAATAGTCACCAATTAATATAAATATGTATATACATAGGACAATCAAAACATTAAATGGTAATTAATTTTTATAAATTATCATTAAAGTATCGTATTATCATCCAAAACAATCATGTCTATAAAATTACAGTTCAACTGAATGCTTTAAAAAAGAGGAGAAAAAAAACCTTTTCAAGTTTTGACACAAGTCGCCAAAAGGGTCGCTAAGTCACCAAAAGTAATGCCAACGTGGTTGTATTTGTAATTCTTTAAATAATTAGTTTTATAATCAATTAATTTTTATTAATGATAATTAAATTATTGTATTGTCATCCAAAATAATCATGTATATAAAATTTCAGCTCAATACCGCGCTTTAAAATGTGTTTTATGTGAACGATTAAAGATTCCACCAAGATAAGTAAATAAATAAATAAATAGAGAATGCGAGCTAATAGTAGGAATTGAAAAATGAATTTCTTACCATATTCAAAACTCGAGCGATAGGTTACACTCATCTGAACCTGTAAAGTTCAGTAATGCGCTGCACCTTTCCGGTCGAAATTTACTGCTTACAAAAAAGGTTTTTTTCTGTTCCGGATAAAAAGGATGTGTGATGTGAAAAGAAATCCAATTTTTTAAAAATCTAAATTAATAAATAAAAATTGATGGTGTGTGTGGGGGAGGCTGCCTTTATTTTAATAGGAGGAAAAGAAAAAATTATTAAATCTCTAAGTTCGTGAAATAGGGGCTCGGTGAATTGGGATCCACTTGTATTCTGCCTGTATTCCGATTCACAAACTTGTTTTCATATTCTTATTTTTCATTCAATCCCTACTATTAACTCAAACTCTCTATTTATTTATTTGCTTATTTATTTATCTTGGTGGAATTTTTAATCGTTAATAAAATACATTTTAAATCACTCAATCAATTTTATTTGGGATGACAATACTATTGTTTAATTATAATTAATAAAAATTAATTGATTAAAACTAATTATTCAAAGAATTACAAGTACAGCCACGTTGGCATCATTTTTGGCGACTTGTGTCAGAACTTGAAAAGGTTTTTTTCTCACGTTTTATAGCATTCTGTTGAACGGAAATTTTATACACACAATTGTCTTGGATGACAATACGATATTTTAATGATAATTAATAAAAATTAATGACCACTTAATGTGATTCTGTCCTATGTATATACATATTTATATTAATTGTAACTATTTAATTCAAAGTAGTTAAAATAAAAATTTTCTTTGATCTACGTAGGAATTGACAAAAATTTTTTTTATATTACTTGTTTTTATATTAATGACGTCAATAAATTTGAATTGAGTAATCATGATCACCAACTTTTTTGTCGATAATGTACAAATTCAGGTCTATCTCTAAAAGAATTTGATACATGGTGTAATTAAACTTTTTATTTTTTAAATGCACTTAAGCCAGAAAAACCTCATGCAATGAAGCGTGGAATCGAGGAAAGTGGATTACGAGCTAAGAAGGACCTCATTCTCCAAAGAGTTTCCCAATTATGATTCGAATTTGATTTTTATTAACCTTACGCCCACACTGTAATGCAATATGAAGGATATTCATGAAGGAGCAAGTAATTTTGAATTTTTGATTCAAAGTTGACCCTTGAGCTGGTACTCCATTCTCCAATCTTCCACATTACGTCAAATTAAGGACTCTGAGCCTCAACAAATTTAATGTGCATAAGCCCCTCTACATGAAAAGTTATTAGTATCACCAAAACTCAAGCCCCCGACATGTTAAAGCAGAACAGGCATTCGCGACCGTTACCACCATCCTTCATAATTATAAAATCGGTTGTTGATAACACTCTCTTTTCTTTTAGTGAAATATTAGATAGAATCAGTCAAATAAGCTTACAAGTTCCTCATATTCAAATAAATTTTGATAAAAGTTTTGATTTCTTTATTAGAATAAGGCCTATTATAAGAAGTGTTGGAGAGCTAAAATCTTATTTTTCTGACAAATTGAGGGTTTACATTTTCAAATTGTATATAATTAAACCTTTTTTAAAAAAATTACTTTAACCTTTAGGGCAATTAGAAACTCTTAAAACCTTTTTTTAAATAATCATTGAAATTGGGCCATTCCCATTGGAATGGCGCGCGAAAAATGTAAACAAAGTACTTCTTTTTTGCTTCAAAGTTGAACGGCTGCTCTAAACCAAAACATGTATCTTTTATTGTAAATAGAATCTTTTATTTTTTTATATCCTACCCGATTAGAAGTCTCATGTATACATTAAAATCAATTTATCACAAAATGTGTAAATTTTCATGTTCGATGGACCTTTTCTGAGAAACTATTATTCAGAGGTATCTAAGTTTTAAATCACATATTTATAATGATGACTAATATATACTAAAATGAGCTTTTTGTAAAAAACTCAAAAATCGGTTTTTTACAGACTTTTGTATGTGAAAAATGGGCCAATCTCACTGTGTTTGATAAAATATTTTATAAATTATGAAAAAAATTCAAAATTAGCTGAAAGCCCATTTCAGTATAATGAGAAAAGTGTTCTTTAAATGTATGAATAATTTCAAACATGTACATATAAGAGATTGTGAGAAAAAGTACATCGAAAACAGCCAATTTAACATTGTCGGTATAGAGGTTTTCTAATCCTCTTAAGAATTTTTAATAGTTTTCTTCTTTAATGTAAGACAAGGATATTTGTTGATGTTGTTACTGTCTGACGTACTGACTGTAGGTGGACGTATGTAATGTATTGGGGGGGGTTGGAAGAAAAGCAATATATATATATATATATATATATATATATATATATATAAGCAAATAAATAAATAAATCCTTCGCAAACACTATCAAAATCTTTTCATTGCATTCCAAAGCCTTAGGAATAATTTTCTGAATAGCAGTGCCCAGAGAAAAGATTGTATTTTGGAACGACGTATATATATGTCCGGAAAAATTAACGTTTAACTGTGTGAGACGTATATATACGTCAATGACACTTAACAGGTTAAAATCGAGTTGAAACTTTAGCGTCAAAGTGTAGTATTATTGTAAGGAAGGTGAGTGCGGTGGAAATTCAGATTGAATATTGGGTCGCAAATGTTGAAAGTTTGAGAAGTACTGGGTTCAATATGATTAAAGAAAAACTCAATTTTTGAGGTAACAGTGAGAAAACATGTATATTAAATTTGCTGAATTAAAAATGAGTTTTACAGAGGACTTTTTTTCAAAAAGTGATAATGTATATACCGTAAAACACGGCGTATAACACGCACTTTTAACACAAAAAATAAGATAGAACTTTATGGGTGTACGTTATACGCCGAGTATAAGAGTGAGAGTTTTAAAAATAAAAGTAGAGATAATTATAGAAAAAAAATTAGACTCCTATATGTATCGAAATAATGTCTATTTAAAAGAAATGGTTTTCCTTATGAACATAAAGTTTTATAATTCTAGAAGTATACTAATATTTTTAAAGCTTTGAACAACACCTCGAATAACTAAATTAAAAATATAAGAATATTACACACGTACAATTCAGGTTTCTTCGTAAAATAGGAAGTGTGCGTTATATGGCGAATATACCCAAAAATTATAAAAATTGCAACTTGAAAGTATGAATGCGCGCAATACGTCGGATTTTACTGTATATTTTAACATAATTTAAAGAAATAAATTTTTATTTTAATTTTACTTGATTTAAACGCATGAAATGTGTGATATTATTGCGGTTCTCTTTTTCATAAGAAAATATTTTTAAAAACTAAACCAGCGTTTCTCAAACTGTGGGATACACCCCATAGGGAGCGAGAGAAACTTGCGTTGGGGGCGAGCATATCAAAAAGTCGAAAATAAAAGATTATTTAAAAAATTATTCATTTACTGAAAGGAAGCAAAACAGAATACATTCTGATATAAAAAAAAAAAAATATACATTTGGCTGATTTAATATACTTATCAATGTATCAGTACTACTCAATGTATTCGATAATTAAATTATCAATACTAAATTAAGAACAAGTTTAAAAATTATACTAGGGATTCCCATGTACTTGTCATACACAAAATTTAATATTTATCATAATAATTTGTACGGTTTATAATTAAAGTCGTATTGTAGGGCATTGTTATTGTGTGGAGAAGGGGTGAGGAAAATTATGATTGGAAATTGGATCGCAATTGCTCAAAGTTTGAGAAGCACTGACCTAAGCCTTTCTTAACTAAATATTTTAAAAACTAAACTTTTCCTTACTAAATATCCTTCAGCTATTTTTTTAAATTTTTATTCAATTCTGCTTTCCCTAAACATTCTTAATTGATACTATTCCCTCTTTTCAATTCCTAGTCTTAGCTTATACTCTCTCTCTATATTTATTTATTTATCTTGGTTTAATTTTCAATCGTTAATAAAATACATTTTAAAGCCCTCAGTTGAGCTGAAATTTTATATACATGATTATTCTGGATGACAGTACAATAATTTATAATTATAATTAATAAAAAGTAATCATCGATCAAAAATAATTATTTAAAGAATTACAAATACAGCTATGTTGGCATCATTTTTAGCGACTTAGCGACCCTTTTGGAGACTTGTGTCAAAACGTGAAAAGGTTTATTTCTCACTTTTTAAAGCATTCAGTTGAACTGAAATTTTGTATGCACAATTGTTTTGGATGTCAATACGGTACTTTAATAACAATTAATAAAAATTAATTACCACTTAATGTTGTGATTCTGTCCTATGTATAAACATATTTATATTAATTGTGTAACTGTTTAATAAAAAGTAGCTGAAATAAAATTTTTCTTTGTTGATCTAAGTAGGAATTGACTTAAATTTTTTTTACATTTCTTGTTCTGCATATTATTCCTATGACACGTGAATTTGTTGGTTGCTAGAAGTCATGTAGCCTTAACAGTAATGTATGCATCCTTCCATTTTTGTCAAATAACACCCCTTCCCTTTTTTTAATTTGCATAGTTAAAACAAACATTTTTGTTATGATTTTAAATTGAATTTATATCGATATTTTAATGGATACCTTAATTGGTCGATATTCTTATGAATTTCGAAAGGAAACTTTGTTTACCATGGATTCTTCTGCACCATCTAGACTAAAAGCTGTAATGATTTCCAAAGGTGGCTGTGATTTAATTAGCATTTCAACTTTTCGATTAATTTAACAAACGTCTCTCTAATCCTATTTATCCGTCAGATGCTTCTTGATTTTGTTGATATATATAGTTTGAGAAACATGGATTAATCAATTGTGACGTAATACACCAATTAACGATTATAAATAACAGTAGCTTAGAAATTGAAATTAGTGATGGCATTCAGGATTTACTTCGTTAATGATTTTAGTGGAATATCTTGTCGTGATCCTAAGCTAGCTAAAAATAGTTTATTTATACAATATTCCAAATTAAAAAGGGTATATTTTGTTGTCATTCTTACGAGAAAATAATTTATGGCTGCATAGTACTCTTAAAATCTCAAATATACTGAATTTTTTTTTTTTTGCATTTGCTTGTGGCCACAATATCATTGTGCACCGTGCCATAAAATTTCAGATCTGGTAACAAATTTGTTTTTAAGATAATTGTGTGTGTGTGAAGTTTTCTGAGCCTAGGTTTCGGTTTTATTTTAAAGCATTTTTCCACTCTTAAATTGAAGTAATTAAAATATTTTTGAGTACAATCTACTCTTTTAGTGTGAAATGGTTATGAATTTCAATTTTCATTACTAAAATCTTTTCTGCTTGATTATGTTTTGAGTTTTGTAGCTTAAACTTATTACCTTCTGTATTTCATTAATACTTGAAAGATTACTATATTTTACCTGGATATAATCCTCTAGTAATGAACTAGGTTTGAAAAAAGTTGGATATTTGAATGTACCTAAGTTTCTTTGTAGAGTAATAGTTCTTAAAAACAATGAGAAAAATATCTTACATTAAAAATTATAATTTTAGAAAATGTAAGAAAAGAAACGTATTTTTGGGAGAAGAGAAAATTAGGAGAAATCCTAGAACAGCACAATGCTGTATTTGACGTCAAAAGTGTTTCGCCAAGTGGCGCCAAGGATAAGTCTACGTTTTTCAAAATAGCTTCAGAGACAAAAACAGGAGGGAAAAACGTAGTTTTCTAAGTGACGTCACGACACGAAAAACGTTGAAAAAACGTGGGTTTCTAAAATGAACAACATAGGAAACATCAAATGAAAAATAAGAAATTAAATACAAATTCTTTCCAAATTTTGAACATCCATACCAAGATTCTACTAATTCTTATTCATATAAAAAAACAATCATTATACTTTCTTACCTTTTATTCAGAAGAAAATCCATTCGTCGTATTTTTACGATGAAAACGCGGTTTCTAAAACGTATTCTATAAGAAAAACAGAAAAATCGTCGCTTCTAAATGGAGATGAAGAACGAAGCTAATGAATGCTTTAGGCTGATGAACTAAAGATCTACAAATTCTCTCAAACGCAAACTTTCATATTTCGGATATCCATACCAAAATATTTTCAATTTCGTTCACTCCTTCATTAAGAAATCATTTTTTTTCTTACCTCTTTCATTCAAAAGAATAGAAAAACAATTGGTCGAGCTTCAAAAGAGAAAAACGGGGAGGGGGTTACCAGAAAATGACTTAAACCTTTCAACAAGACCGTCGGAAAAAAAATGACAATTGTTCAAGTCCAGAAAAAAATCTAGTCCGAGTAGGCTTAATACTTCATTAAATTTTGCAGGGTTGCCATATTGTAAACTTTATCGCCAAAATTTTTGAGCCAAAAAGTTTGTTGCCAAGAAGTGTGCCCTCCTAGGAAAATTAATACTTAACATTTTCTGATTTCTGTTGACAAAAATTGAGCTTTATATTCTAATATAAGAATGTGAAATTTTAGTTAAATATTTCCATACGATTTAGATTGAGATGAAGAGAAAAGTTAAATAAATAATAGTTTTACTCATTACATTTTAATACTTTTATGAGCGTATCTAATGATCTAAAATTCCCCAAATCCCCTTCCACTATTCCCTCGATTCCCTCTAATTCAAAAAATGAAATACAGCAACAAAAATATTTCTCAGGCAAGCCATAATTAGGGTTCATTTCTCTCCAACTCCATGAATTTAGTATTCCCAACAATTTAAAAAATTTCTGAAGCTTCACGTAGAATACTAAACCCTAAGATTTAATTTCATAGTTTGAAGCAGCTTTAAAAATGTGTACATTAATTAGTTCCGAATAAATTTCTGAATTATTTAACTTTTGTACACCATATTATTTATGAATAAATGAAATTCTTTAATGTTTCTGAAATTTCAAAATTCTCAGCTTCTCGCGGTGTTTTGGAAGCTGTTTAAATTTTTGAAAAGTATTTAAAGTAGTCAGCTAGACAGGAGATATTTGTTTACTCATCTGTGTTCGATAATGTTTTAATAAATTAGAATTAAAGGTAAGCATTCTTGATCGACAATTAAATCAAGATATGATAAAAATGACAAAATTCTTTAATAACTTGAAGTTTATAATAAAACAAAAAATTAAATAAACAATTTTAAAGGTATTTAATAAATACGAATTAAAAATATTTTTGTTCTGCACCTCTATCTAATTTAAAGGAATGTTTTAAAGATTTACTGAAATAATCTACAACGTTCTGATTTACATTATATTTTTTAACAGAAATTTATCTCCTCTAATTGAAATCTCGTTTCTCCATTAGTTCCTACATTTGTTTTTTAATAAAAATATATTTCTAAGATAGAGTATATGTGTACAATATATTACCTGAATGCTTGAGTAACTACTGTAAAATCGGGTTTTAAGCTGTTTTGGGAATTTACATAAAAAATTCTCTGTTTTGAAATTTAATTAAAAGAATCCCTGGTTTTTTAAAAAAATAGTATACTTAAAGAAACCTTTTTGGGTTTTGGGATGTCATTTCTTTTAAATAACGTACATGGGTGATGGTTAACGCAAATCCGTTCCAAGACTATGTTTCGTTTCCCGTGTTGTTAACCGATCATCGATTCACCATGCTTTACGTAAATCGTCATTTCTTCTAGTCAAAAAAGAAATAAAAACCGATACGATGGTCTAATGTATAATATTCTATTTTTTTTTTCAATATAACTTTGAATTTTAAATGGAAAAGAAACTAACAGGGGTGAAAAACATTTTGTCTTTTTCCCTCATATTTCACTATTTTGGTGGTAGGGGTCATCGGGATTTATTTTTATAGTTTCACTGTTTTAAAAATTAAGAATTCGCAACTTATTTGCCATGTCAGCAAATCCACTCGCCCATAACTTATCAGCTGTCAGAAAATATTGATATTCAAGTATTCGAGTGTGTATTGATTTTAGTCATAATAATAATTATTGAATGACCTTTAAATTCATTGTTAGTTCAAGTTTCATTTAGTAATTATCCGTAATTAAGCATGCTTTAAACATTTCTCCTTTCAGTGATCTTATTTTGCATGCAAAATGATAACAAATTTTTAATACTAATTTTTTTTCAGAGCCAAGAAGTGTTCATTAGAATTCGTTTTGTTCATTATCCGAATATGTGTTCATTGTCCAAACACAAAAATTCTTTCTTGAAAGTGTTCGTTATCCAAATATGTGTTCGTTATCCGAACACAAAAATCTTTCGTGAAAGTGTTAATAACCGATTTGTTCGTTAACCGATCACCCACTGTATTCCAATCTATGTAGAAGTTAATTATTCTTATACTCATCCATTTTTATTTTTATTTTTAAAGCTCTCATTTTTATACTCGGCATATAACGCACGCCCTTAAATTTCGACGTTGTTTTTTGTGTTAACCCGCGATCACTCGCGCGGGGTGTTCTGTACACCCCAGCAACAAGAAAATCCTCCCAGGTTTCTAAAAAGAACGCGCAGAGTCACGAGTTTTTCTGTAGCTGCACATTTTAGGTCATTGAAACTTCAAGCCTGATGCAATCGCTCTTTCTCGAACGATTGGAATGTAATGGCCTTCAAAAGTTTATCTGGGGGGCTGAGAATTCCCGCGAGAAGTTGAGCATATTTATGCAGTCTGCTCTGAATGTTTGGAAAATGATTAAAAAATATTATTTTTTTACTTTCTAATATCATTATATCTTTAATTATAAAGTATATTTATTACTGGTATATACGTTTTACTGGTTTATGAAAAAATATAAAATTATGTGTTTTAAAATGAAAATTTTGTATGTTTAGTTTAAATTAATGTTAGTACCATTTTTATGCAATAAATTTAATAATTTTATTTGTATAATACAAAAAAAATCTCTTGTACTTTATAAATATGTATCATAATGAATTAATTCTATTTTCATAATTAAATACACGTGTTAAAAGTTTGGGGTGTTCTCTACACCCCGCGAGTAACGACGGTAGCAAAAACAGGCGCGAGTGACCGCGGGTTAACAGTGCGCGTTATACACTGGATTCCACGGCAATTGATACCTTATTGTTACCATAGTCAAAATAATTAAGATGTAATCTTAAGCATCAACCCAAACAAGACTTTGTTTGTTTTATTCGGATACAAGGGGATATAACAGTTGTATAATTTAATATGAAAGGAAGACTTATACGTATAAGTAGTTGTGTTTTCACTTTTTTGCCTTGTAATAATAGCCACAGATAGATAAAGTCTCCATGACTCCTAATGAGTTACAAGGATGTAATTACCCCTATGGACATTAAAATAATATATTTTTATTTAGAGATAGATATTTTTAGGTGTAAGTGGTAAATAAATAGATATTTTAGTTTCTTATTTATTCATTTATTTGATGCCCGTACGAAGAAACAATGAAGGTCTTAGATAATACCATTACGTATTTTCATGATATTTAGTGTCACTTAGATTACAATACATGTATAAAATTGTTTTAAGGACATTTTGACAAAAAAAAATTTATTTAAATACAATATTTCGACAAAAAATTAACTTAGAAAAACCTTTTTTTCTAAATATTCTCCTTTTGTGAAAAATGCTTCTATTATAATAATATTTTGCCTGTCTATAGCTCAGACTTCTGTACAGAAGATCAACTACAAATTTTTGAAATATATAACTTAGAAGTGGGTTTATCCATGTTTTACGCCAACAGAGGGGAGAAGTTTTAAGAAAAAAACGCCGATAATTATATTTCAAATGGTTGTAACTCTGTAAATAATGTGAATTTTTTAAAAATCATAGTTGAGCCTCTGTACAGAGGTCTGAGCTATATACAGGCAAAATATTATTATAATAGAAGCATTTTCACAAAGGAGAACATTTGAAAAAAGGTTATTCTACAAGTCATTTTTGTCAAAATATTGTATTTAAATAATTTGTTTTTTGTCAAAATGTCCTTAAAACAATTATACATGTATTCTAATCTAAGTGACACTAAATATCATGAAAATTAGCCATTTATGGGCTTTTTTAAAATCACGGTTCCAATGTAGTCGGATACCTTAAATACATTTCACTGTATAGTGCTTACTTGAGAAAACAATATAAAATAAACTGCCCAAATAACTTTAACTCAAAGGAAAAGTACATACTTTATGAAGACATGGAACATTTACAACATGAAAATTAAGGCATACACAGTATACAATAATTTAACTGATCAGACGCACCTCATTAAAATGCTTTAGGAATGCATTAATTAAAATTAAGTTGTTGACTTTGAAAAAAAATGGCTTTTTTAAGAAATGCGTAATGTCTAGTAGTCTTCCGTACTGCACTCTGTGTTTTGCTGCTCACATGACCTGCAAGGGTGAAGCCGAGTTTTATCCGGACTACCGGTTTATTGAGTGCCGAATTTCTAATACCCTTATAGCATTACATAATAGTTTTCTCACATTACTTATAGAGAAAATAGGAATAAGAAAAATTTGAAGAAAAATAAAATAATATGGGTTTTTTTCTCATAAAGTTTCTTTTGGAGAAAATAAAAAAAGGATAAATGACAAGAAACACAAATTGATACATGGTTTTCTTTTTCATAAAGTTACTCTCAAAGAAAATAAGAAAAAAAAAATTTTGTAGGAAAATAATATGGGATATGGTTCCCTGATATAAAATAAGAAAATGATAAATTTGGAGGAACATAAAATGTGATCTAGGGAAAATCCGAAATTCTTGTTAGATTGTAGATCGTCAGAAAGGCAACGTGGATCGGCTATGATTTTGCAGACACTGAAAAGTGCTCAAAAAAAAAAAAAAGAAAAGAAAAGAAATTGCTAGATTTCTTCTAAATCCTCTTCTTCTCACGAAAAATGTTTCTTAGCAGAGACTCAAATAACTGAGAAGAGAATGGGGCATTCGAAGCGGTGCTATGTTGCTGTTTTCGAATGATTCTAGAAAAATAATTCGTAATGAAACCAGGTATTATACTCAGTCTGACTTTCTGCTATGGCTCGTCGTGCTTCAAATGATATCATACATAAATAGACATGCGGATAAAGATTTTATAGAACTGTAAAAGTATAAATAACTGTTTTCTCTTCTAAACTAATTCTCTCTTTCATTCAAAAATATTGTAGCAAAAATAGTTAACTTCGGTTGTCATGGATACGATCTACCGCTTGAACTCACACGCACCCGGCAGTGGGTGACTTGCCAAAAATAACTTATTTTGTTTTCTCTGTATTGCAGTGCTTCTCAAACTTTCAATATTAGTGACCCAATATTCAATCATCCTTTTCATCGCGCCCCCCTCCATACAATAACATTGTATTGAATTCAATAATACTATACTTTTACACTAAAGCTACAGTACGACTTTAACCTCCTATGCACCACTGACGTATATAAACGTCTCTCTCATCCAAAGCATTAATCTTCTGGACGTATATATACGTCTTTCCGAAGCACGATCTTTTCTGTGCACAAAATTATTCCTAAGGTTTTGGAATACAATAAAAGAACCTTGACAGTCTTTGCAAAGGATTTACTTATTTCAGAGGATTTTGCTTATTTATTACTTTTCTCCTCCCCCCTCCTCCTCCCAATAAAACATCAAAATACGCGCGTCTACGTGGAAAACCGTGGCATTGGGGACCAAACCACGTAACTGTTAATCGTCAGTTAAGGAATTAATTATAAGCCGTACAAATCATCAAGATAAGTGTTAATACAAGCCCATGGGGTCACTAGTAATTATCAAACTTGTTCTTAACTTAGTATTGTTAAATTAATAATAAAATGAATTGTACAGTACACAGGTACTTTTATAAGTGTATTATATCAGTGTAAATGTGTATTTTATATTTTATTATGTCAAAAAGTATTTTGTCTGCTTACTTTCAGTAAATTAATAATGTTTTGAATAATCTTTAGTTTTCAACTTTTCAGTATGCTCGCGCCCCCCTTGTAGAGTTATCAGGCCCCTCAAGGGGGGTGCGCCCCACAGTTTGAGAAACGCTGCTGTATTGACTTAAGTTTGTGTGTCTCGTGCTTATTTTTGCCATTGTAATTCTTTCTTTCTCTCGTGCTGTTATTATAATTTATTGTACTTGTATTTATAAAAGTTAACTACAAGTATATATACTTAAGAATATTTCTGGAGCTTTCAATTGCCGTAAATAAGGAAAGGAAATATTGAGTTCGTGGATAAAGTCTTGAGTTGTGTCTAACGAGAGTTGTAGTCATTTTATTTGAGAATCAAATTCCACGGTGGTTTAATCGAAGAGACAATATATATACAGTCAACCCTCCTATAACGCGGTACTCTTACAGCGCGGTTTCCTTTCAACAACGTCCCATCAGTTCTTTCCGTGCAATACATTAATATTACTTTCTGTTGTATTTATTTTATGTTAAGATCTTGCTACCACCTCTCCCTTCGAAATCTAGTTTTATTATGAAATAAAAAAGTAGTGATTACGCTGATCGAGGAATAAATTAAAAGCGGAGGCATGGCGTAGACAAAACAAAATGATTAAGGAATCGCGCCAAAAAGGTTTTTATTGGTCTCCATATAACGCGGTACGCACTCGCCGCTTTATAGGAGGGTTGACTGTATATATTATATATATATATATAGATAGATAGAAAAATAGGTAAGTATTAACTATGGAGGGTTGACTGTACATATATATGTAGATAGATAGATAGAAAAATAGGTAAGTATTAACTATGGGTAAAATATTAACTATGGAGGGTTGACTGTATATATATATAGATAGATAGATAGAAAAATAGGTAAGTATTAACTATGGAGTAAGTATTAACTATGGAGGGTTGACTGTATATATATATATATATTAGATAGATAGAAAAATAGGTAAGTATTAACTATGGAGTAAGTATTAACTATGGAGGGTTGACTGTATATATATATGTAGATAGATAGATAGAAAAATAGGTAAGTATTAACTATGGAGTATTATAATAATGACTAGGCCCAGTGATCAAGTGGTAGCGTATCGCGCTTCTACTCCACCAAGTCCGAATTCTATTCCTGGCCTGGACAATTTCGACTCAGCCTTACATCCCTACTGTAGTGATTCGATGAATGACTACCAAGCTTGCTTGGGGACTTAAACACTTGGGTTCTCGTTTCAGACTGACCTGAGGAGATGAGCAGATGACTTGATCCGCGGACACCTGCTCATGCACCTCAGCGCCCACTGGTCACCTGTACTGGGACGAGCACAGTAGGCCCCGTCCCTCATGAGCTGTTTCGCTACTGAGTTTGAGTTTATAATAATGACTATATGACTACGAGTGTTGTTAATTTTCAGTAATAATATTTTTAGAAACTTCTTCACAACAGTTACTCCAAACCAGTGATCTTCGAAGTTTTTCGACTCACGGAACCCTCACAATTATATATTGTTTTTGGAGATCCACATTTCACACAAACACAATCTCCCTCACATAATATATCTTAAAATAATATTTAAAGTAGATCAACATGGAAAAGGTACTTAAACATAATTAAAGAAAAGTATTGTGTTTGTAATTAAACATGTTTGTATAATTTACTGAAAGATATTAATTTTGTACTTCAGGTATCACCCACATAAACATTATAATTAGTAACTGGGATATGTGCTAGCATTTTTTATACACAATGTATAGAAATTATTTGCAATCGCATTTCATATTCTGCGTTTTATTTACATTTATATTTTGTTTGTATTGCCATATAAGTTGATAAATATTTTTCACTTACATTGTTCGGAAGGGCATTAAAATGTCTATAACAGTGGAGTAAATACTGTGCATTTTGCATGAATTTACAACTTTTAATTTAGGAGCTGTTTTTGCTTAACGGTAAATCTCTTCCTATGTTTAAAGCTGTTTTTTTCTCCTACATTATAGGTATTTTTCCCCTACAAAATGAAAACAGTTCCATTTTCCATAAGAAGATTATTCAGTTTTGTGAAATATTATACTAAAGAGTGCAAAATTATTTAGTAGAACCCGGGATCATAAACAACAAAATATTCACCATCTAGAGAGTGCATATAAAAAAACCCGTTTTAACATTCTTTTATTGTACCATAAAAGTTTTAAAAAAATGTTTCAAAATATAAATAGATTATGTATATATATAAATATAATTTTGAGTTATACTGGGAGAAAAATTTTAAGTAGGGCTCCATTGGCGGTATTTGTAAACGTACATGTTGTTCAACAATCAATTTATCTCTGCAATTTGTTTTATATATAGTTCTGACATATACTAAAAAATTTTTTTCACTCAAATATGTGCAATCAAGGGCATTAGAAGAAATTTAAGGTTGTCCTGGTAAAATTGTAAGCCAAAAGTCAAGATCTTCTCTTTCATATCTAAATTTTAACACAGAATCTAATCAGTGTGATTCTTGTTCCAACATTCATAAATCCTGATTTTTATTGAAATATTGAGACTGACTTTTAATCCCTTTTATAGAAAAAGGTGCTTCATTTTTCTCCCGCATTTGTGGTTTTCTTTTTCCAGGATTCCGCTGAGCACAATTTGAAGAGCACTGCTATAAATAATTAAATTTATAAGAGCTGAGATCACATTTAAACTAAAATTATATATAATATATATAATCTCTGTTGAAGTCAAAGCTTAAAGTTTTAATCGAAAAGTATTATTTTTGGATGAAACTAATTAAAAAAGAAACCCGTTAAACGGTTCTTTCTTTTTTAAACATTTTATAAGTTCCTTCGCAACTTTTTAAGTATATATATGAATTATTGTTGTATAATAGAACTTTTATACTTGGTATAAATACATTTCTGATTCTATGCCTTGTAGGTACTGAAAACATATGCTTAAGGTATCCGACTATGTTCGGGGAACCATGATTTTAAAAAAGCGCATAAATGGGTAATTTTCATGATATTTAGTGTTACTTGGCTTAGAATATATATATGAAACTGTTTTTTAAGGACATTATGACAAAAACAATTATTTAAATACAATATTTTGGCAAAAAATTAACTTGGCAAAAAATTAACTTAAAATAACCTTTTTTCAAAACGTTCACCTTTTATAAAAACCGCTTCTATAATAATAATATTTTGTGTGTGTGTGCTTATGTAAAGTAAAGACTTCTCCAGAGAGTCTGAACTAGGATTTTTGAAAAATTCACATTATTTTCAAAGTTAACACCAATTGAAATAATTATTGGCGTTTTTTTTTTTCCTAAAATTTCTCCTCTCTGCTGTAGTGAAAGATGGATAAATCCACTTGTAAGATATATATTTCAAAAATTCTAGTTGAGCCTCTGTACAGAGGTCTGAGCTACAGACAGGCGAAATATTATTATAATAAAAGCGTTTTTCATAAAAGGAGAATGATTTGAAAATGGGTCCTTCTATGTTCATTTTTCATCAAAATGCTGTACTTAAATAATTTTTTATTGTAATAATATTCTTAAAACAATTTTATATACGTTTTCTTTTATAAATGACACTAAATATCATAAATACTATCCATTTATAAGCTTTTGCAAAATCCGGTTCCGAACGTAGTCGGATACCTTAATAAAGTAAAAATGAATTTTTCAGAATTATCCATATTCGTACTCAATAGTTAAGTTAAACTAAAATTTTCCTTCTTTATTGTATAAATGTACTTTTATCAGTTAGACCTTTTGTATATGCATTTTATGCTTATAGTTTGGCTTTTGGCAATGATAGTGGCTTCAAGGAAGTTTCAAATAAACTTCCTTCAAGCCTTTTCTCCCAAATGTGCTTCTCTGAAACCCTCTTTCCGAAATATGTGTTACTAATACTAATCGAGTGTTCCCGAGAGATGATTCTCTTTCTTAATCCTGAATTATTGATAAAACGAAAGAGTAAGTAAGCCTTTTTATCAGAAATTCTGCGTACTCATCTAGTAAAGTCGTCAAGCACTTTGGGGTGAATTTTCAGTTCTCTAACGATAGAAAACAAATACAAAAAGAAGTCAAACCAATAACATGGTGTTGTCATTCTTTAAAGATGTTATTCTTAGCTCTAAAATTAAAAAATTGAAATGTTAAATAGGATTAAAATCATTTTATATATTACGATTTTATTATTATCAATATTTAGATTCTTTTTTTTTAAAATTAAATATTTTCCTTTCCTAAAAGGTGCTAGAAAATCAAATAATTTTATAGGCAAGAAGTAATATATATATAATATAATATAATATAATAAAATAAAAGTGAAGAAGTTCTAGAACCTACAGTGCTAAAGAAGGAAGAAATTGGAATTCACAAGACACACAACAAATGTAGATACAAAAAAAGTCTTTAGACTAAACAGGAGACCTATTATGATTTCTAAAGCTGTCGTTGAATTAGGTCAGTGAATTAGGGTTAGCAATGCTTTATGGATCCAACATATATATACATATGAAAGAAATTTATATAATATATCAACAACAAGAAATTGGAGAAAAATACAAATAAGGAACTACAAAAAAGAACCTATCGAGTTGGAAAGCAATTTCAGACTTAGGACCGAATAAGGGGGTTAAACTAGTTTGAAGGCGCCAACCATCCCCCTTTTCAACTCTGTAAGAAAAACCAAATAAAATAAATAGAAATTCAAAGCATATAAAAACTCACAGAAAGTATGAGAAAACCACCGACTACTATTCTGCAACAAATTCTAAGTTCTTAAAGCAGAAAATTCCTGAAAAAAGTTACTAAAGAATTACATAAGAAAAGGATTTTTCGAAAAGGCATTTTACAAAATTTCTACTCACAGAGATTTTTCCAAGAGAGCCAAGAGCCTTGAAATTAACGGAAAGCTACTATATTTATTGAGTTAAAAAAACAAATCATACATAAACGCATCTTTTAAACCAACCAGTAAAGATAGATTCCAAGAGAGATGACAATAAATTTGGTAGGCTATGAATTGGTTTGTTGTCCAAAATGTAGAAATATTCTAGGTTCTAATTTGTTTGGTTGTCAAAAATCTAGAAAATTTTAAATGTGTAAGATGTCCAAGAAGTGTTTGGAAAAAATGCAAACTGTTAGAAGAGTGTTATAATATAATCTTCACAGCAAGACCACTAACATGCTGACTTTGAAATACAATTGTTGTGTGGCGGTTTTAGAATCAAGAGTAGCAAGACGATTAATGTATTTGTGATGAATATAAATTCTTAAGAAGTAAAAGAAGTTCTTCATGTGTGATCTAAGCAACATTTAATTTTTTTTGATATTATTGAATTTATCTATTTTGTGGGTAGATTTAAGTCAATTCCTACGTAGGTCAACAAAGAAAATTTATATTTTAGTTAACTTTTATTAAATAGTCACAATTAATACAAATATGTAAATACATATGACAGAATCACAATATTAAATGACAAAATAGAAAGCGATTTTAATCGCAATTTATAGGGTGTTCGAATATTTTTTTGTTTGTTTGTTGCTATTTATTCATTCATTAAATTTAATTATTTTAATAAAATAGAATAGTAAAGAATAAATTATATTCTCAGAAATTAAGCAATCCCAGATGGGACCTTTTGATTAGAAGTCCTGCGCGCTATCTATACCGGGTCACAAAGAACGATTTTTCTTTATATATATGCTGTTGGACTATTATTTTTGTTTCTTACTATTTATTCATTTTTTAATTTAATTGCTGAATTAATATTTAAAAAAACTATTAACATCGTGTCATCCACTACAAGTTTAAAAAAAATGTATTTGAACTTGAATGGATGAATAGAAAGTATTTCATTAACGATTGAAAATTTGAACAAGATTCAGATCTGTTTTTAACCTTTTTGCCATCATTAATAGTGAACAAAGAATGAATTACGTATTACTAAAAATTTCAAATATCCCATATACTTATAGATTAGTTCAGTGCTTCTCAAACTTTCAATATTTGCGACCCAATATCCAATCATAATTTTCAACGCGCCTCGCTTCTATACAAATAACAATGCATTGAATTCAATACTACTATACTTTGACACTAACGCTACAATACGGCTTTAACTTCTTAAGAGCCTATAGCGAATATATACGCCTCTCCCAACCGATACGGTAAATGCCCCGGACGTATATATACATCTCTCCACAATGTATGATCTTTTCTGCGCACTGCTATCCGTAAAATTATTCCGAAGGCTTTGAATTGCAAAAAAGAACATTAACAGTGTTTGCAAAGGATTTACTTATATCATAGGATTTGTCATTTATTCCTTTTCTTCCTTAATTATGAAATACACTGAGCAGTACTGAAGCATTCATAAGTGTATTACATCAGTTTAAATGTTAATTTTATTTTTTATTATGTCACAGAATGTGTTTTGTTTGTTTACTTTCAATAAATTAATAATTTTTTAAAATCATCTTTTGTTTTCAACTTTTGAATAGGCTCGCACCCCCTTGTCGAGTTATCAAACCCTCCTAGGGGGTGCTCCCCACAGTTTGAGAAACGCTGAATTAGTTACAAGTGTTTGAGGAGACTCAAAATCCTTACATTGGCGCGTTGTGGATAATTGGAGAATGAGGTAACTCAGGTGTCGCTTTTGTCATTTGACCGTTGTTTGAAATTAGGAGGTTCGTCGCTAACATCCCTTGTGTTGCTTCAGAGCCGTGGTAACCTAGTTGTCATGGTTACCAAGCCGTTACTAATATTATCTCTGTTGAGTCGTGGGCTCGAGTCTTGATGCCACAGAAGACTCCTAGTGTACAGGGGCCAATGCACATTAAGTTTGAAGAATGTAGTGCCTGTTTAGATGCTAACTGTGGTTCAAAATTACGAGATTCTTTGCCAAAAGAATTAGAGGTGTTTGGAAAAATTGCAATAGCGATCAGTAAAACTTTGACTCGACATGTAACTGCAACTGTGTACTTGAAAGGTTTTTTCTTTCTTTCGGCCTTTTTTAAAAGTAAAATACAACTTGAACAGAAATTTAAGCTACTTTTTTCAATTGCCCACTTATGCAAAATATTTAGTTATAAATACATCGAGAATTCTAAGAAAAAGAAAGAACAGTTATTGCTCGAATCCTGTAAATGAGCATTGTAATTTTTTCAACCTAATTTTCAGTACATAACGTTGTGCTCTGTTATTTATTAATAATTCTTTTTTCTAAATAACATTTAGGCACTAGTCACCTGTATTATGAAAGTCTCAAGAACTTTATCAGGAAATTTGGAATCAATTTTTTGTTTGATGAATTAATTATCAGCAAATATGATTAATACTCAATACAATACAATGAAAATATGTAAAGACTTTTATTTTTATGTGTTATTTTTTCATAAACGCTAGTTTACTGTATGCATAGCAATCACTTTTCACTCAGTTGTGCAAAATATATTTTTCATATCATTAAAAACTTAAAGAAAAAACTAGTCTTTCTAATTTTTTTTGCCTAATTTTCCGAATGCACAACTTTGCTTAAGGCATACACACACAATATTAAATATAATACTACCTATCTCTATTTTCGATAACTAATATAATTAGTTATTGGAAAAATTAAATGCTGGATTATTCCAATTTTTTAAAGAAATATCGAAAAAAGCAGAAATCAAAATATAACTACTTAAATCCTGTATATAACCTCGATAACTTCCGAATGAGCAATGGAATTTTAATAGTTTTCTGTAATGCGACGAATATATAAGGCTTGCATGTATTGTGTGGAAAAGGAAATATTGTGAATAAAGGAAATAAAATAAATCTCTTTTAATAAAGGCGTTTAAAAAGTTTCTTCTGAGCAACGATCAGGATATCTTTTAGCAAAATGTTTTCTTTATGATTATTAAATTTCACCAAAAGTGGAGAGTTTCAATTGATCGTGAAAGTATTAAAATCTTTTTTAAAATGTTCATTTCAAATTCATTATTGTTCATTTCAAATAGGTTTAGGCAAAGTTTTTTCCGGTCATCCACATTTTATTATTCTGAAGAATATTTCGAAAGTTACAATCTTAATCTAAAGATTATTACATTTGTAAGAAAAAAAATTATTGTTCATAGAACAATTGAGAGTTGCAATTAAAAGCACAGTTTTTCTTAATTCGAATAGCAATGAATGACTGTGCAGTGAAACAAAATCGAAATACAGCTCGTGCATTAAAGATGATTTTTTAATATGAAATTAAACCTTGAGGCGGACAATCGATCTCAATAGCCTAGTGGTTATAGTAACGGAGAACAGGCTAGCGTGTTATGAGTTCGATCCTCACCTTGTAGAAGGGCTAATGCCCGTTAAAACTGTCGAGGATCAAAGTCTTCCGTTGGTGTCTTATGTAGGGCTCCTTTCCGGGAAATCATAAGATTTCTATTATTTTTCTATTCCTGGGAATTATAATTCATTCCCGGGTTTTCCCGGGGATCGCCGGTGGCTTAAATAGTCTGTTGGCAATGCTTGAAAGAGTTTTAGAAATAAAGTCAGCATTTTTAAAAGCATTAATTGTGACATTTAAGAAAGAACAAATGATGGCCAATGTAGAGTTTGAAACCGTGATTACAATTGTAGCAGGTTTAAAGCCAGTAAAAACTGGCTTATAAAGATTGTGCAGTCGAAATGCAACTTTGCTAACTGCAGAAAGTGTATTTTTTTTTCGTTATTGGAGAATTTAACGAACAAAATTCAGAGACTTTGCGAAAAATATGAAGCATTATCTAATCCAAAGAATTAATGTGAGAGACGCAACGTTAATTTAATAGGATTAATTCAATACCTGAAATTTTGGGAGAAAATACGAAGTAGAGCTGCAGTTACTGTCGATATTTCACGATTGACTGGTAAAAATTGTTTGGTTAGGCATGCCCAATTGATAGGCACAAGGAATTTCTGCGAAGAAGAATTATTATCCAACTCTTCGCAATCAGAAGAAGAGAGCATGTTAGAAAGAAAAACCTCTGACGTTGGACGGAAAATTAGAGAAAGCAATTTACCATAAAACTAAAGTTTTATATTGTTCAACCAAAAAATTATTTTTAACGAAATCATGAAACAATAGATGCAGTTGCTCGACTCAACTAAAAATCCGTCACCAAACATTATAAAACTATGTGAAGCTTTGAAAACAATTTCTCCAATGGCAGTTGAAGCCAAGAAAGCATTTTCTGCTGGCGGAGTTTTCGTCACAAAGCTTAGAAATAGGCTGAACAACAAATTAGGGATGGCAATCTGAGATCGATTAATCAAAAAATCGATTTTTTAAATCAATATGTAGTACTGAATCAATATTTTGTCCTAGAAAATCGACATTCGATTTTTTCTCTTTTTGGCAAAAACCATAATGTTATTTATAATTAGTTGAATGTACTATCTTTAAAACCCGTAATATTACGGTGTTGGCGGTTAAAGGGTTAATTTACTGTCAAGAACAAAAATATTTTTCATCACTTTCCTCAAAGCCATAATGATGTATGAGTTTCAAAGGGATCATCTGTTTCTTGGAGCGCATTTTTCGATCCGGCAACATCGAAGTGATGAGCGGAACCGGTTGGACCCCCAGTAGACTTGACAGATTGTTTTTTTTAAAAGCTTAGAAAATTTAAGCATTGGAACAAAAAGGCTATTTATCTTTTTTTTAAATTTTTTAATAGCAATATACATTTAGAAAAAAAATCTTCTTTATTTTTTAACCCTTTGATAGGAATAAAAATAATTGTAATTTGTCAATTCCCTGAACTAAAAAATCTCGATTTTACTGACAAGAGATCTTTATTATGGGATCTTTTTTTTTTTTCATAAAATGGATTTCTATTTAATTTTGTAAATAGAGACTTGAAAAAAAAAAATCGATCTTTTAGCCCTCGATTTTTTTTTTTTGTTTTAATCGGTTAAAATCAAACTTTTCGAAAGAATCCCTCCCTATGATAAATGTATAAATTGTTTTAAATTTCTGAAATCCTATTTTAAAATGAATATCAAATTTTTTATATTTTTTGTATTTTTAACTCATTATATTTAAAAAAGTATTAATTTTTGGAAATTTTTATGTGTTTTTATTTTATATAAATTTTTTTTGATTTTATTTAAAAATAACTCTTTAATTTTAAATTTTGTTTATTTCCCGGGGAAATTCCCGGAGGAAGAAAAAACCCTAGTCTTATGGGAATTTTGAAGAGGGGGAAAACCAGCTCACAGTGTCTCGTCACTTGGGATGGTTAAAATTATGAGGTTCATTGGTGAGCTCGGTTTCCTTGAGTATTCTACCAATAGCGTTCGTGTTGCCTTATAGTGCGACATTTATAAATGCTCACTCGTGACAGACAAAGTTTCAGTGTTCTCTTGAACCCTAATAATAATGCCTGAATTAGTATATAAAAAAATATAAAAAAATGGTTGTTTGGAGCATTAACAAAAGTGAAATCGTTTTTTAAATTAAAAAGAAGTATATTTGTATTCATATAAGAATCTTTATAAAATATTTTAAGTTGTAATTTCTAAAATTCAGAAAACATTTTATTGTTGTTTTCCATTGAGCAATTTACATTTGAAAATAATATAGATATATTAACATAAATTTTGCGAAAATGAATTTAAATAAAATTTTCTATATGAACTGATGTTTTCAAAAACATATCAGTTACGATTTCATAACCTTAAGGAACAAAACTAAATCAAAATCTTCAACTTTGTTTTAAAGTATTCTTGTTATGTAATCTAAAGTTGAGAAAAAAAGGAAGAATTCTGAAAATAGCAACTATACGTTTTTGACTAGTCTGTTCTAGATAACTAATGACTGTTTCTAGATAACTTTAGTTTTTCTTTGTACTTTTTTCTGGGATTTCTAAATTTCACCTCTTTTCATTTTAGTGAATACTTGTGAAAAAATTAAACAAGAATAAGTTGTTCGAAAATAATGAAATATGGAAAATGTTTCTTGGGGGAAAAATAAGAAATCATTTTGAAGAATTTCATAGAAAATTGAGAATTTAATTTTCATACAAATATTTATTGAATTTTTTATTAATGTTCTTTTTCTCGTTTATATATTAAAAAATGCTGTTGTACGTTATGCTCCAAAAATATTAGTTTAATTTTCATAAAAGTCAAAATTATAAGGTACAAGTTTTTTTAAAAAACAAACTTGGAAGTGGGTGGACCAACCCTCATTGTACATCTTAAAATAGTTTAAATAATTTAAATCTGGATGTTTAATACATTAATCTCACTTCCGGTTATTATTTTATGGTAAAAATGGTTATACGAGAGTCACTCTGAAATTTTTGAGATACACCTAGGTTTTTAAAGTACAACATTTTAGGAGTATTCAAAGTAGTCTCCTGCAGCATCAATGCACTTTTGTAGACGAATATTCCGCAGATTAAGTACCTTATACCATTCATTTCTGGGAATTAATGAAAAAAAATGCATTTATAGCCACATCAATCTCTTTTTTTGAATAAAAACGACGCTCACGTAAACTCTTTTTTTAGATGAAAAAATAACCAAAAGTTATATATAGCTAGAAACCGGAGAATAAGGTGGATGTTCTATCACTTTAATTTGTTCTTGCTTAAGAAACTTAATTGTGTTAAAATCCGGTTGTAAGGAAAGATGCATTGTCATGGTGAAGCATTAGTCCCCTAACATTACTTCTTGGAGAATTTGTGTGGAAGACATTTAGTGGTATACCAACTTGCTAATACTGTCTTTTGTACTTTCAACTTGATGGCTTTGGGCCGTATTCTGAAGAAAACGGCATACATTACTTATTTCATTACTCGTTGTCTTTTCACAAATGTCGACGCGGGATCATCTTCAAATACCCATACTTTCCTTTCTTGAAGTGTTAGAATTTCAAAAAATGGCAGGAACGTTTCATCACCTGTTACAATTTTAGAAATGATGCGGTAGCCACCATCATTTAGCAATTTAAAAGTTCCTTTAATGATTCTGACACACTCCTCTTTTTGGTGCTCAGCTAGATTATGAGAAACCCAGCACCAAACTTTTTTTATATGTAACTCGTCATGAATAATTTTGTGTATGGCTGCGGATTAAATGTTAAGTTCCTTCTTTATCATTTGGCAGGTACAGTGATTATCATTCATTACCATTTTTCGAATAGCACACACATTATCCGGGATTACTGCCGATCGTGGCCTTCCTGTGTGTTTTTCATCATGCAGAGAATTGCGGCATCTGCAAAATTAGTTAAGCTATCTGAATACAGTAGCACGACATGGAAATTCATCACCAAATGCCGATTTCAGCTGTTGAACACATCCATCTTGATTTAATCCCGCTTTAAAATCATAGAAAATCGTAACACGATAATGCTCTCGCGTCACCATTTTTCTCTATTGTCTAAAATTTATTCTAACCTAAATAACGAAGTAGTAAAATATCGATTGCTGTGTTAAATTACTTTGTATTTTCAAATTAAACTTTTATTTATTTATTTTATTTTTTTTAATAATTTTTTCATCCGCGCGTATCTTAAAATTTTCAGTTACCCTCGTATTCGCAAGCAGCGCCGTCTCTTATATTATAATTGTGTTTCAATGTAAACATGGCGAAATATTGGCGATACTGTTAGGTTGGCATCATTTTTGGTGATTTGAAGACCATTTTCGGTGACTTGGTCGACCATATGGGAGCTTTTGGAAATAACTGAAGAAATCTATAACATCAAGATCTATGATTTCAGACAAATTGGCGTTTCTCTTTAGTTAAATTCAACTTTTTGCTACCCATTTTTACTAACTATACCTTATGTATAAATAAATTTATTACAGCATCACGAATTTTTTTTTTTTATGTAGAGAGGAAAATGATTTTTTCACAAGTAAATAAAATGAACATTATAAGGGGAAAAACAGGAGGAAAAAAGGAAACAAAGGAATATTGTAGAGAGAGGGAGCGTTGGATATATATTGCGTCTCATAATACTTTTTACTTCTCATTATTCTATTAATGGACAAAACTTCTTAACTCATATTCCTTGCTTTTGAAAAATGATGTCTTCTGAGTTTTCATTTGATTTTTTCTTTTTGTGTCTACAAATTTGATTTTTACTCAGTATGAATATTAATACATGTATTTTTGGCTGCATTTTGTTTCTTATATTATGTGATCATAGTTCTTTGTAATGTGCATTTTAAACAACTACATTAATATTGTCGTTGTTTATAATTCCTCAGCTAGACAGGAACTAGACTAGATTCACAAGTCTAATCTGTTGCTCATTAATTTCAATATAAATCGTTATTCTTTTGTCTTGTTTCATTCGCATAAACCTTTTTTCGTATTAAGTTTATTAAATTTGACCTTTAGGGCTTGATAGACAGTTTTGTACACTAAGGCTGCCACTGTAGATTTTTGAAATATAGCTGAATATTTTTCGTACATCGATGGACATCATTGTTTGAGGACATATAAAAAAGTATGTGAAACAACGCCAAGACAAATTTATATATCAATCATGCTTTCCCAAAACAGAAAATAAACTAATATACGATTATATACTATTCTACTTTTACATAAACGTTTTAACGAATTCGAATGACTCAACAACTGATGTGACCGTACACCGTACGGGCTGGGACTGAAAGCTGGTCATAGCCGCTTTGCCCGTACGCGGACGGCACTGATATTTTCTTATTTGTATCTTAGATTTATTTGTGTGCACTTATTTTTAATTCTTACAATGAGATTATTAGTGCTATTATTTTCAAGAGATGTAGTTTGTTCATGGTACTGAAATACTTCTCATTCATTTCGGATTTTCTTTGTGGTGAAGACTGGAATTGTTTTTAATGAATTCGAACGACTCAATAACTGATTTGTCCGTACACCGTACAGGCTATGACCGAAAGCTGGTCACAGCCCTTTGCCCGTACGTGGTACGTCACTGATATTTTCGTATTTCTATCTTTGATTTATTTGCACTTATTTTTAATTCTTATAGTGAGATTATTAGTGCTAGTATTTTCAAGAGATGCAGTTTGTTCATGGTATTGAAATACTTCCCATTCATTCAGAATTTTCTTTGTGGTGAAGGCTGGATTTTTCATTGAAGGAAAGAATTTAGATTCTTAAAAATATTCGATATAGAACGGAATTGGCAAGGTAACATACAATTTTTTACTTGAGAAGAAATGTAAATGGAAATATAATCCAAAAAGGCTGACATTATTTCTATCAACATTGCAATGTAAGATATGTATTCCACCATGCTTCAATTTGAGTGTGCATATATATATATGCACACACACACAATCTTCAATCGTTTGAAAAAGAGGTTAAAACATGATATTTTTTATAAGTATGAGAGAAATTCTTTTAAAATATATGAAACATTCTTCATAGAACACAGAGAGTACTTATAAAAAGCAAACATTTGAGGGGTCTTGTGTCCTACAATTATAAAATAAAAAATAGTGTGAAAACTTTAAAATTGAAAATCAAATTAAAATTCTTCCATTTTCGCATTCCGTTGAGTATTAAGCTTAGTTGTGTGTAATAGAAAAATATACCTTTTTGTGAACACTTTGGCAATAAATAAATAAATTAATATAACAATTGACGTTAGAAGACTCTTGCGGCAATGATTTTGGTCAATTTTGTTGGAGTTATACATTGTTGCGTTACTTATTCTCCTCTTTGTGTTGTTCCCTTCTGTAATTTCATGCCTTTGGAAATAAAAAAAACAAGCAAAAGCACAGACTGGAAAACTAAGAAAGATCTGTTCTGTAAAATCATAAAGGACAGCTCTTGTCATAAGGATTTTTCATTTACTTATTTGGTTGAATTCTGATTAACTTTTCATTTATGCATACAAACTATGATTTTAAGAATATCATGAATCAAAATAACTGTATGTAAGAGTTTTGTAAAAATTATGTGTATTAAAGAATTATATTAAATTCATGCTAACTTTTACACTCATAATAGTCTTAACTCAAACTCTAAATAACTAAAACCAAAAATATGATATAAATTTAAATTTCAGAATTAAATTTTTGAATTATTATTCTTTTTAAATTGATATTTGAAAATGTGGTTCAGTAAATTAAATGTTTAAAATTAACACTTACTTATAGAATTGCCTATTACACGCGTTAGATGTTTGTAATTTATTTTCAATCAATAAGTACGGTCTTAGAGAAAATTGCTATTTCCAAATATTTTATCGAAATATTAAAAATAATAATAATAATGAATTCCAATATTTTAGTCGAAACTATATGTTTTGAAGCAATCAGATATTTTTAGCATAAGAATCTATTATTTTGCAATACATACTGAATATAGTTCGCTGAAAAGATAGTTTCAGCATGACTAGTTTTCCTAATTGAAGTCGAAAGTACTCAAAAATAAATCTCTTCATGGATAAACATTTTTATTTTTCTGAGATCCCGTTTTGCTAGGAGTTTTGATTGGTTTGATTGTGAGATGTATGAAAATTATGCTTCTGTAAGAATCTTTTTCGATGATAGATTAATAAAAAAATACTACTCTTGATAAAAGAAAAATGAATGATAAAAGATCATTTTTAAATGATTCTTTGATGAGTTCTTAAGAAATCAATAAATCTTACCATGGATGATATCCAAGCTTCAGAAAGATATATATGCATTCTAATATATGTAGAACCTTGTGACATTATTTCTTGATCGTTTTACCGACACTTGAGATAGCTCGTTAAAAATAGAAAAGAAATGTTTTAGTGTCTTGGTATGAAAGGAGTGTGTTTGGGGGGAGAGGGGTGGAAAGTAACTTCTACGAAACTTCCATTTGGAACCATAGCTAAGAAAAAATGAAAATGTACAAAACATATTTTTAATATATTTGAAATGATAAACTACACAAACGTATTTTTAACAAATTTCGACCCCATGTTAGTTAGCTTTTCTTTCAAAGTGAAACGTCGGTGAAAATTTTAATAATAAATGTTTATTCAAAAGGGAAAAAAATGCCGTACAATAAAATATTTCAAAAATAAGGAATTTAATTTATTAAAAGCCTTATATTGCAGAACATTTTCATTGCTTTTCATTTATTTGTTATGGATTAAATAGTTTTTCAAAAGGAACAGTTTCATACTTATAATTGTTCTTTGTTTTGATTCGTAATAAAATGCTATACAGAAAAAAAGAGATTTTTTTACCTTATGAACGTTATTTGTTAGAGTAAGCTTGTATGATATATAGAATGCAAGTATTGTGTTTCGAAGTGCCATATAGTTTTTAACACAGTCTACAAAAATGTTTAGGCCGACTTAATTTCCATATAAAAACATCAAAAGCCTAATGGTTAATTTACGAATATGCAAAAGTTCTAAATATTAAATGGAACACCGTAATAACTACACCAATATCAAACTTCATTTTTTAGCATCCCGATATCACATCGTGTACACAAGTGTGCAAAACTTAAGCCACGTTTTTGATTAAATCCAGAAAAAATAGCGTTAGCAGATATGAGATGCAAGCCCCAAAATATTTAAATACTTAAAGGTAAAGAAAACATAGAAATAAAGAACAAAACCAATGCATACATTATGAAATGAAGCAGAAAAAAAGAGACTAATGATGGAATCCCCCATAACTCAGTGTCTATAAGAGGAGAATAATTTCAAGTCTTCCTCGCATGTTATACCTCGTATGTGTATATATCCTCTAACTCAGTGAATATGAGCCCAATCTATTTCATATTCACCTCCAGATTATAATTATCAAAGTTCTTTATGACCAGGATAGCTTAGTAGTCATGGTCATGAACTCATGAACGGTGAGTTTGAGTCCATGTGCCGCTGAAAATCTGTCTTGTAGAGGGATTGATACCCGTTGAATCTATTGTGGTTCAAAATTCTCCCGTCAGCGTGATGACCAATTTTGAAGAGTGAGGTGCCAGTATATGTGTCACATTTGTCACTTGGCCAAGGTTCAGAATTTCGAGGTCCATCACTAATAAGTTTCTTATTTTCTTAGAGCGACATTAACCCAAAAGTCAACATTAAAAATCAATATTTCCCTAAGTGAAGATTTAATTCTCAAAGAGGGGTGTGGTGGTCTCCCGCGTCGGTTGTCTGATGCTCTCTGTAAATTAATGTCCATTCAACGCTCAAGTGTTTTCCCAAAGGATAATACTTAGATCCCCAACTATAAGCTCCTATTTTTAAAATGACATCAGACATTCATTTGTGACCTTTTCGAAGGCTCCAACATTCATTCATCAGCAGATAAAATTTATTTACTTGCATGTTGGCTTGAATAAATCACATGTAACTACTAAAACAAGTACCACAGGACTACTTTAAAATGACTTATTAGTGTATTACTATTAGTGTAGAATAGGACAATAAATTTCATTCCTTACCGAGTCAGTTTTTAGCTTCTGCATTGTTCTGGAAGTAGCCTGATATACTGCGATTATTACCTGTTCTGGGAATGTTAATGCTCCATGGATTTAAGTTTGGCTGTACCCTCCATTCTCTGAATATTCTCAGTCTCGAGACAGTCACTCTCCCAGTCCAGCCCTGTGTGGACGAGCGTTATCGTCGATAACAAACGGCTAGGTGCCAACTGCCCCTATGAATGGCTTCGCATAGAGCTCTAAGATCTCATCAATATACCTCAGAGTAGTCAAGGGGCTCCACTGAAAGGCTCTTGCCTCCAGAACTATGCGTCTGTCCAACATGGAAGCCCAGACCATAACATCCCCACCTCAGTTAAGAACTCCTTAACGAATTCTCATTGTAACCTCCAGTGGGCATCTGAGCACTTATGTAAGTTAAAACTTTGTTTTTGTTTACACAAAGCACTCTGTACTTCCGAATGTAGCTCTCCCAACTGGAGATGGCCAGGTCTCACAATATTGGATAAAATAAATGCTAAGTTTTTTGTTAAGAACTGCTGTCCCTTATTGATGTCTTACATTTGATATTTTTTCATGAAATTTATAACCTCCATAGTGGATCACTTCTACGACGAAGGGGAAATAATACCTAGTCACACTAGTTCCCGTAAACATATGGGAACATGTCAAAAATTAGTGCCAAGACTGAATGTCGACGCCTGTGGGTAAAGAACATAGACCCACAGCTCCAGTGTCCATGTCATTTGCATCATGTTAAGTGGGCATTCTTGTGACCTGGATCTACTGGGATACAAACCATTGATGTCCTTGCATAAGACTTTGTATTATTAAGCCTTAGGTATACAGAATTTACACCGAAATAGAGGTTTCAGAAGAAGCGGAGAACTCATTTAAGAAATGAGTGCCTTGAAGTTAAAAACAAGTGTTTGTAATCCTGATTTGTGATGTCTCAAATGCCCATCAACTGGTTTTCTGAATATTGTTCCGGTTGCTTAGAAAACTTTCCATAATCTGGAAATCATGTTTAAGGGCTACCATCCGCTTGGGATTGGTTAGCTTCCCATCTCTCAAATGTTTTCTATCGCAATCCATCATACAGACTTTGTCCTTATGCCATTGCTTAGAAAAGTTTCAAAAACAGCCGTAAGCGATCAGAAACATAAGGAAAACCATAAAAAGTACAGATTTATGTTTAAAGTATTAATTTATCAGTTTTTTTAAATTTTCATACCATAACGAAGGTATTGAATTTGAACGATTAATTAAAGTAAAAATCTTTTCTTTGTTATGTTTACCAATTTTCAATAAAAAAAAATTCGGTATTGGAAAAAGTCCACCAAGATGTGTTAGTTCTTTAACTTTTCCCACCAGTGCATGTGTTGACTAGAATGTTTTTTAGAGGACTTGATTGTAATGAATTTAGTTATGGCTTTGTGATTTTATTAATGTTATTACATTACAGCATGTCTTCATTAACTAGATTTATCCAATTTTCTTATATATTTTCTGAATTGAGGCTGATGATGGTTGATTAAGATTGCGTGTCTCTATTTTTTCCCAATTAAACACTATTTATTTAAGATTCAGGGGAAAATTACATATAGTAAGCAGTTTTATAACTGATTAAACGTAAGGAAATGATTGATTAAATTCAATCGCTGGAAATATAGTAATTTTTTTGTCCTTAATAATTTTCGCGAAAACGAATTCTTTTCATAATTTGGTTAGCTTAATTTCTCTCGTTTTTCCTCTCCCTCGTGGAATGGAGATGTTAATTTTCCTCAATATCCGAGTTTGGATTCTACGCATATGAATTTGTGTGCATAACTTTGTGATACGTATGCGATTTATTTATGATACTTGAAAAACAAATAAAACTGTATGCATTCTTTCTTCTTGAATTATTTTGAGATAATTTGTCCATTGCATTGTTTTTCATAAAAATTAAACTGATTTATATTTCATAACCCTATATGCTGTGCATTTTTCATCCAGTCTTTATTTCTTAAAATTATTTGTGCTTTAGTCCACAAACATTTTTTATTTTTCTGTCGCCGTGTATAATTTTTAGTTAAATGTATTTATTCCGAGAATGTTTTTTTTTCCAGATTATCTGGAAGGAGTGATATATAAAAGGGAAATCTTGTAAGATAAAGGATATACTGATTTTTTTCCTCCTTGAAAGATATTATTTAATGTTTACTTGATGTAAAAAATGTTTCATGCAACCTTGTTTGCCTCAAACAATATGACACATAATCTCTTCCTTACATTTTTTCTTAAAATATTCCTTACTATTAATTCAGGAAAGAAATTATTTAGGAAAAATTTAGAATTATTTTATGAAATTAATATTATTCACATATCTTGTAACATACAAAAATAAGATGAATCAAGTCTTGCCTTAAATATAAAAACTCATTACAAAAAAACCGTTCAATATAAAAATTTAATTTTTGTATCATTGAATAAGTGAATTTTAAACCTTTTTTCAGCAGATGATACGAATACTCTTTTGAAAGTGATGCAGGAGAACATTTGTAGGAAACTCATCATTTTTTGCCGAAATGGCGTCAATTCAAGAAAATACCCAATGTGTACTTTGGATTTAAGAAAAGTAAATCCCCCATTAATGTTCAACATAAACTTCGGCGTTGTCATGGAAACAAGCTACCTGGTGCACAAACAATAAAATGATGATATGAAATGTTTAAAAAAAATACGCAGAGAGTTGTGGGTCTTCTAGAAATAGCAAGTCTAGTGTTAATGAAGCCACTGTAGGACAGCATTTTAACGGAGCCCCACACAAAATGAACTTGTGAAATATATCACAGGATTTTCAAATATCGTTTACAAGTTTGGTAAGATTCTTCATAAAAGGTTTAGGTTGCATGCTTAGTGAGTGTAAGGCATGTTAAAGAACACTTAGCAGGAATTGGAATACCTTTTAGGCATTCCCCGAGCTTCCAGAAGGAGGGGGGAGGGCGCATGCTGAAATTAAATGAGGTAAATTGTCTTATAAAAATTCTTGATACTACCTACAATACATCCAAAAAAACATAAGAAGTGCTCAAATGAAAGTGATTCTAGGTGTTTATCCACGAGATGCTTAAGGACAGAAATGATACAGATACATAGATAGAAACAACAATATTTAATGAGTGAAATGAGTACAAAGTTTGTTAAAAGAAATGCCCCATGGGTTTTAGTCAGGCGTTTCATTGCTTAGGAAGATTACGAATTCCGTCCATGAAGAAGGATGTCGGTACTAGTTCAGAACTGCAGCCTTTACGTCATCGTCGGAGTGTAACCATTGACCCTTTAGGCCTTTCTTCAGGGATCCAAAGATGTGATAGTTACAAGGTGACAAATCTAGACTGTAAGCGGGATGTTCCAGAACCTCCCACTTTTAAAAGACCAGTGCCTTGACACACACTTTGCAACATGTAGCCTTGCATTGTCGTGCAGAATGATAACATCTGACGACAACATTGTAAGGGTTGCCCAAATGAAAAGTGGAGAGGTTGAATAAAAAGAATACCTTTATTGGAAATCAAAATAAATCGCCTTGGATATTGTAACATAGGTCCCATTGTTTCGATAGTAGGTCTATGTCTTCTTGTAGAAAGATTGTGATTGATTCTTGAGGAAGTCCTGCATAGCTTCCTTCACCTCATCGTCCGAATGGAAGCGCAATGCTCTTCTCAAGTGGAAAAAAAAGCGTGGAAGTTTCATGGAGACAAATACGGAATGTACGATAGGTATTCCAGCACTTTTCAACGAAATGTTGAGGTTGCCGGAGCTTCACTAGAGACATTTAGGTGGGCATTGTCATGGACGTTTGCCAAATCTGGTATCGTTTGCCAACCTCTATGAAAATGTTTGCATCAATTGTGTGAACTCAGCAGTGTTCGCCATAGTCTGACCCCATTCGCTGATAATTGTCAGCATTCAGCTCACCATCCACAATTAAAATCTATACTACCTTACATTGCTTCACTATGGACGCATCCATGAATAGCATGATTTGATTTTTTCCCTCTGCCATTATTGCCCGTCGCATCCGGTATACACCTCCTACCTCCTTTTATATCCATTTCGGTGGCGCTACTATAGCTATAACCATTTTTCCACAATTGCACGAGTCCACTTTTCTTTTGGCAAACCTTTATACAAGTCCTCTTTTCATTAACCATGTCAACATAAACTTGCCATGAAATACAGAATGTGTTTTTGTCACTTCCTGTGTTGAATTTTAAAGTCTTTCTCTTGTCCATTTACAAGTGCTTCCAAACTCAAGTATACGAATAAATCAGCGTTTCTAAAACTTTGAGGCGCGCCCCTCTAAGGGACATGACAACTCTACGAGGGGGGCACGAGCCTATTGAAAAGTCAAAAACAAAAGACTTTAAAAAAAATTAATTTACTGAAATTAAACAAACAAAATACATTCTGTCATAAAAAAAATTAAAATACACATTTACATTGATATATTACACTTATATATGTATCAGTGCTACACAATGTATTTTATAATTATTTTAACAATAGTAAGAGCAAGTTTAATAATTTCCAGTGACCCCATGGGATATTGTAATCTAAAAAATTATATACAAAAATTAACACTTTTCTTTATAATTTTTTTTGTACGGTTTATAAGTAATCCCTTAACTGCCAATTAAAAGTTATGAGATTCGTTTCCAAGTGCCAACTGTTTTCAACGTAGGGGCACGTAATTGATGTATTGGAGGGAAGGAATAAAGAAGCAAAAAATCTGAAAGAAGTAAACCCTTCGCAAACAGTGTCAAGATGATTTTATTGCATTCCAAAGCCTTCGGTATAAATTTATGGATAGCAGTAAAGAGAAAAGTTCGTACAGCAGAAAGACGTATATATACGTCTTAGGAAATTACGCTTTGATTGAGCGAGACGTTTATATACACCGGCACTTAAGAGGTTAAGGTCGTATCGTAATCTTAGCGCCGAAGTATAGTATTAAAGAATTCAGTGCAGGGTTATTATATGAGGGGGGCGCGATGAAAATTATGACTGAATATTGGGTAGCGGATATTGAAACTTTGAGAAGCATGGAATAAATAAACGTCTGGAACCACTTTGGGGTAAGTTTTCCAGGGCATCATTTTTAGCAACAAATGGAGCTTTATTGCTTTAGAACAGTTCTACTATTATCACTGATTTTAACTTAAATTCATCGATGAAAAAGTTTAATACAGAAGTAACTACCTTAAGCCAGTGGAATTTTAAAATGTATAGGCAAATACATGTACAGGTTTCAATAAATAAAGTGGAGAAGGAAAAACAATAATTTTTAGTGGACACAATTATTTTTTATTACATATAGACTGAAGTCCAAAGAGCCGAATTAGTCTACGCAAAGAGACACGGGTTGTGTCCCCGATATAGGATCAATATTCAACCGTGTATTTGATACGCGTTATTATTAAGAATGAAAATTAAAAATATTGTAGCAAAAATAGTTCACTTCGGTTGCCATGGGCACATGATCTACTGCTCGAACTCACGAGGACGCAATACCCTAGTGTTCAAGGTAATGGACTCTTCGCCGGCGTGTCATGAGTTTGAGTCTAGTACCGCTGAAGACCCACCGCGAAGGGGATCGCGCGAAGTATGTTAAATCTGTCGACTACTCAAACTTTCTCCTGTTGGTGTGGTAGTTAGAAGAGGAGGGTGGGAGCTAGGTGTCGTCCTCGTCATTTGACCTAGATTCAAAATTACGAGGTCCATCGCCAAAAACCCTCGAGTAGCTAAACAGTGCAACGTCAATATTCATTTGCTCTGATTTACGCTCCCGGCTACTGGCGACTTGCCAAAAACAACTATTGTTTTCTTTTATTAATTTAAATTTCTGCCATCTCGTGCTTATTATTTTTAATTGTAGCTCTTTTTTTTCTCTCGTACTTATTATTATTAATTGTAATTGCATTCATAACATTGTATTGAAAGTTCTGGAGCCAAGTCATGAAATAAAGTCTTGAATTGTGCCTGCCAAGAGTTGTAAGCATTTAATTGAGTATCCAATTTCACAGTTGTTTAATCCAAGCGACAATATTAAGCCATAAAAAGCAAGAAAAAAAATTAACTGTATAACTAAATTATCACAGTTTTATATCATAAAATCTATTTTTGCATGTATTTGATATACTTTTTGTGTTTTAAACACGTAAACAGTTGCATAGAATAACAATCAATAAATGTATCGCACCAAAGAAATAAGTACATATTTGAAATTCAAAACTTTGCCTTATTTGTCTTATATAATAATAATAATAATAAAATATACTGTTTTTGAAATTTTGCACTTCAAAATCTGAAAATTCGTTTTAAGATGACTATAAACTATCCAAAGAATATAGTGGATATAAATAAATAAAATTACAGAACTGTACACAGCCAATGCTGAAACAGCAGTCTCAGTTGTATATCATCGTGGATATGGATTCTCAGTACAATTTTCTTCAATTTGTGCCAAACCGAAATGGAGCTGACTTTCAGAACGTGAATACACATGAGAGTTGATACAGACGTTAGAAATTGGAATTGGTTTTCCTTAGTTGCCAGCGTCGCAGCCATATAAAAACAAAAATATATATTTGCACTGTGAATTTCTTAGGAAGTAGTATGAGACTGAGACTGAGGCATAAGAATCCATTAAGGGTCTTGAACGTGTTCACTTTTTTCTGATATTTTCTTTACGAAGACTTTTTTCAGTGATAAAAAAATTATTAGTAAAAGTGTTTTTTGCAATATGTGAGCCTTAATTTATTTTCTGATATAAATAAACTAGACACGTTCATATTGAGCACCTCTTTTTACCGAACTTTTTTTTTCTTTGGCAACATTAAGTATATAATGACTCAATAAGCGAAATAAGTGTTCAATTCCATTCTATGTGAACCAGAGTTTAATAAAGTTTCATAGAACTACCTGAGATCGGGACATCTGCTCATTCACCTCAGCGCCCAATGGTCACGTATACTGGGATGGGCACAGTAAGCCCTGACCCTCATGGGCTTTGAGCCACTGAGTTTGAGTTCATACAACTATGTCCTTAAAAGCTCAGAGTTCAATTTTGACACTAAAAATATTTAGTAATTTTTTAAAAATTGCTAATTGTCGCTGTATGATTACGGTCAGGAACTCGTGTTTGGAACGTTACGAGTTCGAGCCACAGTGCACTGAAGATATGTGAAGATAGTGCAGTGTACATATATCGAGAATCAAAGTCCTTTCGTTGGCGTAGTATGGTAGTTTTGAGAGGGGATCTCAACTCAGGTGTCCTTATTACTTGAACGTTGGAGTGAGAGAGGGAGTGTGAATATTAACGTCGCAGTATTCAGCTACACGAGGGCTTTTGGTGATGGACCTCGAAATTTTGAATCTTGGTCAAGTGACCACGATAACACCTGAGCTGGCACCCCTCTCCTAACTTCCACACCAACGAGGGGACATTTTCCTCAACATATTTTACGTGCATAGGCCCTGTAGGTTTTCAGAGGTACCAGACTTGAACCCGTAACATGCTGGCTAATTGTCCATTACCTTGACCACTAGGCTACGCAGCCACTGAAGTTCGTCGGGAAAAGAATTCGATTTGCTTTATAGTCCTTAATAAATATTAGCGCTTATATAAAAATATAGTTTCATAGTAAATATTCGCTCTCAATTCAAAATTTTTAGAGGAGAAATATTAAACATCTGGTTTTGTAAATTTTTTTTTTATTGAAAAAAAACACACCCAGTTATTTTCAATTTCATATAAACAACTGCAACAATATAACGAAAAAAAGAAATTATATGTTATTCATGTTGATACAGGATATAATGATGAAAAGAATCTGGCATTTTATACAAGAATGTATTTTAGTTCTTACATATAAATATATATGGGTATGATGTGTTGTGTTAATCATATGCTGTATAAGTTGTGAATCAATAGTGATAAATATCCCAAAGGCTCTATGTTAAAACCTTTTATCGTTAATATAAGATATATTGGCTGACCCTGAACTCCACTTTTAAAAAAAAGGTAACAATTTCCATGGAAAAAACTATATAGCCAACGATAGTCATAGAATAAATTTATTCAATCAGGAAAGTCATTCGTCTTCATCCCTTTGACACAAGTACAGAGAGAAAAAACTTATGCAGTCACCATTCCTTTAGGATAATATATTAAGTAAGGTTGAGGTGTCATGTTGCTCTCTCCAGGGGATATTCCGAAATGTTTTAAGCTGTTATGCGCAAATAATCTCGTATTTTCCCATGAAATGTAATTTCTTTTATTTATTTTGGAAGCCATTTATCGTTATTGCCCTTCATTATATTACCTTATAACCGATATTAGCTTTGCAACAATGTCTTAGGAAGTCATTTTACTCTTGGGTTTAATTCATAATTGATACATTTCTTTCATTTTTTATAATAGAGTTTTGGTAGCCCTATGGGGATTATGGCAGGCATGTCATGAGTTCAAGCCCAGCACCACTAAAGACCCACCGTATAGGAGCGTGATGCACGTTAAATCTGTCGAGGGCTCAAAAGTCTTCCCGTTGGTGTGGTGTGGTAGTTAGGAGACGGGGTGCTAACTCAGGTGTCGTCCTCGTCACTTGACACACTTGAGTTTTACATACCGAGAATAAACAAATGAATAGCTGTTATGTTAAACATGGTGTCCAGGTAATTTAAAGTGGGTACACGCTACAGGTGGCCTTCCACGCCACAAGTCCGGAGTTCAAATCCCGAACTGGGAACGGTCGACTCAGCCTTTAATCCCTTTAGTGGGTCGATAAATGGGAACCAAGTTTGTGCTTTGGAACTAGACATTGAGATTTTCGCGTCAGATTGCCCACCTGAACGGAACACCAGCTCATGCAGCTCAGCGTCAAAGGGCAAGCAAACTGAGGTGGGCACAGTAGGCCTTGACCGTCATAGGCTGTTGCGCCACCGAGTTTAATTTTATGCGCTACAGGTAAAACTAGTTTCAGCGACTCCTTGTGACAAATAGCAGAATTAGATTCTTCAATTTAAAATGGAAGAGTATCTTGTGCACAGTACTGTAGTGCTTCTCACAAACTTTCACTACTGGCGGCCCTATTTTTATCACGCCCCCGTATACAATAATAATACGCTTTGTCACTAAAGCTACCATACTATCTTAAATTATAAACCGTACAAATTCACAAGAAAGTATTAAATTTTGTATTTGTTACTTTTAAGTAATATATATTTTAAGCAAATTATATATATATACTTTTAAGTAATTTATATTTTAAAAAATTACTTTTAAGTAATAGGATAATTATCATGTTATTTTTCGTGTCTATAATTTTTAAATTGGAACAGATTGCAAAATGATATTTATTTAAAGATTTATTTCTTCCATCATCCATTTCTAAAAGTTTAAATGACATTAGAAAAATAGTCTGGTTTATGTGTTGCTCTCTATCATATCCGTCACGATTAGCATTCTCGCGAACGTCTGCGTGAGTCTGAGCAAACAATTCGACGTCCACGGTAAACGTGTAATTGCAAATGTTGGTTTTTTTTTACCTTGCAGACCTAGCATATTCCCCAGGAGCTGGTATCACTTTTTAGTGTGGCACCGTATAATAGGCGATATCAATTGCCGCAAGTAATTTTGATGCCCAGTTTCCTCCTCAGAGGGAGGCACCTGAGCTCTGACGATGCAAAATTGAACTTTTGAATTTTTTAAGAATTTTGGCAGCCAAGCCGAATGGGCACTTCAAGGGATTTTTTACATGCCGAATAATCATACGACATGGCCTTCAGGACCCTGTCAATTTCTGCATCATGAAAATCCACCGAGATGGGGTGGGCCCAAACCCCGCAACCTTTGTTATGTGGTGCAGATGGCCAGCGACAAATCAACTGCCCACCCAGTCGGGCCCCTTTGCGGGAATTGTAAAAGAGTAAAACCAAGACAAGGCAATGAATACAAAAAGTAAAATGATATTTTTTTAAATGAATGCTCTTTATTAAAAATAGATTTAAACGAATTTGTTGTGTGTGTAATCGTAAACCTTAAAAATTAGCATTTATTATAAATGTTAAATAATGAAAAGAATGAAAAATTTCCCGATAAAGAATAATTGTGTTATTTTTAATATTTAAAACGAGAAGATTCAAATGTTATAACCCGGAGCAGACGCACCTGGGTACTAATGGTAATAGTCACGGGGGTGACGGAGTCCCGAAGTTTTTTACAATTATTTTTTTATTGTACACAATAAAAATCACAATTCCAGTGAATAATTTAACTAAGAAAAAGTATACTTACCTACTTTCTACCTTTGTTCATAGATAATTTGACAAAAATTCCAGTAGCACTGAATTAAAATGTTTCTAAGGTACACGACCTTAATAAAGGACACAAATCACAGAAAATTTTCACGAACGTTACAGGAATGATATCTGCAAGCAAAAATGTCATATTTTGTTCAAATTTTTTGTAGTTTGACTCTGTACCCCGCGCGACCACTCCCGAGTTAAATATGTAATCAGTGTATAAGAATGTTAGCTCTAAAAGAATTATATAAAACGTTTTTCATCATGCTTTATATGTTTCAGAATACTCATAAAAATAAATATTGGCCAAATAGTCTTTCAAAGCGTTTTCTGTGCATTTCGAAATGTCATATAACTCTTTCGTATATATATATACGCGCATTATTTACAACTTCCCTAAATGAAAAATAAAGGCATAAAAAAGGAACGAACTAACCATAACACTAAGTTTGAAGGTCAAACAAATGAATTTTTTATCTTCCTAGAATATTTCTCTGGGACTGTGGGTTTTGTCTTTTCTCTGAAATAGTTTTTTAGGTTGAAAAAGAAAACTCAGTAAAAAAATTTCTCATCGTGGGATTACCGCAAATCAAACAAAATGTTATGTTTTTTTATGTAGTTATAGGATCAGATAGCTAATGAATTTATCGAAATGAAAGCTTTTATGTTTGTGAAGTAAAACTAATAAATTATATCAGTGTAAATGTGTATTTTTTGTTATGTCAGAAAGTATTTTCTTACTTAAATACAGTAAATTAATTTTTTTTAAATCTTTTATTTTCGATATGCTCGCGCCCCCGGGGGCGCCCCACACTTTGAGAAACACTGCAGTAATGCATTGAAGGGAATGCGAAAAATTCAACATAGTTTTTAGCAGGTTTTAGAACCATCACTTTGCAAAAAGAATGAGAGAGAAATGAGGAAGCATAAATGATTAGTTATCGGAAAAGACCTATTTCAATATCTAGTTCAATGCTTATCTCGACTCTTTTTGATTTCATATTAATCGTTGTGTAGTATACTCGGTGACACACACTTGCATGTACAGTAGAACGTCGTTTATCCGAATCAATTGAGACCGGACACAGTTCGGGTACGCAGTTATTCGGATAATCGAAAACCGAACGCGGTCCATGCAGTATATAAAACCGGGCATTATACGAGTATTGAAAATCATCAATGCGGGAAACGTGCTGAAGAAAAAGCAAAGTAGGCACAAAAAGTCGGAATTTTACCATTATTGTGGAATATAATCACTTATTTTTCGCTGAATCATTGTACACCTTCGTTTTTTCGCTGCAAGGTCTCAAATTCTCTTGAGCAGCAGTAGTTAGGTAGGACAGCACTCGGATCTAACGCAGAAAACGAGTGAGCATTGGATGGACCCTTGCTACTTTCGTTGTTGTTGTTGTCCTCGTCTTCATTCATTTCATCGTCGACAGGGCAAATCCTTCTTGCATGGAAGTCAAAATCTTGTCATCATTTAGCATTTGAAATCCACAGTCTTGAATAGTTCACAACTCAACAAAATAGCTCATATACACCCCCTCACTTGGAAGCAAACTGACCTAATATTCCGCCCAGATGTTTACCAAATCAAACTACTGAAATTCCCCGAATATCCCTGACCTTGGGTTTTCCCGTCACTTTTGGCCTCACGCGAAACAACTGTTGAGCCTTGCACTGTTCGAAAACGTCTCCATATGCATTACATGAAGTTGACAAAAAAAACTGGTCCGGATATTTGACGCTATGGATAATAAACGTTCGGATAAACGACGTTTTACTGTATAAGCATCAATAATGATTTTAACGCCTTGAAATGTTGTCGCAGAAATCATATAGTATTCCTAGAAATATAGTAGCACTATCCTATTAGCAGCGTACTTTTGGAGCAATATCTCAGGAACTTTTAAGAAAATCAGATATTACACTCTATCATAATTCAGCTAACATACCATTATAAAATATGTAGGCTGAATTATTCAATTTAAATTTTAGTACCACAGAAATTAATTAATCGGCATATTTGCAATCGAGTTTCAAATTAAACTGCAGGCATTTTAACACTATTCACCAATTCTGAGAAATGGCATATACCTAATCCATTTATATTACACCTTCGAGAATGTTAGCTTCACTTTCAATTGATTCTAGATTTTTCACAGTATCAATTGCTGTAGCCTAGTGGTCAAGGTAATGGAATCGAGGCAGGAGTGTCATGAGTTCGGGCCTTGTACCGCTGATAGATCCTCCGTGTAGGGGAGCGATACACGTTAAATATGTCGAGATCTCAAATGTTCTACCATTGGTTGGTGTGGTAGTTAGAAGAAGGGGTGCCAGCTCATTTGTCGTCCTCCTCACTTGACCATAGATCAAAATTACCAAGTCCGTCGCCAATAGCCCTCGAGTAGCTGAACAGTGTGACGTAAATATTAATTACTCACGCACGCAGTAGCTGGTACGAACGAGTCCATATTTCGTTAGGGACTTTTAAAATGCAGTCTCTTTTTTAGTGGGCACAATTTTCACTGATTTCTCTAGGGCTGCTTTATGGAAGTACGAAGCAGTACACATCTTCCGGTTGAATTTGCCTTTTTACTTTTACAGTTTAGCAGGATGCAGATATGCACACATTATTTTAAATAGTCTTTAGTAATGGATATGGAACTTGAAAAAAAGAGTTTATATAATCGACCAATCGATTTTAAAATACAGCTAATATTATACTGTTCAGTGGGAGTTGAACATGTTGTTTTCGAACAAGAATTACGTGCCGTACTTTTGTGAGAGGTTCGCGCTTCTCTCTCGGACACCTAGATGTGTGAGGGGAAGAGAAGAAACACTCTACATGACACAATTAATCTATTTGATTACGACACTAAGAACAGATACAATTTCAACTAATAATATTCAGAGAATGTCTCCATGTTAAGGCTACACGGTACCTTTCTTCAAAAAAATTTTTTGAAGACAGTTACAGTAAAAATATTTGATGTTTTATATTTAGATTATATTATTATAAGCTGATTCTGTAAGTAAAAAGTCAGTTTGACTAGCCATTATTTTACAATTTTAAAAAATTAGGAATGTTTGAAGTTTTTTTCAAACTCTTATAAAATACTCAATTTTTAAACTTTTTTAGTCATTTTAAGTTATTTATATTAGGTTATTGTTAACAAAAATTAGTATCGATTTGAAAATCTATGCCTTTGTTGATTTTTAATAATTATTTTTCTCGAAAAACCTGGAAAAAACATGAAAATTTTTAAAATATCAACTTAAGCATTTTTTAGAAACATAACTAGAACTCTCAGCCCTAAATGCATACTAACTTTTATAGAACATACGTTTGGGAGTATATACAAAAATTTTCAAATTTCTATCTTGAACAGAAAAAAAGCCTTAGGGATTAGAAAATACTTATATCATCAAAATTGAAAGTCTGAGAAAAACGCATTTAAAGTTTGTGAAGTCATAAAACAAAAGCTTATAATGCCCGTAAAGCTCTAATTTTTTAATATGTTATTTTCCAATGTATGTAGTGTGTGTGTGTTTTGCATTAAAACACTATTTTCGTTAAATATGACTGAAAAATAATATTTTTAATTCAAAATATATTTTTGCATAATATTGAGAGCATTTGTTAAAACGTCAATTTATTCAGTTTTATCTTAACCTAATATTTTCACAAAAGTTTTGAAACACAAAGCATTTATGTACAAAGTAATAATGACACTAACTTAAGCTAAAAAAAGTCAAGTTTGCTCATAAAATTTAATTTTTTTTCAGTTTTCCAGGGATAGTTTAGGAAGTTTTAGCTCTTGTCGTACGACACATTAAAATACTAAAATATAGTTCTACAATATGTTTAGTATAATGTAGTTTGGTACATCAAGGAAATATTCAGTTACATCTGCAACATTTGAATTCAGAATACTTGTATTTGAAAGTCTAATTGCAGAATCAGCTGAGGAATGATTTTTAGATTATCATTTTCAGTAGTATTCCATCTCTTCGAAATATTGTTTTTCACAGCAACCTGAGAACGCATTTGCCATGGCTTTTTCTCTACACGAAAAAATTAATGATAAACTTTTAAGTTATATAACCCATTTTTTAAAGCAAAAAAAAAATTGGCCATGAAATCAATCTTAACTAATTAATTATGAGAACTCAAAAAACTCAAAACATAATCAATCAAAAATGATTTTAGTAATGAAAACTGGAATTAATAACCATTTCAAACTAAAAACTCAAAATATTTTTAATTAATTCAATTTAAGAGTGGAAAAATGCTTTAAAATGAAACCGAAACCAAAACCATAGCTCATAAAACTTGAAATATCTTAAAAACTAATTTGCTAACAGATCTGAAATTTCGTGGCAAGCTTCTTAATGATATAGGCCCCAGAAAATGCAAAAAATTCCTGTTAAAATGAAATTTTTAGGGTACTGTGTAGCCTTAACCGCGAAAGTTCAACAACGGCGGTAAAGCTCGAATGATTAGGAGACTATCAAACTTGATCCTTACCTTAATAAATGATCTAATCTGTCATCCGAGATTTAATCTAATATCAATTCAATCTTAGAGAACAATCGTCACTTTAAAGTTTCCTTTAATAAGCTTCGAATTACAATAATTCTAATATTATACCTTCAGTAGTAATCTCACCTGACTCGAGTATATCTTCTGTCCTTTTCTCCCATCAAACTAGAAAACCTCGCTTATATATAGTAAGTTAATTCAAATATCTATTCTTCCGAAGGGTTGGTTGTGAATAACGCGAATTGATAGCCCAAAGATTTCCCAAGAGGATTAATTGAAGGAACGCGTATTACACCTTGAGCGGAAATGCTTGCTAGTTTTACTAGAAAAAAGTTGTCTTTGTTTCTTCTTTCCGGGTTTGAAAAATCACAATTAAGATATCATACATTTTATACGTTCTATGTTACTATTTCCTTATTTACTTTTCCTGGATGTCTTACCGTCTTCAAGACAAGAACGCTAACAACGCTATTGGATGCAGCTTTTAACAAGTCAACTCATCCTATTGCATAAATTTGGGGTCGAACATAAAATATTTTACATTACCAAAACACTACATTTAGGGCAATTTCCATTGTTGTGTTCTAGTTAAGAAGGAGCAACGCGCATTCACACAAGTTTTCAAATTCATTCAAATCTACATTTATTCGCAATGAAATGTATTATGTTTTACGAGTTTGAAGACAAACAAATTCTAACAAGTAATGAAATATAACTACTGAAAGCTAGAAATTCCAGATATAAATCTATTTTCTTGCTATATATATATATATATATATATAAACAAGTAAAATATAAAAAAAAAATTAAGACATTTCCTACTTAGATCAACAAAGAAAAATCTTATTTTAGCTACTTTTTATTAAATAGTTACAATTAATATAAATATGTGTATACATATGTCAGAATCAAAACATTAATTGGTAATTGATTTTTATTAATTATCATTAAAGTATCATATTGTTATCCAAAACAATCATGTCTATAAAATTTCAGTTCAACAGAATGCTGTAAAATGTGAGAAAAAAAAATATTTTCAAATTTTGACACAAGTAGCCAAAAGGGTCGCTAGTCGCCTAAAATGATGCCAACGTGACTGAATTTGTAATTCTTTGAATAATTAGTTTTAATCAATTAATTTTTATTAATTATAAATAAATTACTGTATTGTCACATCCAAAATAATCATGTATATAAAATTTCAGCTCAATTGAAAGCTTTAAAATGTATTTTATTAACGATTGAAAATTTCACCAAGATAAATAAATAAATAAATATATAGAGAGTGTGAGCTAATAGTAAGAATTGAAGAAAAAGGTATTGGATTCCTGTATCAGGCACGAGATACATTTGGATATAGAAAAATGTATTAATGTTCAAATAAAAATCGAATTTAATGACTCATCTAATGTTAATCCTACTGCATATTTAAGATGTGAATACTTTTAAACTATTCCGTTTTTCTTTTTAACATGTAAAACTAATCAGCATTTCAGCATTAAAATAAAAGGAAAGAAATGTGTAGTGGACATTTTTAGAATACCAGTGGGAGCTGAATAGAGTATAAATGGATAGGATAATAAAATATACTGCATCGTATAGGATAAAAAATTAAAATTTAGTACTAATGTCAGAGTATATTATAAGTGCAAAAAATATGCCTATTTTACATCCTATACGTTAAGATTCAGTAAAAACAACTTTAAGTGATTTGGAAATGAAAGTTTAGAATTTTTTCATGTTGATTTTCATGTACTATGTGTGAACGAGCTATAAAACTGAAAATAAAACTACAATTTGGATTCAAATATCTCGTTTAGCGATGTACCATTTTAGTTTCATAATAACGAAATTCGAATTGCAAGTGAAAAAAAATTAAATGTATGTTGAATGTAAGGCAATTTAAAATAATAATTTTTTAGAGAAAAGCAGTGGTGTTATTTCTGTATTCAACGGCTATGTGCATTCGAAAATTGCTGTATTTTCTTTCTCATGTAGATAATCAAATGAGTTGCGAGCTATCAATTCTAAATTTCTTCATAGCAATCTCAAAAATGTTTACTCAATGTAGGAATAAGAATAACTTAAATTCTTTCAATATCTGTTCAAAATAACCTTCGCGAAAAAAGTATTACTACTCAATTTAAAATAGTGTCTTAAGACTTTTATTTTACAGTCGGAAAGCTGAAGTGATTAAAAAAGAATAAGGAAAAAAGCAAATATATCATACCCTGGATAAAAAACCATTCTCAATATCTCTAAAGAAAGCTATATTCCCGTGAGTAATTGACTTTTGTAACATAATTTGAAAATCTTTCTGCGATGCTTTTTACCCTCTTTCTTCTTATACGTTACTTTATCCAATGCTTCAGAAATATTCTTCTTATTTAATGCTTTCATTTGAAGAAGTCTTAGTTTTTTTAATAAAAGTTACTCATTTAGATCATCATCTTCTTTTTTAAAGAAAAAAAAAAGAATACTTCGAAGAGATAAGAAATAAAGTCATTATTTCAATCCTTCTCGTTAAGGTATGTGCCACTACTGTGGAAGTAATAAAAGAGAAAAATCCGATACTTACGTTCTCCCAAATTCAAATATGCGTTAACATATGAAACGTATTTGAATTAATTTACTGAAAATTCTAAAAATAATTCGTTTTTCGATTTTGTAAGATAAAGGACTTCAAAGAAATTTTAATCTGCATTTTAACATCAAAAGTTTTATTAGTATATAATTTCAAAAAAGTAAAAGATACCATTCCATTACATCCAAATTTCCAAAGTTTTAAGGTATCAGACTATACTAAAATTAGGAGTTCAGCAAAAAATTATAAAATCTTTTAAGTATTCTTTTAAAGGCCATTTTATTAGCTTTATGAAAATGCCAAGTTTATTATTTTTCATTCTCTGAACAAAAACTACAAGTGTTTTAGTATAAAAGCAGATGCCACTACTTTAAGCAAGATGTCATACTTTAAAGTGCGTTTTACTCGAAATGTGTTTTCTAGAAACTGTTCAAACATGACAACGATTGCTAAAAAGTTTTGAAAATAATTAACTGAAATATTCTTCGTATGTTATGAATAATAGTAAAAGTGTTTTAATCTTCAGATTTATCAATCCCTATTTTATTACAAAATTTACATTCCCTAATGTGAATATATCCACTGTTCTTTTTAATCAATTTCATATAATAATTAAAGATAAAGTGCTCTATTTTTTAAAAATATTAAAATATATCTTATCCTGAAAGTCATTTAAAAAAGGAATAGCAAAGCAACACATGAAAATTGAAAATTTGTTTATAAACCTTTCGTACAGAAAAGGCCCCGTTTATGTAACTTTTTGAACATTTTTACCAATTTTTTCCCACTTTAGTAATAATAATTTCTTTTCCTCTTCTTAATTTTTGCATATTTTTCTAAAAATTCACTAAATCTAAAAACCACAGAAAAATCACCATATCTTCATTTTTTTTTACTAAAAAGTTGTCACAAGTATAGTCGGATACCTTAACATTATAAAAATAACCTACCCTGGATAATTAGAAAAATAAATACGCAGGATTGTCTTGACGTATATTAATACCCAGAACTATCCTGGATATTTATTCTTATTTTTTCTGTATATTCAAACATTTTTATCCCTATAAATAATATTTTAAGTGTATTTGTATGTGTGTGTGTGTGATTTTTAAATTGATTTTAGTATTCTATGAACAATGAATATAGCTGTGAATTGTATTTTTGAAACTACAGGGTGTCGGGGCTTAAAGTACCCAAAAGATATGGATTATTATTACTACCCATCAGAATGTAATAAACTGTTCATCCAGAGATTGGAAACCCTTACGAGACTTTTTGGGTCTAGTCCGATCAGCCGCAAGTGAGCTCATTATTTGGCAATCGCATATGATAAATTTGTTACATTGGCTTCATTAGTAAAATTGTGGATGCCACAGCAAAGGATGCAGTGTGTACTTTGGTTAACGGAATCAGAATCAATCACGCGTGCAAATCGACGTGTTCGGACAGAATGGAATGTCGTTTCTCCGACATCAACGTAACTTTGAAAGAGACGAGAAATTTTTATCTCAAACTGGCAAGTATCCTTAAGTTTTCATGATAGAAGACACTGTTGATCGTGTCCGGGACTCATTTTGTCGGAATCCTGATAAGTCTATTAAGCGAGCCAGTAACGACATTCCATTCTGATCGAATATGTCGTTGTATATGCATGACTGATTTAAATTCCGTTAAACTAAGTACGCAGTCCGTTACTCTAAGTACAAAGTACACCAAAGTAACCTGCACATTTTGCTGTGAGGTCCACATCTTTACTAATCAATTCAGTGTAAAAAGCTTATCGACTGCGATTACCGAATAATGCGCGCAAGTGCAGCCGATCACAGACCCAAAAAAATCTCGGAGGGGGTTCTAATCCACGGATGAACAATTTATTACTTTTCTGATGTTGTTTCTAATGCCACCTGTCTGACGTAGTCAGATCGAGACCCACAAAATTCATCGTGGCAAGGGGCTGGATGTACGCCTGTCTTCGGCCTTAACCTTGAGCACTATGCAGGTGAATGTACGATTTAGCTCGGAGAAATTCTCAAAGGGACGATAGATGGCGACACCACTGATCTCCATCACCACAATTTAGGCATGGAACTGATGGGAAGGGAAATATTCTCCAGTCCCCTCCACTCGTGATTCAGCCAACAAGACTTTCGGACCCACTGATTTAACAAGAACGTACTCCGTGTATACTCGGAGGGTATTTGATGGCATCGGGAATCGAACCCAGGCCCTTCGGTCTGGAGTCTGATGCTCTAGCCACTAAGCTACCTACGGCCACTTTTAAAACATTCTGATGGACAGTTTCGTAATAAAAAGCCATAACTTTTGGATACTTTAAGCCCGTACAACCCTGAATATTTTTAACCTATTAGTACACTGTTGGCCACCTAAAATAAAACACCATGCAGGAAGCACCAAACCAGTGCTGAATTCTCTTCGTGTGTATGAATAATTGGATATGCAAACGAATATTTAGTATTTAAGAGAAAACTCATATAACATATAACATAAAAAAAAATTTTGCTTGAGCAGATTTAGAATGCTCTTGAAGTAGAATATAAACGTCATTTCAGTACTGTTGTGAGTTATTGTAAAAAAAATTGCTGCCAGAAAATGCAGATTATCCATTCTTAAAATTAGTAATAATGTCAGACATAACCAACCAATAGTGGTTAGAATATGAAATCGACGAATGTAGGATAGAATGACTGACCTACCACATCAGTTATACTTCAGGGTGGGGTGATGCAATATTACGTCAGCCACCAAATCAGACGATTGATTGAATATTAACGTCGCATTGTTTAGCTACACGAGGCTTTTGGCGACGGACCACGTAATTTTGAACCATGTTCAAATGACGTGGACGACACCTGAGCTGGCACCCCTTCTCCTAACTACCACACCAACGGGAAGACGTTTCAGCTCTCAACAGATTTAACGTACATCGCTGCCCTAGACGGCGGGTCTTTAGTGGTACTGGGCTCGAACTCTTGACAAGGCAAGCCACGATCCGATACCTATACCACTCGGCTACCGCGGCCACCAAATCAAGAAGAATCAGCAAATTAAATCCCGGATATCATATGATTAACGATTATTCCACAAATTTCCTGTAAGTAAAGATGCAAACGCTTAGATCTCTGAAATGTGAAAGAAGAATGTCTTTATACGTTGTTATCTCTAAGCGTATTTTGTATTGCTGATTTATGTTATGTGTAAGTTCGTCCAAAAATGTGGGAACTGAAATAAAAAGGTCTTTTTAATCATTCGATTGCAAATACATAAAACTATCCTCGCACCCCTTTCGATTAGATAATAAATATGTTTACATTCTCAACGCAAGCATCTTATCAGTTACAAGCCAAGGTTTAAATTAGTTACTTCGTTATTGATTAAAATAATTATTATTCAGCTATTTTTTTTAAAAATTCCTACTAGTAGCTCACACTCTGTATATATTTATTTATCTTCGTGGAACTTTTCAATCATCACAATAAAATACATTTTAAAGCGCTCAATTGAGCTGAAATTTTACATACATGATTATTTTGGATGACAATACAATAATCTAACTATCATTAATAAAAATTAATAGATTAAAACTAATTATTTAAAAAATTACAAATACAGCCACGTTGAAATCATTTTTGGCGACTTAGCGATCCTTTTGGTGACTTGTGTCAAAACTTGATAAGATTTTTTTTTCTCACGTTTTGAAGAATTCAGTTGAACTGAAATTGTATATTCACAATTGTTTGGGATGATTATACGATACTTTAATGATAATTAATATGCAAGATTTATTCTAAGTAAACGCAGAACAACGTTAAGGTCTTAAAGTATTTAAAATACTACAAACAGGATTCACATTCATGCATTTTGAATAACCATTGTTAACTTTGGAATTATTTACTATTTGAAAATGATTTTGACAAGTTATATATTTTCTGTTGAAATCTCAGAAGAAATAAAGGGTTTTATATTTATTGCATAACAAAATATATTATACTAATATAATTTTGACAATTTCACTCACATAAAATTAAGTATGGTTTTATAATTTTTTTAAAAACATTTAACTTTGATAAATACGAGGGCTATTCAGAAAGTAAGGAACGTTTCCGTCTGACGTCGCTAGTCATGCGCCGATCACGTACATTTTGGTGTCTGAGTGCTCGGCATCTCAGTCGGCGTCCAGCCATCCCAACGGGAACATTTTAACGCTGCCCGTTTTATCGATATTCAGGGCTGCGGTAGCCCAGTGGTTAAGGTATCGGACCATGGCAGGCATGCGGATTTCCCCGAGCCCTTACCACTGAAGACCCCCGCGTAGGGCAGCGATGCACGTTAAATCTGCCGGGGCTGAAATGTCCTCCCGTTGGTGTGGTGTGGTAGTTAGAGAGGGGGGTGCCAGCTCAGGTGTCGTCCACGTCATTTGACCATGGTTCAAAATTACGTGGTCCGTCGCCAAAAGCCCTCGTGTAGCTGAACAGTGCGACGTTAATATTCACTCACTCACTACCACTTTATCGATATTCGAATTTAAAACGTGCGCTGCAACTGAAAATCCCGCGAGTTTTGAGGTGCGGTCTGTGATACGGTTTTTGTTGGCAAAAAGCCTAAAACCTATGGAAATTTATCGGCAAGTGTATGGAAACAACGTAATGAATGAAAGTTCAATCCGAAAACGGTGCATTCAGTTTAAAAATGGCTGAACTAACGTTCACGGTGAAGAGAAGAGTGGACGCCCTAGCATTGTGACTGATGAACTGGTCGCTAAAGTTGATGAAACGATAAACTGCACTCAAGAATCCTTAATTCATTCAAATAGGAGGATTTCCCTCATCCATCCTATAGTCCCGATCTTGCACCTAGTGATTTTCACTTGTTTCCAAGAATGAAGAACTGGCTAGCAACACAGCGCTTTGCCGGTGACAAGGAACTACGGGTGTGCGTCACTCAGTGGCCAAGATCGCTGGCGGCAGAATTCTATGACAAAGGAATTTCAAAGCTTGTCCATCGCTGTGATAAGTGCCTCAATTTGTTTGATGACTATGTAGAAAAGTAGAATTTTAGTCGCTCTTTCTGATGTATATAATAATTTTCTTTCCTTCTACTTAGTTTCTTTTTAATTCCAAAACGTTTCTTACTTTCTGGATAGCCCTCGTATATTTTTTTCTCTTTCAGCTTATATTATTTAAATATATAATAACATATTAAGGTGGAACTCTGTTTTGGCTACATGCTTGTTAGTGTTGGCTGGGAAAAAGGGAGCGACTTTCACGTCTGTCCCGTCTTGCCAGTGAGCACTTAAAAAAATTTCACTTTTTCTGGAGGCAATAAGAGGTTTCCTGTTTGTCCTTAAAGTCAAGTAGAACAGGCTTGGACTGAACTTGGAAGATATCCATGATAGTCCACTTCTAGTATAGGACTTCAATAAAGTCAACAGTTACTCTGATCCGGTCTGACTTCGTCTTACCCCAAACGGGAGATTAGTAATAACACAACAACAAATATACTATAAAATATATATTTGAATTATAATTAAGAATCAAATGGTAAATATAACTTTTTAACAAATTGTAAATGAAATACGATATAGAGATGAGACAATGAATCGTTACTTAGATTTATCTTCACTTTTTTCAAGTATCTAAGTGATAGATTTAATTATGAATAATGAATACATATTCATTTAATGATAGCTAAAAATCCTTTTAATAGAAGCATTTAAAAATGTAACAAATCAAAAAAATTATAAAAGTGACGGCATTTATTGGATGTTTCTTGTTTCATTTTTTGAAGTTTTCTTTCATGAGAAAATACAACACTATACTGTAATTTTTTAAAATTTTTTTCTTGTATCTCAGTGCTTCTCAATCTTTCTATACTTGCTACCCAATTTTCGAACCATAATCTTTCTTGCGCCTCCCTCCATATAATAACAATGTATTGAATTCAATAATAATATACTTTGACGTAAAGCTATAATGCTACTCTAATTTTATAAACTATACAAATCATTAAGATAAATGTTAAATTTTGTATATAATTTTATGACATGCCCATAGGATCACTGGTAATTATTAAACTTGTTCTTAACTTAGTACTGTTAAATTAATTATGAAACACATTGTGCAGTACTGATACATTGAAAAGTGTATTATATCAATGTTAATGTGTATTTTATCGTTATTATGTCAGAACGCTTTTTTTGTTTCTTTTCAGTAAATTACTAATTTTTTTTAAAAAAAATAATCTTTTATTTTCGACTTTCTGATAAGCTTGCGCCCCCTTGTAGATTTATTACACCTCCCTAGGGGGCGCACCCCACAGTTTGAGGAACACTGTTGTAACTATCATACAGAATATGTTTTATAGATCAAAATGTGTTGAAAACAAGTTGGAAAAGATGTAACCTGATTGTCACAAATATAAATTAAAAATATAACAAAACTGCATTGTATGTGTACGAGAAAAAAGGAAAATAGGAACTTTAAGTTCTGAGCAAAGATTTGCAACGAACAGTTTTAGACACTTATGAGTTATATATGTATGTATATATGTGTGTACTGCTCAAACCTCTAATAACCTTATAAGATTAATTTTTGATTTACTCAACATTTACATTATGTTAAAAATTGGGTTAAAACATTTTCCGTCCATGATTTTTTTAAAGAAAGATTGAATTATCATTTATTCAGAGTATTCCGAATACAAAACATAAGTTATGATGGAAGAATTACTTTATCAAAAGTTGTAACACACTATTTAATGATATGGACTTAATTTAACATACAATGGTAAAAACACTTTACAAATTATTTTGCAAAAAATAAAATAAAATAAGGATTATTATTTTTAATAAATTTCTTAATAGTAATGAGAAAAAATCAAAAGAAATTCCAGGATTGAAAGAGCTAAGCGAAAAAGTAAAGACAATGTCTTTTAGTTGATGAATCTAATATTGTTAATAAATTGTAAAAGGACTTTAAAATTAGCCTTATTAAATACTTCGTATCAGTTTTTCACGAAAAGAAAATTGCTGTCTTTCAAGACATATGAAACGACAATTATTTTAAGAGTTGTCAATATATATATGTTATTAAAGTTTTTAATAAATATTTAATTCATATCAATTTAATACAAAAACACAATAAATTTATTACTCCTAAAGCTGAATCCTGGATTTCAAATTTTATGAATAAATCTCTTAATAAATTTAATTTTACTAATGTTTTTAATTAATAGTCATCACTTTTTCTATTTAGAAAGCTACTATTAGAAAAGCTTTTAAATGTAACAAAAAGAAAAAAATGGGCAGGACACCAGTCTTTAATAACAATAGTTGTTCGGTCTCTCAAAACACATACATGGTTTCAAATATTTGGATTACCATGAATTTATTGAGAAGCGCAACCAATATGGGGAATGAATTGTAACTTGAATATTATTAAAGATAATACTTTAAAAGATATTATGTATTAATGCACTGATTTCAGATAACTATTTCTAATAAAATTGTAAAACAACAAATAATTACAATTTCTTAAATTAAATGTTGTTTATCTTTGGTGGGTGTTTTGAGGATATTTAACTATAATATCTTAAGGTACTTAATGACATTATTAGTTTTTAATTATTAACAAACTGTTTATTAATTTTTTAAGATTTTTAAATATGACAAAAATGTACACTTTTCATTAATGTATATACTGATAAAGTGATTGGTAATTGAATATTGTTATGGTATTGTGCTTAATAAGCCTTTTCTAAATAATGTTTTTTCATGAATCTGGACTACTTTATAGAGCAGTCGCATAGTTGCTATTTATAAAAAATAAAGCCTCTTATATACAGAAGATCAATTCTCACATATTTTTTAACTTTAAAACCTCATAAAATCCTACTGAATTTAGTACAGTTTACAATAGTTTTAAAGCTTACATAACTATTTCTCGTAAAATATTAGAAGCAGTTTTATAGAATTTTATCAATTATTTTGATGTTAAAAATATAATTTAAAATTAATTTAAAAATAAAGATATTTGCCCCATTTAAAGTTACAATTAAAAGGATTTATTTAGTTATATTGATATCACAATAACATAATTAGAGTTCCTAGGCGAATTCGAGCTGTATTACATAACAAAAGTGGCCCTACACCTTACTAACAAAGGTTTTATTTATAAATTTAAGGCAACGTTTCTCAAACTGTGGGGTGCGCACCCCTTGGGGGGCGTGATAACTCTACGAGGAGGACGCGAGCATATTGAAAAGTTGAAAACTAAATATTATTTAAGAAAATCACTAATTTACTGAAATAAACAAACAGAATACATTCTGACATAATAAAAAATGAAAGACACATTTACACTGATGTAATGAACTTATAAATGTATCAGTACTGCACAATGTGTTCATTTAGCAATACTAAATTCAGAACAAATTTAGTAATTAACAGTGACCCCATGATCTTGTCATATACAAATTTATATACAAAATTAACACTTATCTTAATAATTCGTATGGTTTATAATTAATCTCTTGACTGCCGACTAAAATTACGCCATTCGCTTCCGAATGCCACCGTTTTCCAAGTAGGAGTGCGTATGTGATGTATTGGGGAGAGGGAAGAAAAATAATAAATAAAAGCAAATCCCCTGAAATTAGTAAATCCTTCGCAAACACTGTCAAGTCCCTTTTATTGCATTCCATCGCTTCGGAATAAATTTATGAATAGCAGTGCACAGAAAATATCGTACTTCGAAAAGACGTATATATACGTCCTGGGAAATAACGCTTTGGCTTAGCCAGACGTTTATATACGCCCTTAAGAGGTTTAATCCGTATTGTAGCTTTAGCATCAAAGTATAGTATTATTGAATTCAATACATTGTTATTGTATGGAGGGAGGCGAGATGAAAATTATGATTGAATATTGGGTCGGAAATATAAGGTATTTTTATTATTTTGATAACCATATGTATCTATCTATATAAATATACGCACATATATGCACAGAAATACACACCTAAACACACAGACATGTAATAGAGAATTAAATGTTTATTTTTTAAATAAATATTGTAAATTAAGAAAAAAATAAGTTTTAAGTGTTTAATTTCTTTAAAAAATATCTCGTATTAATCATTAATAGTTAAAACCATAAAAAAATATAAAGTAAATAAATTTATTTAAAAATGAGGTTAAAAGCTAAAACTGCTTATCGATATCAGAAATAAAAATTTAAACTCGTAATATTAATTAAGGTATCCGAACACGTTTGGAGTACTTTTTGACAAGCTAACAAGTTTAAACATTATAAATGCCTTTTTAGGACTCAATAGCAATACATAACAATATTTAAAATAAATTGCCTAAATTTCACAAAAGTCACAATTATAAGTGAAATTTTAGGAATACTTTTGTGAAACTTCAAGGCAATTTGAGATAAAGTAATAAACTTATATTAATAAACGTATTACCCAAATAAATTTGATACATTTATCTAGAAAATGTACTAAAATGTTAATGTTTTATTAAAATTTGAAAATTTTAGAGCTGATTGATTAAACATTATAACAAAAGTCACATTCTTATGAGACCATTATTTAAATAACAGGCACTAACTCAAAAAGCATTCATACCAAATAATAAATATTTTAGTACATTCTCTAGAAAATAGAATAAATATCACGTTGGAAAAGTTTGATAGAAATGCAATTGTAATATTTTGAGTTATCAGACTCGCCATGATAGATTTTGAACAAAATAAATGCCCCCTTCTGGTAGATCAAAGACCCACTTTCGGGTTTTCTAACTTTATAAAATTGATTAAAGCTTGGCATGACTGAATTTGGTCACTTTCAACGTGTTCGGATACCTTAAAATAAGATTATATATATATATATATATATATAATAGATGGGTGACAAAATAATACGAACACCGCGAAAATGGCATGGCCATTTCAAAGACGCACAGCGCGCATGTCATTTTGCGTTGCAGTCCTCCGCCTAGCGGATTCGAAAGGTAATGTATCAGTCGCTCAACAGCTGCAATAGGTGTTGCACGCGTCTATTGTAATTTCAGAAAAACGCAATAATGACGGACCTGTCAGAGTTCGAAAAAGGTATGATTGTTGGAATGAGGTGCGCTGGTTGCTCGGTGACGGAAACAGCTAATTATTTGGGGCGTGCAAAAGTACTGTATCTGCCGTTAGACGGCAGCACAAGTGGAATGTGGCGTCTGGCAAGCACAACAGTGGACGGAAAAAAGCTTACCGAGGAGGGATAAAGAGTCTTAACCCGCATAGTGGCCGGCGCAAGCAATCGCTACCCCAAATAACGTCTGGGTGAATAGTCATCTTCGTAACCCTATTTCGCTTAAGAACCGCCCAAAAGGGAACTGCATGCTTCGAACTTGTATGGAAGAGTTTGAAATTTCCCGTAAACCTTTGGTAACAGCAGTCATGCTTTACAGCGACGCCAGTGGTGTAGAACACACAGACAGTGGACCCCCAAAGTGGCAACAAGTTATCTGGTGGATGAATCAACGTTCTCCCTATTCCAGACCACCGGACGAGTTTATGTGTGGAGAACACCCAAGAAGCATTTGCTCCTAATCATCATGCCGACTGTGAAGCATGGAGGTGGGTCCCTTATGGTATGGGGCGATATCATGGCGTGGTCTTGGGCCACTTGTTACTCTGCATGGCAAAGGGTTTAAGCTGCCCACTATGTCGATATCCTGGGGATCAGGTGCATCCATTTGTCAGACTTTATTTCCCGGAGAAAGCCCATTTTATCAAGACGACAACGCTCCTATCCACAGAGCTAAAATCGTGCAAGAATGGTTTGCAGAGCATGAGGGGACGTAGGTCATCTTTCTTGGCCCCTCAGTCACCTGATTTAAATATTATTGAATATTTGTGGGGATATTTGGAGTCAAAACTCCGTGCTCGATTCCCCCCACCATCTACGATTTCGGCATTAGAGACCGCTCTCCACGAAGAATGGCTTCATATTCCATTAAAAGTTGTTCATGACCTCTATGCGTCCATCCCACGTTGCATACAGTCTGTAATTCAGTCAAAGGGGGGTCCAACTCCCTATTAATAAAGCATTTCTCCTCTTTCATAGGTGTTCGTATTATTTTGTCACCCATGTATATATATATATATATATAAATAATATGTGTATTTTTACAGGTATCAAAATCTTTTCAGATTTATAGATTTTTGCTTTTACCTAAACATTATTTATTCAAGAATTTGTTTGTGTGTGTGTTTGTGTAAAAATTTCTAATCTTCAAATTTATTTCAAAAAATATTTTCAAACATTTTGATGGAATTTAGTTATTTATTTTTACCTTATATAAAATGGATGAAGTCGCATATATGTAGCATCTTTTAGGTATTTTAAAGAACGGAGAAATATAAAACTTGAGATGATGAAACAGGATGGAGTTTTATGGTAAAACATAAGCTGAATGTTTCAATAAACAAGCACCAAATACTTTGTTAAATTGTAGTTGAACTTTTTTGGAAAACAGTGTATGAGGCAGATAAGCACAAAATTTGTTGCTTATCTAAATTTAAAGTTAAACTAAAAATAAAATTTATATGAAATGTAACTTCTAAAGTAGAAGAAAAATTATATAGGTATACTGCATTTTATTTTTATTTGAAAAATTCCCTTAAATTTTACAATCAAACTTTAAGTACATATACCGTATACGCGTAAGATATATATATATAATCCATAATAATATACAATCGGACCTCTATATAAGAAGTCTCTAAATCCCGGAAAAATTTCGTTATATGGAAAATTCGTTATATAAAGATTCATCTTTTAAAATAATTTATAAACCATATAAAACAAATTTTAAAGATATAAACGCTGTATATTAAAGAAAATAATTATTCATTCCTTTTTTAAAATTAATATATGTTTATTTTATATATCTTACCCAACAAAAAAGGAATGTCTTTGATGAAACGTCCAGAACTCTATTGCTCTATTTGCTATTAAAGAGATAATAACTTGAAATGTTCAAAAATACTTTAAAATAGAGAGAAAAAATTTAATTACATAAAAGAAAAAGTTCGTTAAATAGAAAATGCATTTCGCTATAGAGAGGTTATTTTACGAAGAAAATCGTGAAATATTCAAGATTCCAAGAAACAGTTCGCTATATAGAAAAATGCGCGATATAGAGGTTCGTTATACAGAGGTTCGTCTATATATATAAATAGTTTGAAAACTAAGTATAACTAATCAAAACAGTAAGAAATATTAGCCACCGTAGTACAATAGCAAACTATTGTCCTTAGGAACCAAGATTGCAGGTTTAAACAATGTTTTGTGACCAGCCAGCCTTCACCTGTAGTTTGCCTATACACTGGGCCATAAGGGGAAGGAAGAAATATTATATAGATATGCAGTAATTACCAAATAAAATACTCTAATACTAATTAATAATATATAACGATATAATTTAATGGACTACTTACTAGAAAGGAGTTAAAATCGTTGTAATAAATACAAGATGATAAAACTTATCTCGTGAACACAACATCAAGTTAATGTTTCCCACCTATACAAAAGCAGTATTAGCAATAGAGCATAAAAGTTAAATCAGAAAATTAAGATAAAATAAAAGTAAGTCTATAAAAATATAAGCTTAAAAATCTTAAATATTGATATAAAATTATTGGAAATAAAAGGCCTTCCTAACATACACAATGATACTAATATGAAATAAAGCATTATTAACTTTAATAAACATGTAGTGCCATCTTTTAAGCAACTGCATAGTTAATTTTTTTTAAAAAAACACTTAATGCAAATACTAAATTTAGCCATTTCACTGAAAACCATTAGAAATATAATTGTAAAGAAAATTTAGTACGATTTATCCATGTTCAATGCATTGACTTATAAAATTATTAAAATTTAAAAAGATATTAGATTTATCACTAACTAATATTTTATTAAGATAAATATTATTAAAAATGATATTTCTATATATAGAAATTGATATATTAGAATTCCAATAAGGTTCTTTAACAATGTTAAAATCAAAGACATCTCTTTCACCATAAATATTACTATGCAATCTATAAATAATTTATAACAATACACTGGTCAATTTAGATTTTCATATATAATATATATATATATATATGAAAATCTAAATTAATATGAAACCAGCAAATTAATGCGATATTACATTAACTGTAGCGAATTAATATTAGGCATAAGAAATGTAATTATTTTTATATTTTATTCAAATTTCTTCTTTTTTAGCTTTATTAAATTATTTTACTTTTTCAGAGAAATCTTAGAAGTCTTTTATCTTAATTTATTTTATCTTAATTTTTTAAAACTATATTAAATTTTTTTACTTTTTTATAGAGATCTTAGAAATCTTTTCAAAGCTTCGACATTCTTGAGTGATTATTTCCCAGTCCAGTGATTTGGAAAATCCTTTCATTTGTGACACTTATTAATATCTTCAAAATATTTTTGTTATTGACAACTTTTCCAATTCCTTTCAAAAATAGAAAGATGTGAGTCTGAGTATTGGAAATAAATAGGCGTGAATTGCCTCGAGAAGAAATAAGCGCCTGGTCTGATTGTTAGAATCCTATGAAATGGAGTTTATGGGGTTTCACTCATGACATCATTTCCAAGAACTCGAATAAATGCCTGATCACATTATGTCCATACCAGAATTGAAGCATTTTGTCTTTTTCTTATACATCTATGACATAAAAGAAATTCACCCAAGTGCCTAAAATAAGGTGTAAATAAAAAGATAAAATCAAACTGCCTGTGATTGTTTGGATTATTGTAATTTTATTTTGGAGGTTTATTTTTCAAAATAATTATAAATATAGACTTCTATTGGATTCTATCCCCGGAAGAAAAATTCAGAAATTCAAACGCTTAAAAAATAATGTCGAATAAAATGCAATGAAGAAAAATTAAGTTATTTTTAGCAACGAATTTTTCTGCTGCGAATAATTCAATAATCATAGAAAATAGCGTTTGTATGTGATATAAATTTTATGCACTTCAAATAATGTAAAATTTTGATTTTTCAAACCTTAATAACAAACTTTAAATTTGTCATGATAACAGAACATAAAAATAACTATGTTTAACTACGTGAAATTTTCACATAATTGTTAAAATATTCTGACGGTGTAGAATCACAACGGATTTGATTAGTTTAAACTGTTTCTAAACGCAAATATTGAAACGTTATGAGACCTTAAATTTTTAAAAATATTTCTATAAAACTTTATTAAAGTTATATATATATATATATATATATATATATATATATATATAATTATATATATATATATATATAATAATCCTTCCATTCAATACTTTTGAGATATTTAATTTAATATATAATTCAATTAATTTTTGTAATGTCAATGATTTCATAGCAGATTTTGTATTAAATATATACTCACGAAAACACAAACACATACACAAACACACACGACCTATATCCCCCTCACATATCTATCTATATCTATTTTTACCTATGGACCTATTTTAATTTTTTTCTGTCTTTCTTCCAGTCTATCTATATTTACCTATCTATCTTTTTCTCAATCATACATTTTATCTATCTTTCTATTATGTCTGTCTATCTATCTTCCTTCCTTTAATAATATATCTATCCTTTTTTCTCTTTCCCTCTTTCTCTAAATATATTGTGTGCGTATTCTTTCGTTATTTAAAATCATTAAGAGTTTTTTTTGTATAAACATACTTTTAAAAACTTTTACACTATTTAATGGCTTAGATTAAAAGGCTTATAAAAGATACAAAAATCCAAATGCTTGAACTGCCCAATTTCATATAAAATGAAACCCTGAGTAATTAAAAGGGAAGTATTTAACTGAGGTACGAAATTATTTTGGGATAACTACTCAGAAAAAACAAGAAATATTCCCTTAAGAATCCATTTTTTCTTTTTTAGAGATAAATATTTTAATCCCGTTTTGTATATAGTCAACAAAGAATGACAAAAATTAAAATTGCGTATGTCCCTTTTTTATGAAGATTTCAGTAATATCAAAAAAACCAAGTACAATATTTAATTTTTCTTGAAATGAATTGTTTGACGATCAACAAGATTTTTTAATTAGAAAAACTGACGAATGAGGAAAAAGGGCAGGAAACGTTGGAAAATACCGTATTAATATGACAAAAGTTCCAATTTAGATGGCATTTTCTTCTGCTATGAAAACTTAAGAAAAGACACACAATTTCTTGAATAACTACTTTTGAAATATATTTCTAACAAACGCGTAAATAACGCATTAAATAATCATTCAATTGTAATTATGGGACTAAGAAAAGAAACTCCAAGAAAACCCAATCATCACTTGTTCCAAAGTTTCTTTTTCTTACTATTTAGTTTCAACGTAAAGTTTAAAACTAAAATATAGTACTGTATTTCCTATTCTTTGAAGCTTAAATTAAAATTCCCTGTTTAAAACAATTTTAAATAGTTTCCCCTTACTAAACACATTAATTAAAAATTAAAAACAAATCTTATTTTCAGTCTCACTCGAGTACTGATTCAGTGAATGCGAATCGATTTTAATTTCAACATCTTATCCATGCTGGAAAGCTTACACGTGTGCATCATTTTCCGCCATTTTACCCACAGCCATTATTTCGAACTATCCGATAAGCAATTCGTTTCCGTTACAATCGAACTTATGGGCGACAAGAATGCGCAAAGAATCGATTCTGCACTCGAAGAATCAGATTCCTTCGATTCGTTTTCGACATAAAGGTCCAGTAAAATAATGGTTTGGGTGCTCAGTTGACCGGACACAGGAACTAGGAGTTCATTTTGTAAGTACTTCTGGAAAAGATATTCGATCTTGAAAGCAGTATTTTATAACCAAGTATCATTTTGTAATTTCTGTGGGTAATCCGAAGAAGTTCCGGATGAAGATGGATTAAATTGGGCGGTGGGTAATTTTCGGAATTGGTTAATAATGGGAAATTCTTAATGACAAAAGATATGACAGAGGAAGTTGAATTCAATTTACTAGCTCGTCTGCATAGTGTCTCAAGCATAGTAATTCTGTTTCTAATCACAGTTTACAGACAAACTGACACGTGTCCGTATTAATTATTTAGTGTGTTTGTTGCATTCATAATGGGTAAATATATGAATTTAATTAATTTAAGCTTGTTTTAATAATATGCAAATCTAAATGCCGTGTCGGTGATGAGCTATTGAGAGGAAAATATATTTCTCTACAGTAAATTTTCTCTTGAACAGTGACTGACCATGCAATCTTTTGAATCTGCACATTATTCAAACAAGTATAAAGAAAGTAAATTCATGCGAAGCATTTAAAAAAATCCTTATTAATTTGTCCTTAAATAATTATTTCATTTTTCATATTTAATGTTACATTTGTTTTTATATCTAAATTATATTTTTAAACACCTAATGAGGCTTTTATACATTTTAATTTTTAAACACTTAAAGAGGCTTTTATATATTTTAATTTTTATGCACTTAATGACTTTTATACCCTTGACATTTATAATTTATATACACTTTTTATACAATTAATTTTTACACACCTAATTATAGTTTTTATACACTTAAAATAATACTTAACTATGATGCATTCATAGTAATATATTTGAAAAAAGATACGAAATTAGATTAAAAGTTAATGTTACGACGTTTTTGTTTTTCTTTTTTCCTTATTAATTTACAGTTTTAATATTCATTTGTGCTAAATCTGTATGCAATAATAAACCCACTGCATGCAACTAATATACCACGTAGGTTTGAAAATAAAAGCTATTGCATGGATCTCCCTCATTTGACAACAGTCGAATGGACATCCCGCATCAGGTAACAGGTTCTTAGTTGGGAAAACGGCGTTGAAGAGTTGAAACGTAATCCCGAAGGTGTAGAAAGGAAACGGTAGAAGATATTTTCTATATATAGTTGATGATAAAATTTTTTGTATTTGTGCTGTGTAGTGTCTTTTAAGAAAGAACCTGGCTAATTTCAGAGCATTGAAGGAGACATTGAATTGGCGCATTTTTACGCATGCTCAGTACATTTTTTTTTATTTGTAATAGTTTTGTAGAATTCGGGTTTATTTTTATTATTATTATTTCGATTTTTTAAAATTATTTCTTATTAATTATGTTATTGTACATTATTTTTTATTATTATTATTGTATGTAAAATTAATTTTTTATTGGTTAGCATTTATGCAGACGATTTTAATTCGATTTCTTCTTAAACTTAAACGTTTCCATAGTTTTGGTTCTACTTTATCGTTATCTCGCATTTTTGCATCTGTTATACCGTTCGAATTAATTGGGACAAATGGTAAAAAACGATTTTTTAAAACTCTAGCTTTTAATCATTACATATTTTAAGTACACAAAAAAAATCTCTAGATAAGTACGAAGTAAGTACTATCTTGTAGCAGAAATGACCTCTTCTACTCGTCTTGGACTCCACTAGTGCAGCGCACATATTCTTAACTTCCTCATCGTATAACCACACTTGTAGAGCACTTTTTATCATTTGTTCTGTTGTCGCACAACTCATCTTAGCTCAGCGATTCTCGAGACTATGTCATAAATTCTAAATAAGATTTAGGTCTAAGCCAATTAAGCAATTTTATTTTATTTTCCCGCATAAAAAAGTTTGGACCATTCTCGAAGAAGCCAAATTATGTTCGAATGTTCCGTTAAATGTTCCCATGGATGAAACAATTCTTCTGCATCATATTTCTATGTTTTTGACAAAATTCATCATGCCTTTAAAAAGAGCTAAGCTTCCGGTCTCATTTGTAGTGAAAAACCTCAAAACATTTGTTTAGAAGGATGTTTTGTATAGTTTGTTGGATATGATCTCTCTCTCTCTCTCTCTGGCATTAGAGTTTCAACTTCACTTCGTCTAGCTACACTTGATTTGTATCCCTGCACAAATAAATGCGTTTCATCGCTGGAAATCAACTTCTTCTAGTCGTTAGCAGTCAAGGATAGTTATTTTTGGCCCATGTTAAGCGTCTATTCATCGTATTCTGAATTAGAAATTGCTTTCTGTTCGGTCTTGATGCCCTACCGCTTACTTCCAGTACCATTTTTGGTACAGTCGAGGTACTCACTTCAACACCATAATCCAATAAATTCTATCGAAGGTCTGTGCTCGTCTTTGATTTATTTTGCCATGTCTTAGAATTTTTTCAGTTCTTGGAGTAATTTTCCGTCTTGCTCACATTTTTGTTTTCTCTTTGGAGACGATGATCAGGAATCTTGAAATGTTCTTAATATTCTTGAAACACTTAATTTACCCACACAATTTACCATATCCATATCACAGTCCTAGAAGTAAGTTCGTTAAGAGCGATTATTTTAGAACGCTTCCTCAGAGTAATATCCATCTCTGAAGAAGCAAAAGTAACGTGTTACGTGGAACGCAAAATTATATGACCACCATCTACCCCACTCTGAAAGGCTCACAACTCAACCAGTAATGTACTAAAACCAATCGAACGAGTAAATTATAGTCAAAGTCAATCCACAACATAACTTCTGAGCAGATATAACCGGTACTCACATACCAACTCAGACAAGAAAAAAAATGTTTGTCCCAATGAATTCGAACAGTGTAGTAATTATCCGTTGAACATTCCATAGTTTGCGCTCGCGTTTGTCGTTAGCTCGCATTGTTGAATATTTCACAGCTCGTTTTTTGGCTTCGTTCTTCCGGTGTGGATACGTAATTACCTTTTTCTTCATATAAATTTTGACAGAAACTCGGGATGCCTAACAGTGGTATTAGTATTGTTACAAATGTGAATGAATGTATATTGAAATATGCTGAGTATTCTGAAAGGTTTTTTTTGCTATATTTCCTGGCTTTAGGAAAGAAAGCTGTGTTAGAGTGGTGCATAAAGATGGTTTAATGGAGTGTTCGAACTACGGAAAGAATGAAATTGAGAGAAATTTTAGGGTAAAAAGGCAGTAAAAGATCTTATTGAAGACCGTGTTTTTAATTTTCCAATTTTAATTAATTATAATTAACTTTTCGGTAGAGATTTTAAGATTAACTTTGAAACTATTTTCATCTTTAAAGGTTTTTTAAATGCCATTTTATGATTACTTCACTTCTCCGACATTTTGAATTTCGTATTTTTGTATTACGACTTCTGGAGGGATTGCTACTCCGAGGAACAACAAGCAAAAGCGCGCCAAGTTGGCGATTTTTCAAAATCGTGCCATCCAATGGTCGATTCTGCAATTTCACCGAATTAAAAACACGCGGAAATCAAAGAGAGAAAGAAAATTTCGGTATGTGTACAAACAGTTGCGGCCAACATTCGCTTGCCTGTGCATTGAACGGGCAAACCACGTAAGACCCAATTTAAGACTTTCCAATATTTTCTTCGTCCAATTTACATTAATAATAGTAAATACTTCACATGTTTAGAAACACACATTCCGAACTTCATAAGAATTATATTATTGAGTAATGAGTTACATCGAGAGAGAGAGAGAGAGTTATCTTGTATCTGTCTCAGTTTTTATGTTTCTACGTCTTTTTATGTATCTCTTTTTGGAAGTAGGCGGAATTAGATTATATCTCAGTATTCAACAGTCTTGCACTTTTTTGGCGTTCGATATTTTTGTTTGTTCAAAGGTTCACTCTACCTCTACTTTTAGCTTAATCAAATACCCGTTTAAGGTAGCCAGTAATGCAGCTAATTTTGAACCACGGTTCATGCAAAGAATAACACTTGTATTATTATTCATTGTCTACAGTACCCGAAACTACGTGACTTTGTTGATTACGTGTATACTATTTCAACATTTTACTTTTATAGGTATTACTCCTAATGGCCTTTTTGTAACGGCTAATCATATTGCTTCCTTTTCCTTCAAGCACCCTTTCCTAACATCTTTCTAATTTTTAACTCCGACATCTTCGCTGCATCCGTATTGAGAATGTTAAGCCTTACCCACCCTCCTAACCCAATTTTAGCTTTATTTCTATAGAAGTTTAGCATTTTTTTAAATATTAATTTCTAGATCCATTTCACAATAAACATACCAACACTTAATGCATACCTTTTTCTACCCATACTATAGCAAAATCGGTCTTTATGATATATTTAGTGTTTAATTAATTAAATAATATTTAACTACAAGTAATTTATGATTTTATGTCATTTAATCTTCCCTGTAAAGTGAATTCTTAACTACAGCTAAAATTGTAAAACTGTCAAACTCATTCAAGATGTCAATACTGGAGGTTAGAGAGGCCACAAGGACTAAGTACTTCATCAAATCTACCATAAGTATTATTCTAACAAGGGAAGTTTCTCAGACCCGGAATGTTCTACACCAGGGGTGTCCAACACGTGGCCCGCCAGTACGTAAGTTGCGGTCCGCTGACTCTTTTTAAAAAACCTTTTAAATATCATGTTTTTAAAGTTTTTTTTTCATTCTGAAATATATTTGAGGGGAATTTTATATATATATATATATATATATAAATCTACAATGTATTTGTCTGTTACATGTTCTTTGTTTAGAATAAACCCTTTTTGATAGTCGAAATGTCCTTCAGCTTAAAATAGATTTATATTTTATAAAACAGTTACATTTGATTTTACTATATAATAAATGATTCTATGTGTGTGCTACTGTCATTTCTCCTCCTCCTTTTCTGTTAGGAGTGCTCAAAGAGCAAGAGGCAGTCAGATATGTTTTTTAAAGTTTTAAAAAAATATTCAGGACGGTTAAGATAAAGGGCAATGTATACTTAATCGTTTGCGAATGACAGCACAATCAAATTTCAACAATGAGTAATGAAAGATCAATTCAAAAGGAACAACGTAATTTTCAAGAAAATGGCAACTGTAATATTTTAAACATTATTTGGTCATTGAATTATTATATTATATATAAAAATATTATTACATTATCTATATCTGTATACACGAAAAATATTGAAAACAATAATAATAATTCATTCTGTTTTAAATTTTCACTCCAATAAATGGTTTTTTTTTGTTTCCAAACCTGATTTGAAGGTTCATATTTTTATGTGTGGCCCGTGAGATTATAATGTTTTTCCGAAAGGGCCCACAAGGTCATTTTGGTTGTGGACACCCCTATTCTACACCAATCAATTCATTTGACATTTAAATTTCTTTTTATTTTAATAGAACCTTTACTTTTGAATATATATTGAAACGTTTGACCTTTTTTAAAAACCAAAGAAATTTATATTAGAAACAAATTTCAGTTATGTGTATAAAGATTAAAAAAAATAACTACGTTTATTTATTTTCAGCTATAGATGCCCATTTCTTAATAAACCAGAGTTTTCTTAACGATTCGACACATCTATTTACTATACGTTATGCAATTCGACCTTGGATTAAGTCTTAAATCTTGGTCGGAAAAACAAATTAGGGTAAAACAGGATAAAATGCGAAAGATTATGCTCGTTAAGTAAACATTTTTTCTAACGGAGATTACTCAATACAGTAAGAAAAATTTGTTGAGAAGACGTTAGGTTTTGACCTTTTTAATAAAATTGTGTTAAATATTTATACGAATACAAGAATTTCCTTTCATTTAATTTTTAATTATGAACTATGTTCTTCACTCAGTGAATCTATAATAATGTGTTTTGGTGCGATCTATAATTACATATTAATTAATTAAATATTTTAGAAAATTTTCTACTTTTACTTATTAATAAATGAATGACAACCTTCTTATCTTCTCTGCATTTCATTTATTTTAGCATTTGAAATAACAAGTTGACGCATGAATAAATGCATAGAGATAGTGGAAAGTATGACAAGATATATTTAATCATTTCTTACAGATTTACTTTTTTATTTTACAGAATTATGTTTGCAATTCAAATCGTAAAAATCAGAATTAATTCTGTAAACGCAATTTGCAATCTTCTAACAAATGAAAGATTCTGTTAGATAACTGCAAATTTCTTAGAAAATTATTATAAATGGTTTTATTTAAAGTTAATTTGGAAAGCAAAATAATAAATTTTTCTTGTCATTAAATTCTGTTTCCTAAATTACAAATTTGAAATTATTTTTAGTTGAAAATGACACATTTTTGGATAAAATAAGTATTGAACATGTACATCAAGCTGAATCCTACTACAATATATATATATATATATATTATTCTACTTTTCTTACTTATATCAGTATCTTGGGGTTATAATTTCTTTTAATAATTACATTTGATTAAATCCCCCGTTTTATGTTAAATATAGTGTGTATATTGTTCATCTATGTTAATTATTAACACAAAAAGTAGACATTTTCAGTTATAATCGCTTGCCTAAATAAATACTATTAAAATTCGCCTACCATTAGGAATGATAATTAGGTTGTTTTGAAAGACATTTGACTTCTTAAATTTTAAAACTTAGTCTTAATATGCCCTTTTCACTTTATCTGCATTCATTTTTTATGAAATGATATTTTTGTACTAAGAATACTCTTTAAGGTTTAAATTTTGCTTGAAGAGTCTGCATTGTTTTCAAATTATATTTTATTTGAATTTGAAAAATATCAAAAATAAAGTGCTCATTATTGTACATATATATTCTAAAAAATTTAACGGAAACAATATATATTATATTTTTTAAATAGAAAAATAGGTTACTGCGAAGTTCAAAATTTTTACTCTATAAACGAAAAAAATTGCAAATTCTAAGGCTCTAATCCTTCATTGTTGTTAAAAGTATTTAAACATGTGTAATAATTTCGTAAAAATATTACAAACTGTATTATAAGATTATGTGTTATTTGATTATACAAGTAAAAAATCAAATAATTAAAAAAAGGAGATCTTATAAAATATTTATTAAATTAATACACATATTTAAGCACATATTAAATATTATTCCTAATAATTTTTCTGAAGCTTGAATAAAAATTTAAGTAACAAAATATTTCGTTTCCAACACACACACAACACAATGATCTCAAACGTTTTAAAACTTTTTGTTGTCATATGGGCTTAGAGAAATTTAACTAAATTGAACCATTCAAACGTGATTGTATCTTTATTGCATTCCCTTGAAAGTTTAAATTTACAAATAGATTACACTTCATTTAAAGTTAGATTTTCTTTCTAATAGTCGCTTTTTTTGTACATTATCGATTGTTGCCAGAAATAAAGTTTCTCTTTTTACGATTGATGCCTGGTCGAGAATATTCGGAGTAACATTTTAAGTTATTTAAAGTAAAAACACGTCATATGTAAACTTTGTGTTTTCATTTAGTGAAACTGGAAAATGCCTCAAAGAGCTATTTTAAAGATTGTTAAAAAATGAATCCTTTATTGAAATTTGAACAAGCAAAGATATACTCAAGCATTTATAATGAGCAAATGCGTATATAAAAAGATATGAATAATTTATAACATGTAATTAAAAATTATGAAATAGGTACTGAGACAAAATGCGTGCAAGACTAATAAACGCATTTGCGACCACCAAAATAAAGACACATTTGGAATGTTAGTAAAATAAAATTATGTAGCCATAAAAAGCTATTTTTCAACGTAACACCGTAGCGTTTCTCAAACTGTGGGGCTCACTCGACTTGGGGGCATGACAACTATATGAGAAAGGCACTAGCGTATTGAAATGTCAAAAAAAATGAAGAAAAAAGGATTAAAAAAAATTTATTAATTTACTGAAAGTAAACAAACAAAATACATACTCACATAATAAAAATAAAATACACATTTACACTGATATATTACGCTTATAAATGTATCAGTGCTACTTCATGTATTTCAATACTAAGTTAAGAACAAGTTTATTAATTACCAGTGACTCCAGGAGCTAGTCACATCTATATAAATAAAAATGTAATGTGAGTTTGTTCAAAGCCTTGCTAATATCCCGAAACAACTGAACCATTTCCTCTGAAATGTTGACATAACGTTGCATTTGAATCTGGATGGGTTTATGTGTACGTATTATATCGTAATTCTTTCTAAATTTTTTAAAATTTAATTTTTAAGTGTTATTTTGGTGTTATGACGTCATATGATTTCACGTCTGTCCCTAACTGCGAAACTTTATACTTTACACGCAGTTTATCAAGATTATTACATATATTTACTATATTAATGTTTATCGATTGGAATATTTATCCAATTTTTTATTTTTAATACTTAATTAGGATTATTTTTCGAATAAATCCTTTTTTGAAAATTATTCTTCAAACAACTTAAATTTGGTTTTGTAGTTTTGGCAACATTCTGATAAGGCAATATTTAGAATTTTCCTTATACATTACGACGGGTTTTTCTGTAATTTTAAGCTAAAATTATTTATCTCTTTATTAAGCGCAGATAATAATTATATTTGACTTCTGTAGGCTACAGATTTATCTGTTAAATAGCGAACATTTCTAAAAATTATGACGATAACATAAGATAATCCGTAAAAGATCTTTTGGCGTAATTTCAAAATCACGCCATAAAGGGGTACCTTACCGATTAAAATTTCCTGCTATTTTATATTCCTCCAGTATTCCTAAATTAAATCCCTGTCGAACATTTACCTCAAATCAAAAGACGTCGCGAATTGCTGCGAGATGCATTCAATAAGAAATCGTTCCGTGCATGTTGAAACACAATATTTTCTTGCACTTGGCTACGTATTAATTTGGCGAAGTTAATTAATGGTATTTTATGATAAGTATGTTGTTTTTCTATGTTTTAGGCAATTTTTAAAATTTCATTTGATGTTACTATTCAAACACAAATGGCAAAATTAAGATTTTCTTACATGTATTTTGGGTTTGCTTGGAACTGTCTATGGTGATTTAATCAAAATGATAGTCGCCCATCCGGTATAGTGAAGCTGACTGTACTGCCGTAAGGTCTGGGTTCGAATCCCGGGTAAGACAAGGATGTTTGTGTTGTAATCTCTCTTCTTTGTGTGATTCACGCTTACTTTTATGTAAGTTCCGTATGATATTTTGTGGTGCACGGGGTTATAAATGTTCTCAATAAAAAAAAATCAAAACATTGAACATTATTTTGTTTTCAATACTTTTTTTAATATTTAAGTTCATTGTAACATTCGAATAGGCTTTTGTCGCCCAATGTTTATGATTTTGGCTATATATTATAAGCGTATTTTTCAGGTAATTGTATGCTTAATTGATTTGCCTGTTTAGTAAGCGAAGATTGTAAGAATTTTTTTTTTAATTATGCCTTCAGATTGGTAAAGTCTCAGTTCAAATCTTTTTACATCAATTAACATTAATACACCCAACTGTTTTTTTTAAACCATGGTAGATTTGTTCCTTAGAAAATCGTGCAAAAAATTTACTAATGAAATCCCTATTATATATTTATAAAACAAAAACCATTCATTTTTATTACAGAGAAAATTAAAATTAGTGTTTTGTATGTAATTAAAATCTTCGCCACAAGTTTCATGTGATAGAGTTATAATTTCAGCCACACAACTGATTTTTGTACTACGAAACTTCCACTTTGATGCAAGCTGGATAAATTTTTTCTCAACGAGCATTCAAAATCGTTTGTCCCAACTGCTTAATAGCGAAAGAAGCATGTGTAATCTAATCCATAATCGCGTTAACTTTTTCCATGCTTTCACAACAGTCAAATTTCTTTTTCCATGGGTTGACATTGAAACATTTGTAATATGTGGTGAATTTTCAATATTGCTATAATCCTCTAATAATACTGGAAATTTAAGCATTTAATTAAAAAAAATTAACTTGAACACCAACTTTTAGAAATTTATTGAAATTATTTATTGTGCATACTATAAACTGTACACTTTAATACAAGATGCAATTATACTGAAGAAAAAAGTAGTATTGAGTACAACAAAATAAAGGAAAAAGTGATTATAAAAATTAGGTATTCTCCGAAACTCTACAATATAAAGTGAAAAAGCCATGAAGTAGATCAAATCACTCACATATATGTGGCCATAAGCCGACCATCTTCTTATTAAATTTAGAATAGAAAAAAAAAAGAAATTCGTGCTAGAACAAAAGTTTGAGTGTAAATAAGTACATTTGTGAACAGTGTCATTTCAAAATTGTGTAAGAAAAAACCAGTTTGGTGTATATTGTATTTTCTGCCTTAGATAATCTTTATATATAAAGTACTAATTTTACTTCAATATGCTATTAATTTTTCCAGGAAATAGTTAAAATTTCTTAAAGTGTTAAGTGATAATATTAGACACTGCCAAAGATCTACTTCACGGGATTTCAAAATCATGCCAAAAATGAGTAGCGTACTGATATAAATTTTTCTGCCAATTTATCTCTTTCTCCGGTAATTATAAATTAAATTGTTATGTTTTTCTTATTATTTGGAGGTTATACATTTTTTTTTCAGTCCATCATTTACCTCAAATCAGAAGACATCACCACATGCCATTCAATAATGGGAAATCGTTCTATACATGTCTGAACAAAATTGTAATATTTTTCTGCACTTGGATATGGATTTTTCTGCCAAATAGTTGCTAGGATTTCTAAGAGTTGAGGAGGTAACCTATTAGACTGATTGAAAAGGATCTATTTGGTGGGATATCAAAATTTCATTTGATTTCACTCTGAAATACAAATGGCTAAATTAAGATTTTCTGATGTATATTTTGTATTTGTTTGGAATTGTTTATCGTTTTTTCATCAAAATATTTAACCTTATTTTGTTTTTGATAGCTTTTTTAAATTTGAGTTTGTTATAACTAGCTGTATCCAGCCACGCATTGCTGTGGCTCATTCTGGTTTAAAAGAGTAAGCACACATTTCTAATATCCTTAACCATTTGTACTTAAGGTATGATTTTTTATAAAAAAAAAAAAAGAGCTCTACACTGTCACACGTTCCTGTGGCTCAGTCTGGTTTAAAATAAAAGGAATGAGAAGGCATACACTTCTGATATATTTAACCGTTTGCACATGAGGTATGATTTTTTTATAAAAAAATATTCATAACTATATGCATAAGCAAAACTTTTCTAACAGATTGCATTTGTTATTTGTTAACGGAATACTCTTGAAGTTATAACGCTTTGTTTTTGTCTTTATGTTATGAACTTAAAATAATTTACAATGTCTCAATAGCGGAGGCCTCAATGTGCATTAAATTGTCTTTTTTTCAGTTAAGAAGCTCCTCAGGCTTAGAAACAATGGACTTTTTTGTCCCGGTAGTAGTTCCGCAGTGTGTATTCAATTTATCCTTGCCATCATTGAATACTCTAGAACCCACAACAAATAACTGTTCACGTGAGGAGCATTGCATGTTTAGACCTAAGCTGCTCAATTTTAAAGGAAAACCCTGAACTTTGTTGATAAGATTGCAAATGCCAGTCAAATTTAGAATTGCAAAAACCTTCAATCTTTATCGAGGCTTTGACGTATATTTCTGCTGGAAAATCCATGCTCATATTTAAAATTTCCTTGCGTATTCAACAAAAAATATCTTCAGCTATGTGATTTATATTTCTATCCTAACTCTGATGGAGAGGAAGGAAAGCAGGTAGCCAATTTCTAATTTCGAACAATAAACTAATTTGATTTAGTTGTAAAGTGTAACTAGTGTCATTAATTACATGGGTTTTATTATCGGTGACATTTTGAACATACGCAGTCTCCTTAGTTATTTTGTACTACACTGCGTTGGTATTGAGCTGCATCTTTTATTGCAGTGTTGAATTTATGTGAGTATATTTTATATTTTTTTCAGTTTTTTCATTTAGTGTTTTAACTGCTTTTCTTACTTCTCAGTGCAATTGACTGAAATTGAGGTCTGTCAATTAATGTTCAGTTGACTTCAAATTATATAGTGAAATTGACATCTTTAGAATTATTTATTTGAATGGAATGAAATATTCTGTTTCTCATTGCATTGAAATCGGGCTGTGTTGGTTGATTTATGTTTGAAGTTAAATATTTTGTTTGCATTTTTTATTCTGTTTTTCCCTTCTTTTTATCCCTGTTTTTTCCCTTTAAAAAATTTTTTTTTGCAGTTTCATGCGTTTTTGTTTTAATCTTTTTTTTAAGTGCAGTCAATTGGCTTCAGTACATAAAAATAATGCGTTGAAGAAAATTCAAGTCATCATACTCACCTTGCAAAAGCAATGTGAGGAGTAATTGCACATCAAACTAAGAAAGAACAGGTATCAGCGGACCAGCAAAACTGACAAATAAAGGCTCAAATTCTCACTGAGGAAGCAGCAGAGCAACGTGCGGCCAGACTTGACGATGCACGCTTTTGAGCACTATATTAGTATTTTGCAACATCAGACCAGCTTAGTTCTCTACAAAAGGTACATAGAAGGATGCGTTTTCCTTGCAGCAGCACCGGATGCATTTGTACAAAACTGCCATACAATGACAAAAGAGCTATAGTATGATTATGTGATCATACTATAGAGATCAGAGATTATGTGATATAAATCTTCCGATTAAATCCCTTTTTAAAGGTTTTGACCTGGATTCCTCTTTTCCCAATCAACTACCTGTCTTACTATCCCCTTGCTTAAATTAATTCATGGATAGAATTGAATATTGTTAAATCACAACCAAAATTCACACAAAAAGCCGGATCGGGTCTTCTGAACAAATTACCTATGATTTTAAGTGGGGATTTTTAAGTAGATTTTTCAAAAGGCAAATCAAAACCGTTTTGATTTTTTAAGATCAAAATTCAATTTAATTATGTCAAATGATCCAAACGAAACACGAGGAAGTACGAAACCACTCTCGACGGAGTTATTTTTTTATACATATTTAAATAAAATTTTGTATCTAAAGTATTTATAACCTATTTAAGCTACTATAAACCTTTTTTTTCCTTCTTAGAATAATAGACTAATAAATATGATTGTACATTTCTGCAATGCAAATATTACCTCATGAGTACAAACATATTAATAAATAATTTTATAGGACAATACTAATATCCCCTTTGTTTTTTATTTTTATCTAACTAATCCCTGAAATAACATTACAAATTTTGAAGTTACCATTTCTATCATGTGGTCATAAGCACACACACTTTTTTTATATTGAGGTTATTGGTGCTAGTTTTTTAAAGAGATGCGGTTTGTCCATGGCACATTGAAGACAGGAATTTAGATTCTTGAAAATATTCGGGGAAAAAAAACGTGGGTTAGCTAAACAATGTTCAATTTATGGCTTGAGAAGAAATGAAAATGTAAAGATAATCTAATAAAAGTCGATATTAACTATATCCAAGGCCATGTTAATCTTATTTATTTCACCATGCTTCAAATTGTGTGGTCATATATATATACATACATATATATACACCAAATCCTCAACCGTTTGAAAAAGAGGTGCAAACATCAAATGTTTTTGTAAGTAAACAATATATAAATTCATTTAAGATATATAAAGTATTCTTTATGGCATGCAAACATTTAGGGGTTTTTGTGTTCCACAATTATAAAATAAAAAATAGTGTGAAAATTTTAAAATTGAAAATTTAAATAAACTTTCTCCATTTTCATGTTTTGTTAAGTATTATGCTTAGTTATATTCAATGAGAGAGAAAACATTTGCCTTTTTGGGAAACATCTTGGGCAAAAGACTGCTTAAGGGGTTAAGTGAAATAGATAGCAAATTTTCAGATGTAAGTTAGTAAATAATATCATGAAACTTATATTCGTATAAATAAATATGAGATACTAATATTGCTATTAAAGAGGGGAATTTTAATGATATAAAAAAGAATTAAAGACATCCCTTTTTTTAAAAAGGCTACGTTTGTATTTATAATCCATTATACATACGGTTGTATATATTTTTAACAAACTGGTTATCATTAATTTTATAGTAAGGTTTCAGTAATTAATAAAAAAGGTTATATTAGGTATAAACAAGCCAGTTTTATTCAAATATATAAAGTGATAGTTAAAAGCCATTATTATCGATATATGATTATTCATAAAAGTGTAAACATAAATCGACCTAATGATGGCTGTTCACTTAACTCAAGTTTATTACTGTTATTAAACTCGTACATAATGTTTTTTTAAGGTAACCGACTACATTCGGAACCGTGATTATAAAAAAGCGCATAAATGGATAATTTTCATGATATTTAGTGTCACTTGGAGTAGAATACATGTATAAAATTGTTTTAAGGACATTTTAATAAAAAAAAATTATTTAAAGACAATATTTCGGCAAAAAATTAACTTAGAATAACCTTTTTTAAAAATGTTCTCCTTTAGTGAAAAATTCCTCTATTATGATAATATTTTGTCTGTATCTTGCTCAGACCTCTGTACAGAGGCTCAACGATGATTTTTGGTAAACTCACATTATTTTCATAGTTACAAACCATTGAAATAATTATCGGCGTTTTTTTCTTAAAATATCTACCCTCTATTATCGCACAAAACATGGATAAACTCACTTCTAAGTTATATATTTCAAAAATTCTAGTACAACCTCTGTACAGAAGTCTCAGCTATAGGCAGGCAAAATATTATTATAATAGAAGCATTTTTCACAAAAGGAGAATATTTTGAAAATGGGTCATTCTATGTTCATTTTTTGTCAAAATATTGTACTTAAGTAATTTTTTATTGTAATACTATTTTTAAAACAATTTTATATACATTTTCTAATCTAAATGGCACTAAGTATAAATATTATCCATTTATAGGATTTTGCAAAATTACGGTTCCGAACGTAGTTGGATACCTTAAATCGAAATATATATGTGGGACGCGGTGTCTAGGGATATAGGTAAAATTTTGGACGAAAGAAAACACAGTAGCCAAGTTTAACGAACAATTAATTTATTAAGATAAGGAACTGGAAAGATACGCTATTTACAGATTTAGTTATTTACAAGAAGAGAAATAAAAGACAGTTCAAATAGAGAGCAGGGTTCACCTGTGAGATGAGGATGCCAAACATCGTTAAGGGTCAAGAAGGGGTCGGTTTTGTTTACCGAAATAAAGACGATAAGCGGACGTGGACCTTATTCGATCGTGTTCGTTGTAGAACTGAAAGGTGATCTCGCGCTCTAAGACATGCGTCTGACGTCATCGCACCGAATTCTAACAGTAAGGATCTAGTGCTTGCACCTGGCAACAGGTCGAACGATACAAATGAGATCTGGCAGCGGGCCCACTACATACAGGAAGGACCTGGCAACGACAGGGGGAGACCAGACCGGAAGAGATCGAACGAGGTTAGCGAGAAAACGGAAGGCGAGAAAAAAAACCTGGCTGGAGGAGAAAGACGGCTGACGATGGATTGTAATCTTTACCATTCGATATTTTCTTCTTTTTATGAAGTGTCCCATAGAAGGAGTTAAATAAAACAGAGGGACAAAATTCTGACTGTAATTATTTTTTCACAATTCGAACATGGCCCGATCCGAAAAGAACCCACAAGTTTACACTAACATTGGACTTAAAAGTCCCTCTTCGATTCGATTCGGTATGTTTGGCGTCTCCATACCTTAGAATCACTTTCCCGAAATATATTGAAAATTTATAAAACATTTTAATTATTCGAAACTAATTGAATACTATATCCTGCATATCGTCGGCCTAATTATCAGACTGCGTAACTCCACCGGTGTACCTGATTTGATATAGGAGTGCAACGCACCAAGCGCTTTTTGGCGCGATTCCTTAATTCTTTTGTTTTGTTTACGCCATTTCTCAGTGCGCGATCCGCTTTTAATTTATTCCTCGATCAGTGTAATCACTACTTTTTTTTTTATTTCATAATAAAACTAGATTTCGGAGGGTGAGGTGGTGGCAAGATTTTAACATAAAATAAATGCATCAGGAAGTACATAATGGCTACACTTCCAGATACAAATTATTTACACTATTTTAAGCGTTCATTACACACAATTTGTAACAATGTGTAACTTTTGCTGAGCAGAGATCCTCCGGAGAAAAAACAAAACAAAAACTAACACTAATATACGTTATCCCCATGGCAGCCACATAATCGCACGATAAAAATATCAAAGTAAACCATATTGTAATATTATCGCCTATCTTGGCGAACATAAACAACAACTTGGCGCTAAGCCCTACTGTATCAAATTAGCATCTCAGATGGAATTACGCAGTCTGATAATTAGACCGACGATATATACTATATAGGTTTATTGTTGGAAACAAAACAATATTAAAGGAAGTATTTGAACAATTGTTTCTGTGACTTCCTCAGGTGTTCATTGAATTATTACTTGAGATTAAAAACTTTAACAGAATGTGTTGTCATTCTTTTAAAGTGTAAAAAAAAAAAAAAAACTGCATGTTTTTCTCCAATTGATTATTTAATTACGATTATTCGCTGTAGTATTTGTGGACTTTCTTCCTTTGAAGTTGAAACTATTAAATACATATCCTAATGAATTCAATATTTTTTCTGCGGTTATTTTACTCAGTTATTTCGCGTATTTAATTCAATTCTATCATGTCTTATTTTAGATATTTGTGCATAAAAAGTTATTGTTGTTCTAAAATTTTGCAATTTTTTAATTGTCTTTTACTTCAAAACGTGATTAAATTATCTAAAAGATGTTCAACAAAAATGAATGAATACAATAATTGAATAAAATTTAGGAATGAATAATATATCATAAAAATTTGAAATTTCTTTAGAACTTCTGAATTAATCTTACAAGTTGAATAAAGAGTTTTATTTGTAATATAAATTGCGTCAGAAGAATGTTTATTTCACCAACTTTAATACCCCGTAGTAATGATCTTTATTTATACTAAACAATTTTTACTCTTTTTTGGGTTTTAAAAATTTTTTATTCAGAGCATTAATTTATCACTATTTTATGCACCATAAAATTTTTCTAAACAATACATAAAAATTTAAAATGAATATATTCTTTGGCAAAGGAAGATTTTTAAAACTCATTTATTTTAGAATAGATAGAGAAATTTTTAATTTAAAACATGTGCACAAAATTTTTTTGAAAAATAAAAAAAAGATTTAAACGGGAATTTTCCCCGGGGATTTTTTAAAGAGGGAATGTTACCGTTGTGAGACGTTCTTCGATTGGGGTGGAACCCTCACCCTTCTATTCATCGGGAAGTTTTAGGGCCCCCCAAAACAGACTTTTGGGTGACAAGAGCAGGGGGGCCAGGGGGGTCATTGTTTGTTTTTTTGGCCTGACAAGCGCAGACATCGGGTCGGGAAAAAATTTTGGCTAAAGAATCCCGGGTGACAATGGGGTTGGGACATATAGCTGAAAGGAAAGTGGGGCATAGAAAATTTGGGGGCCATGAGGTCCAGGTCGAGATGAATGGAAGTTTGAAGTTGGATGAAAATTTTGGGGCCCCCCTTGGTTTCCCAGCCCGAGGAAGGGTTTTTGGGTTTTTTTGCCGCAAAGGGGAAAACGAAAGGGCCCGGGACGAGGGCAGACCTTTTTGGCCACCCAAAGGGAAGACGAGGGGGGGTAAGTGGACCCACCCCGGTGTTTAAAAAGGGGTTAAATTTTGAGGAAAAAAGGGGAGGGAGGGGAAAAAAACTTGGCCGGGATAGAGCCCTGGGGAGAAGGAGATTGTCCCCCCTGAATGGAAAAAACCGATAGGACCCCCTAAAAAGAAAGGGAATAGCGAGTGCCTTTGGGAAAAGGGGATTGAACCCCGGGGGAAAAAGACCCCGCCCGGTTTTGGCAAATTTTTTGGGATTTTGAGTAAATAGGGAAGCTATTTACTTTTTTTAATTTTTAAAAGGAGGCTATGACAAATTTTCTTTTTTGTTAACTACTGACGACGTTACACCGTCAGTGAAAACCCCAGCATTCTATAGAATGCCAAAGGCATTCCCTATAATGCTGGGGAGGGAAGGAGTGAATAACGTCGACTGTTCAGCTACACGAGAGTTTTTAACGACGGCCCACGAAATTTTGAACAATGGTAAAGGGGATGTGGACACCCTTGAGGAACCTTTCCTTTAAACTGCCACCCAACCCCCGGGGGGGATTTTTCCCCAGCCCCGACAGATTTCCTTTTACACGGCGGGTTTTTGGGTCCCGGGGCTCGAAGGGGATAACATGCCCCCCATGATCGGGATCCCTTTGACCACGGGGCCCCGCACCCCTGTATATAATGCTGACTCTTTTGCCAAATTTTCAAGCATTTTATAGAATGACCAAAGCTATTTATTCAAAGTATGAAAAGAGTTCATGATAAGGCTATTATATCAATGACATACATTTCTATAATATACTAATGTTATTCTGAAAAAATAATAAAAAGTGCTTTAAAAATTTTTCCCAAAATATTTTTAAAGGGAAAAAATAAAAAGTTGGATAAAAACAAAATTTTTCTCTTATTAAAAAAAAGAAAAAATTTTCGTATAAAAAGATACGAAATTAAAATTAATGTATTTTTTGCAACATGGTAGGCTTGAATGACATTTTGAATAACATTTCATTACATTTTTTCTCCAAAGACAATTCCTATTTTGGCACTTAGTTTGACACATATATTTGATGAATCCTTGGCGGCTTTCATTGGAATAAGCAATTGCGACTCAACGAAGGGGAATTTCGTGGTTAGTAATATGTTTAATTCTAAACAAGTTCTTAGGGCGCACTAATTAAATTGTGATCTCGCGCATACTTATTTTAAAATTCCATCAGAAGTCAATAGTTGGTAGAAATCATCTTTCCCACTCCTTACACACAAATGCCAATATATTGGAATTCGAAAAAAATCACACGTTTCAAAACAAAGCATTATTTTTAAAAAAATTATTTTTCGATTTTTCTGGCGAGGTTGTTTTCAATTAAAATAAAAAAGTGTATTTTAGATACTGGTATTGTGTGTGGATGTTTTTCCCCAAAACAAACAACCCAAGTTGTGTCTTTTTTTTTGGATTTAAGGGTAAAATACTAAATTTTGAATAAAACAAAACTTAATAATTTTAAAAAAAATTATACCCGGGGGTTAAAAATTTTAAAGGACAAAAAATATTCAAAAGTAAACAATGACACACACCCTAGAACGCCGAAGCCAAGATCAAGATTTAAATAGAAAATATCCGGGGGATATAAAACAACATCACCAGATTCCGCGAAGCCAGCTTTTCCCATTCACACGCAGGCAGGATCTACTACATATGGTTTTTGTCGAGATGGACCCCCGTTCTGGCGGGATGACAGTTTTCCCCGGGCCAATTTCCAAAAATGGCCACGTTTAATATCATAACGTTTTAACGCATTTGTATTGGGTTAAAGTTCTTTCAGAATTTTATTACGTCCTCCGTGTTAAATTGCCGAGTGAGCTTCATGAAGTATGTGAAATATATCAGAATCCTTGACGTAATACTGTATAGTGTCGACGGCTTCTTTAATAAGTTAAATGAGTTCCTTCTTAGTAGTCTCATTTCCACTTTTTGTGTGTGTAAAAATGGGGTTTTTAACTTGGTAAGCAGTTTCGGGGAAAAAAACACATTTTTTGCAGAATTAATTCGAGTTTTAAGCAGTTCGTCGTCGAATATTTGTTTCATGTCTATAGACCAGAGGTTCTCAAAGTTTCACCACGGGAAAACCCCCCTTTTAATCATAAATTTTTTTCGCCCCCCCCAAAAAATGATTGAATGCAATAATAATCACCCCTTGGGGCTAAAGCTACAATAAGATCATAATTATAAACCGTACAAAAATTAACAAGATAAGATTAAAATTTTTTATATGTTACTTTTTTAAATAATATATATTTTTTTTTTTTACTTTTTTGTTCGATTCAATATATAAACGTGTTTTTTTTTAAATTTTTTTTTTTAAAACCGGAATTTTTTATAAGTATTTTTTTCTGTACACGGGTAAAAATCACAATTCCAGTGAATAATTTAACTAAGAGAAAATCAACTTATCTACTTTCAAGGAGTTTTCAATTTTCTTTTTAAAAATTTTAGAAAAAAACCAAAAAACTAAAGAAAAAGGGTTTCCAAAAAGTGAGTGCAGTTTAAAAAAGGAAAAAAATCATAGACACTTTTCGCCAATATAGGGAAAGGTTTTTTTCCAGCAAAAATGTCATATTTTGTTCACGTTTTTGAGTTTTGCTGTCGTTTGATTTATTTACAAATACAAAACTTTTTTTTCCTTGTGACTTTTGACAAGGTGAAGTGTTACATTTATGTTTTTCCCCCCCAGTTTTTTTATAGAGTTCTTTAGGCATCAAATTTTAAAACTTTAATTAACCCCCAAAAAGTTTTATGCTCCATCGCTTTTCAAATAAAATTTTACTTTCGCTATCTTGATTAATATGCATTATTTCAGCAGGCTCTTTTAATTGCTTGATCAGTTTCAAAATTCCTTCAAATAGAAAACACAGATATCTATTTTTTTTATTCTGCCATTTACATTTAAAACCATAATAAGTTTTACAACAAAAAAGCAATCAAAACCACAAAATTTTTCAAAGGGAAAAATGTAGATGTTTTATGGAAAATATTTTTTAAAAAAAAAATGGTCGCGCAGGGGAAATCGGATCAAAAAATACCTTTATTGTTAAAAAAGTTTGCCACCCCAAAAAAAAGGCATATTTGGGGGACAAATTCATTTTATAGTTCTCATTAAGACTGCCTAATAGGAAGAAAAACTGTCAAGGTCACTGCTTTAAAGAATAAAACAGTTTTTCCAGAATTTAACCATTTGGATCCTGGGTTAATCCCCCGGGGTTCATGCGACTGTTCCCCAAAAATTTAAAAAGGTTTTAAAATGAAAAAAATCGGGTGCCAGTTCTGAAAAAAAAAATTGTGTTCATCCTTCATTATGCATTATATGTTTTTTTAATAAAAAAAACTTGGCCAAAAAATCCTTCAAAATGCTCAATATGCTTATACAAAATCATAAAAACCCCCTTCACATGGAAAAAAACAACAGAAAAAATATTATTTTCAACTTTCCTAAAAAAAAAAAAGAATGAAATATGTTTGAAAAGGTTTAAAATATGATTGTCAAAAATAGTTTTTTTTGGGTTAAAAGAAACGGTTTAAAAAAAACTCCCCCTCGTGAGATTAACAAATTAAAAAAAAGTATTTTTTTATTTGGTTTGGATCCAAAATAATGAGCGTTTTTTAAGGGAATCTTTTATTTTGATGATCACCGTGATATATATATAAATTATATCAGTGTAAATTTTATTTTTATTATGTCATAAAAACATTTTTTTTTACTTCATTCCAAAAATTATTTTTAAACCTTTTTTTTTAATATGTTTGGGGCCCCCCCTCGCAGGGTTTTTGCGCCCCCGGAAGGGGGGCACCCCCCAGTTTGGAAAAACGCTGCTATAGACGATTACTCCTTCTGCAACACTACAGCTTGTTCCTCCACTATCATGCAGCATAGGAAACAATTTTTTGTTGAACAAAATTAAGTAAAATTGTGTATTTTGACACTACTGAGCTTTCGACAAATTCTGAGCCTGAAACACCCTTTAAAAAGTCTTGTGCCTTGCAACGCAGTATCATAAGCGAATCGGAGATGTACTACAAGAATGTCTGCAGAATGTGTGAAAAATGAACCATTTCATACATTGCCTGCTATTTTCAACCATTATATACAATGCCTAGGCATTGTATAGAAAATACCGGATTTCATACTTTGCCAGTAACATATATACAATGCTGACCATTAGATCTGCAACACCAAGAAGAAGAAGAAAAGACACAGAAATCATTTTGCATGAAAGAAAGATATTTGGATATGCATTCAGTAATCGCATTTGAATGCCAATTGTTTGTAAGAAAATCGCATTACACCTAGTAAAAGAAACTGCTATCAGTACCTGTTACAGATTTTAATAGAAGTAAGATCCATGCCTAAAGCGTCGTTTATCATTCCACGATATCAGTACTTGGATTGGCTAAAATCATCCGTTATGCAAATATGTAACAGATGGGTTTAGAAGGTTCACATTGAATACCATGCAGGATAGCAACGCCTCCCTTCTCTAGCACACGAGATGACAAACATGTTGTCATGTAGTCCATGTAGGAACATACAGCAATACAAACCTTTGTGAAAGTTACCTTGTTTAAAAATACGTTTTCGCACGAAAGGTGCGAAAAAAACAAAAAAAATACAGGTGGGTATTAAGTCGATCCCAATCGACGGGTGGACCACCAAGACATTTTGGGATGGCCGCCTTTACTAAGATCTTAGCCGCGCATACTAAAAATATATTTAAAGAACAACGAGGTCAGCTAGACTGGAAAATTTGCTTTTCACGTTCGGGGCGACTAACCAACCTGTGTGTGAATCTGCATTTTCAGCGATGAATATTGTCACAAGAAATCAATCAATCTTTTGCTAAATCAAACTAAAAGTTCTATATTTAAAAAGGAAAGAAAAAACCCCTTTTGATCCTTATGCATAGAACTTCGATCCGGGTTCAAACCGTACTAAGTAGTTTCTAGTATAAAACTAGTATAAAACTAAGTAGTTACAAGAAATATATCAAATGAGTAGTATTTTTAAGTTGTTAAACTTTTTTAAAATTGATGGCTCAAAAATACACGAATAAACAGAACATTAATTAACACAAGTGAGATTACATACTAAGACTGAAATTTTACACATTGCGTTATCCTTTTCAACTATTACAAAAAAAAAGAAGGAAGCAAAATTTTTCCCACGCATGCATGGATTCAGTTCAGTTTTGGTTTTTAATGTTCCAGGCAAAAAATTAAAAACATCGTATTGTTCCCGTTTCATGGATGACCACTTAGAATAAAGTGCAAGAGTAGCAGTTAGTAATTATGACCGAGTTATTCAAGATTTTCGGACATTATACAAACTAAGTCTTCTACGACTTCAAAAACTAAATTTAAATAAGATTTTTTATTTTTAATGTATTTTTTGTGGGGTTTTTCATGTGGTTTTATTAAATTTGTGGGTTATTATTATTATGTTCGTATCTTACGTTTTACTTTAAACATGAATTAAAGTCTTAAGTATTTTTTATTGTAGTTACGCGTAGGTAAGAACATATTCTGTGCTAATTATTGTCATAATATAAATATTGTAGACTTTTTCTTAGCTCATCACAAATACGCAACTGGGTGGACCACAACACCTTGTAAAAATTAGAAGTAGGCAACACAAAGTAAAAGTCTGCCCACTCCTGGCATAGAATGTCTACATTGCGGCCATTTCTGCAAAATTCTCAGACACTAAAGCATAGAGACGCGCGCTGACATTGGTTCGCACAACGTGGAAATTAAATACTGTAGCACAACGTCGTCTTTTCTGACGAGTACCGGTTGTACGTGCAGCATCATGATGGTATTATCCATGTCTGGAGACTGCAGGGAATAAAAACAGTTATCTTGAATTCGATATCGAAAATGAACTGCTTCCCTCATTGTATTAATACATTAAGAGTTATATTTCAGACCTTTGTGTGGACAAACATTTCAGTAGTATATCCCTTTAAGACCCAACCCGCACAATCGTGTGGGTTAGATATTCTTATACGTTTTTGCTTCTGGAATAGTCGTATGAAAGAAAATCCCGAATCCAACGATTGAACACGTTTGCAGCGAGTGTAATGTATCATTTTTTATCAACAGACGGTGGTTGTAGTCCATGTTTTACTTTTAGCTCGTGAATCTAGCTTTGTTTTGACATACAATGAAAACACGATTTCTTTTTATTCTGTCGTAAAAAGGTAATTATCAATATATTTCTAATTGCTTAGATGCACATTTTTGAATTAATGTTTAAATAATTGTAAAATGAAAAAAAATTAATTATACTATATTAATTTTGCTTGTAGGACTCGGGATTTCTTTACACGTACGATCGTGAGGATTTAGTGTTACTTGAGTTACTGCAGCTATAAAGGTAAGTTCTTGCCATGTGAGTTTTTTTTTTCTGTTTCAATAATATTGATAGAAGGTTAAATAAAGGCGAAATATATTGCTTTACATAATTAAAAAAATATTTCCTTGGAGTTACATGGACGAGTCCATTCTTCTTTCTCTGGATTTTTTTTTTACAATTCATTTTCTCTTGTACACATTTGATGAAGGGTATGGCATTTTCATACTTTACACAGATATCTGCATCCATATCTCTTCCCCCCCCCAGCAAAAAAATCTAGGTTTTTGCGGTGGAAGTTGGTAAGGTGTGGTTTCAATATTTTATTTTATTTTTAAAATAATAAAAGTTTCTGATACATTTTATTATTTTTCATGGAATACTGTGCAAACTTTTTTCAGGTGTCTAAAAGGAAGAGAGCGAATCCTTACACAAGAAGACATTTTAAAATTGAATAATAAATCAGACTGAACTTAGATTAGAACTTAGTGATCTCTCCGATGATGACAATGCTGCAAACAAAACATATGAATCACGTATACTGAAAGTAGAATCAAGTTCAGATGAGAGCGAGGAAGAAAATCATGGAAATAATTCAAATAGAAAGACAATTTTGGATAATTATTTACCATCAAATTCTCTTGAACCCATTCATTTCATTGTTTTAGCTTTGCAAATTCTCGGTTTCTGTGGAAGCAAGATGAAAAATATCAAATAAAATTCCTACAAAATTCAAAATGGATCACTTAAAATTATAGTTAGAGATAGTTGAAGCGTTAGCAGCCTCTCCACTTACTAACAAAAGTATTTTAACTGATGATGAAGATAACACAGTGTTGTGATTCCACTCGCAAAAAGATCGAAGTGTTATGATACACCTTCTATACATATCCTGGCTTTTATACTTGCCATTCCAGGATAAAAAAGGCTTGACACTTATAACCATTTTCGATGTGTTGATGACATTTCAAAGCCTAGCACAAGCGCAGATTTGAAAACTACAAAAGCAGTTCGAAAACATGTGAAAAATGAAATGTAAATTTAGGCTTATCAAAATCAAAAACATGTTTTAAAGATTTCCACAGGGGAAATGAATAATGAGTCAATAAAATAACTAACTTGACATAAATAATTTCCTTTTGTACAATTTTAGTTGAATTAAGTGTGTTTCTTCCATCAACTCAGAGCCCAAAAAGGTAAAATTTCACAGGTGCTGATTTCAAAGAAAACGCCCAACTCGCACGATCATTGCGGGTACCGTCTACATTACAAAGGAGAAGTGGGAATTTTTTTATTATTTTCCCCAGTGTCATTGGAGTCAATATAGTATGAATTATACCAGAAGAATTTAATATTTACTGATAAAAATAATTCGGGTCTTAAAGGGATATATATATAGATGTGGGAAGATATCTCAGTAACTCAATAACTCAATTAAAAAATCAGCAATTCTTCAGTAATTTAATTAAAGAATTCTTTAATTTAAAATAATTCTACACATGTATTCCTTTTTGCTGCATTTTAACTTTATAACTGTAATTAGTTTTATGAAGAGTTTTGGTGAAATGATTAAAAAGTTCTATAAACTATTTATTGACAAAGAAATTTTAGTGTTTTACTTTAACCTTTTAGTGTGGTGGTATGCAAATAATAGTTTATAATTTCTAATTTCTTACGCTTAACATTCGTTTGTTCACGTAGACTGGCTAAACTTGTTAAAAATTTTAACTTGTTCGCGCGTTATTATTCTGATGCCATCATACAACTTGAGAAACGTCTTAACTTATTTATGTGTAATTCTTCTGATCTTCACTTAATAAATAACTACATTTGGTGACCCGGACGTGATTTGAACACGCAAGTGAAGGTTAGAAAAAATACAGTTGTAAAAGATATTTTCTCAATCTCAGGCCATCATTTTTATTTTTGTCATCATGAAAATGTTTCGTAAAGCAAATCATCAGCTCAAATAACTTGTTAAATATAACTTTTCAAAAACAGAATTTTAATTAAAAATTAATTCAAAATATCATTTTTTATTAAGTGCAAATTGTGAAGTGTTTTCCCACTTGTCAAATCATGTAGTTTGACTAATGCTGAAGAATCCCCACTCATAAGCTTTTCACTCATAGTTTACACGTGAGGTAGATGTAGAAGCTATTACAAGAATTTCAAACACAGATATGCTTCTATACTCCTTATTTATCGATTAGCTTCAGGTATGTGAAGAAAATGAACTATAATACTCAAATCTAAGGCAACTAGATAGCAATTTCCTGCCTAGACCTAAACGGTTTCTGCTCTTAAAGGAAATTCTATAGCAAGATTCTCCCACTAGCTTCAGACTTAATCTGTCTGTTCCGGTGAGAAACATCGTCAGTTTATTGGAATCAGCGTATTGGAGTCAGCAATTATTTTGGTAATTACAGAGAAATGCATATTGATTATTCAGAATTGGGTAGCTAAATTGATCTTACCCTCATATTTTGAGTTAGCCCAATAATTTAATAACTGTTAGTTGATTATTTGGGCCCGTGTTTATTTTTGGTGTCTCCTATCAGGTCGATTATTCATTATACCATGTCAGATTCGAGTCACAATCTTGAGAATACGGAACCTTCAGAGTTAGATAATCAGACTTTAAGGGAACCACTATGAACGGAAAAATAAATAATAAATGCATACAATTCCAATTTCTCAATAAAAATTAAGACATAGAGATATATTTTTGGTTTATATTTAATAATTCTATTACACAGTTTCGTTTAATATACAAAATACTTCCAAATACAAGCCAATTCGTGTATAAAGCGAGAGTGTGTATTTTTTTTTAAACTTGTATTTCAAATTCGAAACCCGTACATAAACTGAATTCAATATTCAAACATAGAATCATGAGACAAAAATGTTGCCGAACAGTTAAAACGGATGGACTATTTTTCAATCAAGTCGTCGCTAGCTATTGACTATAGTTTAATTGCTAGTAAATCTATTTGAAGATAACTCATATTCTTTCATTCATTTGTTAATTAATATAATATTTACGCTAATCAAGAAAAATTCGTATACAGCACATGATCTTCGACCTAAGTTTCAAGCTATGGAGGAAACTCTAGCTGCTTAGTGATCACATGCATTCAGACATCCCAACGAGTAAAAATGTGAATTTTGCTTATTATTTGGTCGTTCTAAAACATTCGAAAAATTAAAAGATTGAATTCGGTTGAGCATGGTTAAAGAAAAATGTTAAAAAAAATCTTTAACGACTTTTCTTTTTTCCGATATTAGCGGATCTGTACATACCCACCCCATTACTTTTACTTTTAAAAAAAATTCAAAAATTATCGTCTTATACCCGTAAATATATGGTAGTCATGCTTAATATTAAAACTTTGATATTTAAAACCTTTTTTAAGGTATCCGACTACGTTCGGAACCGCGATTTTGCAAAAGTGTATAAATGGATAACATTTATATTTAGTATCACTTAGATTAGACAATGTATATAAAATTAATTTAAGAATATTATTACAATAAAAAATTATTTAAGTACAATATTTTCACAAAAAATGAACATAGAATGACCCATTTTCAAAATATTCTCCTTTTGTGAAAAATGCTTCCATTATAATAATATTTTGCCTGTATATAGCCCAGACCTCTGTACAGAGGCTCAACTAGAATTTTTGAATTATATAGCTTAGAAGTGGGTTTACCCATGTTTTACGACAACAGAGGGGAGAAATTTTAAGAAAAAAACGCCGATAATTATTTTAATTGGTTGTAACTCTGAAAATAATGGGAATGTTTTTTAAAAAATAGTTCAGATTCTCTAGAAAATTCATTAATTTATATAAACAAAATATTATTATTTTAGAAGCATTTTTTATAAAAGGAGAACATTTTGAAAAAAGTTCATTATTCTAAGTTTATTTTTGCCCAAATATTGTATTTAAATAAAATTTTGTCAAAGTGTCCTTAAAACAATTGTATACATATATTCTAATCTAAGTGACACTAAATATCACGAATATTATTCATTTATACACTTTTTTAAAATCACGGTTCCGAACGTAGTCGGATACCTTAAAGGAATTTCCTCAAAGTGTTGAAAAAAAATTCAAAACTACGGAGAAGTGTCACTTTTAAGTAGAAAAGGCATCAGGCAGAGTATTAAAGGACAATATATTTCAAGCACTATTAAGAGGAAAATATCTTAAACTTGGACTAGGCTCTTATTGTTAAAAGAAAAAGGCATTGGAATGGAGCCATTTGAGGTAGTGATGCTTTAATTACGTCATAACTTGAATCTACACGTGGTTCATTGGTGAAACGCTCAAGGGGACCTAGATACCCTGAAAGACATACATAGATCCCCAGGAAACAGCCCCTACCCGTTCCCTTTCAGACTTTACTAAGCAAAAATCTTTTCTTTTTTCAATTCCTACTATTAGGTCACACTTTCTATATATTTATTTATTTAACTTGCTGGTATATTCAATCATTAATGAAATACATTTTAAGGTATCCGACTACGTTCGAAACCATGATTTTAAAAAAGAGCAAAAATGGTTAAATTTCATGATATTTAGTGTCACTTAGATTAAAATACATGTATAAAACTGTTTTAAGGACATTTTAACAACAAAAAAAATTATTTAAATACAATATTTCGGCAAAAAATTAACTTAGAATAACCTTTTTTCAAAATGTTCTCCTTTTGTGAAAAATGTTTCTAATATATAATAATATTTTGCCTGTATATAGCTCAGACATCTGTACAGAGGCTCAACTATGATTTTTGAAACATTCACATTAATTTCAGAGTTACAACCCATTGAAATAATGATCGGCGTTTTTTTTTTCTTAAAATTTTTTCCCTCTGTTGCCGCGTAAAACATGGATAAACCCATTTCTAAGTTATATATTTTAAAAATTCTAGTTGAGCTTTCGCACACAGGTCTGAGATATACAAGCAAAATATTATTATAATAGCAGCAATTTTCACAAAAGGAGAATATTTTGAAAATGGATCATTCTATGTTCATTTTTTTGTCAAAATATTATACTTAAATAATTTTTTATTGTAATACTATTCTTAAAACAATTTTATATACTTTTTCTTATCTAAGTGACACTAAATAGCATAAATATTATCCATTTACACGCTTTTGCAAAATCACGGTTCCAAACGTAGTCGGATACTTTAAATCGCCCATGGCCAATATATCGAAGGTCTGAAACAGACCGTCTATTGATTTCAGGTATATATTTCCTTTTATACCAATCAATTCACAGGAATTAAATTTGTGTTCAATGCTACATTTTCTGCATGTGAATTGAAATGTGGAAAACAATCTTCCAATGGATTTTTCACTCATTTTTATTTTGCACACAGAACAAAGCAATTTTTCAATTTTGGAAAATAATAAACTGATGTCGATTAGTCTATAACCTTGAAATTCAAGTCAAACATCATTTTCGAAAGCTTCCAAAATCTTGTGTGCACTTGGTAAATTTTTCGCAGATGAACTTTGTTGAATGTTTGACGAAACATTTTCGAATGAAATATTACCTTTTTCTGACGCAGATTTCTTCCGGTACATGTTACCTTGAAATCTTCTTTGGTCTCTTTCCAGAAGAAGTTTTTTTTTCAGCGGAACATCCATATTTAAAAGCTTTCAATAACAAATGTGAAAAAGAATGCAAATCCAAAATCGAAATGTAAATAAACAATCCCGCTTTGATAAAACACAGTTAAAAATTGAGTTGCAATTATGCTACTCCTGAAATCAATTTGATATTAGGTGTGACTCTTACTAAAACTAATCGGCGAAATATTAAAATGTTTGGAATCTGTACTGAGACAGCTATCAAAAGTGGGCGTGGCAAATGCTAGTTTTTGTTTACGTGTTACTAGTTATTTCTCGATAACTTCGGAAGTTTTCCGAGTATCAACAAAATTTTGGTTGCAAATGCTCAGAAACGTTGAGGCTTTATCATATAACTTTTCAAAAAATCGACAAAATGAAGTCTAAGGGTCCTGCGAGGCCTTAAGTCAATTCCTACTTAGATCAACTAAGAAAAATTTTATTTTAGCTACTTTTTATTAAATAGTAACAATTAATATATAAATATGTATTTTTATTTGACAGAATCAAAACATTGAATGGTAATTAATTTTTATTAATTATCATTAAAGTATTGTATTTTCATCGAAAACACAATCGTGTTTATAAAATTTTAGTTCAACTGAATGCTTTAAAACGTGAGAAAAAAAAACCTTTTCAAGTTTTGACACAAGTCACCAAAATGTTCGCTAAGCCGCCAACGTGGCTGTATTTGTAATTCTTTAAATAATTAGTTTTAATCAATTAATTTTTATTAATTATAATAACAATATTGTATTGTCATCGAAAATAATCATGTATATAAAATTTCAGCTCAATTTAGAGCTTTAAAATGTATTTTATTAACGATTGAAAATTCCATCAAGATAAATAAATAAATATATAGAGAGTGTGAGCTAATAAACAGAAATTGAAGAATTACAATCAAATTTGTTAAAGGTGTTAAACTAAGGTACGAAATAAGATGTTAAATTTATATCTCAAAGTAGTTACTATAGAAACAAAATTAGTTAGTACAAAAACAAAGACAAGCATAACAAAAAGACGAAGGGCTACATACAAAAGTACAATCAATTATGAACCACGGTCAAGTGCCGAAGACGACACTTAAGCTGGCAACCCACCACTCTCTTAACTACCACATTTCACTAATATAAGGTTTTGAAGCCTTGACACTGCTAACATGCATCAAACCCTCTATTTGTCATGTCTTCAATGACATTGTGGGCTTGTCCCGAAGTTACATTTAAAGCAGTATTTCCCACGCTTTCAATATTTACGACCCAACTTTAGGTGATAATTTTATAATTTTTCTAGACCCCCCTTCCCACAAGAACAATGTATTGAATTCAATAATATTGTACTTTGACGTAAATATACAATGCGACTTTTTTTTTAGTCATAAGCCGTAAAAAGTATCAAGATAAGCTTTAAATTTTGTATATAACAAGAGCCTGTGGGGGCACTAGTAAGTATAATACTTGCTCAACACTTAGTGTTAATAAATTAATGGTGAAATACATTTTACATTACTAACACATTTATAAGTATATTATATCAGAGTAAATATTTATTTTATTTTTTATTATGTCAGAATGTATTTTTTTTCTTTTGCTTCCATTCAGTTAATTAATATTTTTTAAAATAAACTTTTATTTTCGAATTTTTTAATATTTTTTATATATTACATTCCCTGTTAGGATTATCACGGCACCCTAAGAAATCCTGCACCACAGTTTGAGAAACGCTAATTTGAAGCGCATTTCCGATTTAAACAAAACCAGAATGAACAAAGCATTGATACAAACATCTTCCATCGGGGATCTTCTTTACATTGTTTCAATATGTGTTCTTGCCGGAAGAAACTAAGCTGTTCAAGAAAACAAAATTTTACATTGATCCTACTTTTAAAATAATTGATGATTCTTTCATTTTGAAATAAATGAAATGGGTTAAATATAGTGACCCCTGTTAGGATTATCACGCCACCCTAAGAAATCATGCCCCACAGTTTGAGAAACGCTAATTTGAAGCGCATTTCCGATTTAAACAAAACCAGAATGAACAAAGCATTGATACAAACATCTTCCATCGGGGATCTTCTTTACATTGTTTCAATATGTGTTCTTGCCGGAAGAAACTAAGCTGTTCAAGAAAACAAAATTTTACATTGATCCTACATTTAAAATAATCGATGATTCAGTCATTTTGAAATAAATGAAATGGGTTAAATATATAATCATTCACTTCGTATTAAATATATTCCTCAATGATAAAATACTTTCAGTTATAAACAGTTTCAAGTGTCACATTTTTATAAATACATTTAAACCTGGTTCTCCTTATGACAACAGTCCTTCGTAATTGCGATACCCCCCGTATACTCTTTCTACATAGCTACTCTAAATAATGAAATATCTTCAACGGATATTTATTCGAGAATTCTCGAGATTCTTTTTAACGTGGAATTCTAGAGAAAAGGAAGTGTTAGCCGGGAGCCGAACACCGCCTGGGGCAAAATAGGAGGGAATTCAGTCAACATGGTAACTTCTACAATGTTTGCACAGATTCTGGAGAAAGTAAATAAAAGAGATAGAAAAATTCTTCCCAGTCAGCATTTGTCCGTATCAGATCGAAAAAATGGCCTTTAAAATTAAAATTTATCGAAAAACATTGGGTCTACAAGTACTCAAGGGTAAGTTTCAAGGTCATTTTTAATAAGATTATTCAATTAATTTGAATAGAACTTTTTTTAATGTTTAATTTCAACGAATGCTTCTAAAACGAAATATCTCAAATTATAAAAAAATAACAAAATAATACAAACGTATTTTTTTTTTCAAAACGTCTTTAAAAGAGAAAATGTTTATGTATTTAATTTAAAAGACATTAATCAAGTTAAATTTAGATATATTTTTTTCTTAAATGTTCTTTTCTTCTTTAAATGTTTATTCAAAAGACATCTTTTGGAAAAAAATGTATGCACTTGAACTAATAAGAGAATATTAAATGAAAATATTAATTATTTGAGTTTACTTGAATAGAAAAGAAGAAAAAATTAAAAAAAAATATTTACTTAAAAATTTAATAAAGAAAATTTTAGTCAATAAGGGTATATGTCATAGAATTAGTATGTTGAAGTAAGATTTATATATAGTAGTTTAGAGTATAATATTAATGATTATATAAACACATTTTCTGAAATATAACTTTAATATTCTTTTCCTTAATGAATTTAGAAGTTTAATGTTATTGGTTTGGTACAATTTTTATTATATACTTTACTGTGTTTTTTTTCAGTTTTTCTTCAGTTTATCCTATTTTCTATTCATTACTCTAATTTAAATGTCACTATCAGCGAGTGTTTCAGGGAGTTTTCGAATTTTAAAGTTTTTAACTATAAAGTTTAGTTTATGTACATTCTCTTCCTAACCAAATTTTGTTTTTAAATTTTTATATGGTCTTCATATTTTTTAAATGCATCTTGTGGATTTTTCTGAAGTATTTTTTAAACTATTTTATCCTTCAATATTATCCTGTGGTTGCCTCTGCTTTTGGTTGTTTTGAATAAGTTTGCAAAACTATTAAGTTTTTAAAATAGTATACTTACAACCATATTTTTTGGTGCTATTTTTGTTTATTAACGTTTATGTTTTTCAAGTTAATAAGGACTAAACATGACTATAATATATTATTATTTAAGAAACAACAATTTTTGCTTTTCAAAACTTTTTTATTTACTTTTAGATGAATTAAATCTGTTTCCTTCGGTAGGGTTTCGGATTTTATAATTTAAGTAATTAATTTTAACTTATACGAAAAAAAAAATTAAACCGTATTTCTTAAAAATTTTAGCCAAGTACTATAAGTAAGTAAAAGTGAAATCGTGTGCCTCGAAACGATGTTTAACTCTAAAGTCTTAAGAGGACTTGGCACCTTTCAAAAGTCGAAAATCGATGAAAATATCGATTTTTCAATTTTTAGTTTAAAATATATTTTGATACATCTCGTATAACTGTGCGAAGTTTCGAAACGATATGATTATTTTAAATGTAGAAAAATGTATTTTAAATATTTTGACAGCTTCGTCAATTGTTTAAATGCCACGCCCACCTCAATATTTACATTTTTTTACTTGAGAATAACTCCAATATTTTACATAAAAAACTACACAGAAGAACAGGAATCCGTTAAGATGTGACTGTAACTATCAGAAAAGTTGTTTATTTACATGAGCTTTGCCAATTTCGCTTGCTGTGTGCTTTTTAGTTTCATTACTTTTTTATTTCATAGAAACCCAAAACAGCATTTTTTAATGCTACTTTAATCATAATTCATTTTATTAGTTGTTATTATCGCTATTATGCCTCTTAGAAAACTAAAGCTAAGAATTCGCTGTCTTACAATATTCCTTCATTTTGCTTAGCATTAATTAGATTTATAGAATCTTTGTACCTTATTAATTTGTGTACTACAACTACTGTCAATAAAGTTCGGTGAAAAGTTCTGTGACATTAACGTAGATGAAAATTAACTATCGTTACCTTACTGTCCTTCGAAATAGTCACCTCTTATAAATATGCAGGGCTGAGATCTGCTATACATATCCCGGAAACTTTGCAAGAAGTCTTCTTTTGAGATGGAGATCTGAAGCCTCGTCACATTTCATTGGATGTCAGAAATACAGTAAGACCCCATTTAACGCTGTTTCGTTTAGTGCTGTTTCGGTTTAACGCTCTTTTTTTGAATTGTGGGATTCCCCGAAATTGCCCACAGCGTTAGGCTTCCCGATATCCGAAGCAGTTTATCTGTGTTTCATTTTTTTATATGGTGTTATACGAACATACTTTCATCATTTCAAACATTTGTTGACGTTATTGTAAGTATAAATTTAGATAATACCACGATTTACATAGTGACAAATATTAGTATTTTTAGTTTTTATCAAGGGTGATAATAAAACCACGAAAATAAAAATACAAGAAAAAGAATTTCACTAGAAACTAAAATGCAAGTGATTAGAAGATTAGATACTGGTGAGCGTCAATCTCTCATTGGTGCTGCATTGAATTTGGCCAAATTCAACAATAAGGACCATTCTTAAGTATAAAGAAAAATATTGCTATCTGCAACTGCAACTACGACAAGCTTTGCAACTAGAATTACCAGTTCTAGAAATATTACAATATATGAAATGGATAATAGACTTTCTATATGGATTGACGACGAAATTGAACGCAATATGCCTTTAAGTCAATTTACATTCTTGATAAAGAGACAGAAAATTGGAAGTACAGAAGAGACTGAATTATCTGAAATGTAAACATACTGACTTAGAATTTTATTTATTTTTATATGTGTATATTTGTTTATTATGTTTCTATATTTGTAAAAATATATTTTTGTTTTATTGTTATAAAAAACATAATTAATAAATTTAATTGAAAAATAACTGACCATTTTTCCACTCATCTTCGCTTTACCCCATTATTTTCATGATGAGATAACCCAGTTAAACGCTGTTTCATATTACGCTCTACTTTGATATAACATATACCCGCGCTCCTTTTAAAGAAAGTTTGAGTCATGGGAATAGATTTAAGCCTGGAGGATTAAGATCTTGTGAGTGTAACGTATGTTCAATTAGCTCCACCCCTTTTTTGCCAGGAGCTCTCTGACAATATTAGCTGTGTGAGGGCGAGCACACATTGTTGTGAACAAAAGACCATGAACCATGTACTGGGGTTAAATTCTGCGTAGATGTTTCATGAAACGGGTCAAAATTTCAATGTACCTTGCAGCACTCATCATCCAGGTGTCATATGCTCACATTTAATAGACGATCTTTCGAGATTAAGGGGGCATTGTACGATTTAACCCGCGATCACTCGCGCGGGGTGTTCCGTACACTCCAGCAACAAGAAAATCCTCCCAGAATTCTAAAAAGAATGCGGAGAACCACTATTTTTTCTGTAGTTGCCCATTTAAGGCCACTGAACCTTCATGCCTGATACAATCCCTCTTTCTGGAAAGATTGGAATGTAATGACCTTCAAAAGTTTATCTGGGGGGGCTGAGAACTCCTGCGAGAAGTTGAGCACATGTATACAGTCTGCTCTGAATGTTTGGAAAATGGTTAAAATATTATTTTTCTACTTTTTACTATCATTATCTCATTAATTATAAAGTATATTTATTACTGGTATATATGTTTTATATATATATATACTGGTTTATGAAAAAACATAAAATTATGTGTTTTGAAATGAAAATTTTGTATGTCTAGTTTAAATTAATGTAGTCTCTTTTGTATGCAATAAATTTAATAATTTCATTTGTATAATACAAAAAAACATCGTGTACTTTATAAATATGTATCATAATGACTTAATTTTATTTTCATAATTAAATACACGTGTTAAAAGTTTGGGGTGTTCTCTACACCCCGCGAGTAACGACGGTAGCAAAAACAGGCGCGAGTGACCACGGGTTAAGCAAAAAAGTTTCATATAAGGATTTTTAAATTTTTTTTCTTGTCCTCTTATGTGTATATACTATGTAAAACAGATGTTGTGCTCAAAATTTCGTAAAACGCTAACCATTTAAATTTTTAAGGAAAAATACTTAAAGTTTGTGAAATGATTTTAAAATGCTACTTCTACAAAAATTTATGTACACGCATGAAATTTGATTTACAAGTACGCCAAACTATGTGTAGGTGTTGCGATAACATCATTGGTATTTGTACAATACTTCTTTTTCTAAACGCTAATGGAAAATTCTTTAAAAAAAAGTATAAAATCTGAGTTCAATTATTTTTTAAAAAATAAAAACTGCTTTGATTAATAAACCGTACCAACTTTTGTTACATGTACTATTAGCAATACATAAAAAAAATCAAAGCATATTAGGCACAATAGAAAAACGCCTTAGCATTTTAAATGAAGACTAACTAGTTATTTGATCTTTCTGTGATAAGTAAGTTTAAAGTTTTGATTTGCCATAGGGATGTGAATTAAAACGAACGTAAAAGCTATCATAATTTAGCATTTTTTAAGTTTCGAGTTTTCAAATTTTGTGAGGTTATAGAAACGTATATAAAGAATAATTTAAACTAAAAAAATTACATTTGATTTTTTGTCAATTGAATCGTACTGTGTCTGCTTAATTTACTCTTTGTCTCAATGTTTTCGTCACTGACGGAGGTTTCCAGACTTTCGCTATACGGGAGCTTTCAGAAACACTTTTTCGACCTTCTCGAAAACGGGCGAGCCACTCGTACAAACTTTTCATTGACAGTGCTTGATCTTCATAAACACGTACCAGCATCGAATAAGTTTCTGTCGGTGTTTTGCCAAGCTCTTAACTTTAAATTGATCTTTTGTTCGTTCATTGTTCTTTTCTCAGTTAAGAACCAACGCACTAAACAAGCCCTTTATAAAATAAGTCTTACACGAAACACAAACGACGCTCAACTTAACAATGGTGGAGGCAGATGGTCAACACCTGCCACTATGCAAGTGTAGCGTTTTGTTTCGCCAGTGTTGCCAGATCGGCCGCTCTGACTTCATTCACCGAACTTTATTGTCTAAGGTTGTATATATATATATATATATATTTATATACAGTCGAACTTCTATTTAAAAAAGTCGTAAATTCGTTATGTGGGAAACTCGTTAAATAAAGATTCACGTTTTAATATCCTTTATAAACCACTTAGATCATATTTTAAATTCATAAGCTCTATATATTATTTAAAAAATGTAACTACTCATACCCTGTTTTATAAATTAATATCTATTCATTTTATATACATTTACCATCAAAAGCAAATCTACAAGGATAACAAAGAATAAGAAGAGTTGTCCAGGAATACATAGTATTTTTTACTTTAGAAAAAAAAATAATGTTACGTTAAAATTAATGAATGTTAATTACATTTTCTCATTTTAAGCCTGGAAGTAATTCTTCACACACATTATTTTTAAAACAGTAGTTTTAAGCATACATTACTACATCTATTCTTAAATTTAATTACTGATAAAGTCTATAAATTCTGCTTCAGTTTTCTTTTTGAAAAAATGAAATGATCAGAATAATTGCAATTAATTTTTCTCGGTGAGTTAGGCTCCCTCTAAACCAGTTCAAGGTCATTTATCACCATAAAATGTGTTAAAAGGGAAATTAATTTGAAATGTCTCGAAACATTTTAAAAATAGGGAGAAAAAATTCGAATTGCAAGAGAAAAAATTTGCTTTACAGAAGATGCATTTAGCTATTTGGAAGTTTAAGAAATAGAGGTCCAACTTTATATATACATATGTGTATGTATAATGTATTGATGCGATGTTATTCATTTTTTCAATTGCTGCTATTAATTCACAATCTTCCTATATATATATATCTTGTTCAAATTTTCAATCATTGATAAAATACTTTCTATTCATTTATTAAGTTCAATTTCATTTTTTAAACTTGTAGTGGAAGACACTTGCTGTTAGTACAGTTTTTCAAGCATATATTCCTTAGATAAATTTAATTAATGAATAAATAGTAACAAGTAAAAGTAATTGTCCAAACCCATATATAAAAAAGTAAAGTGCTCGTTGTGTCCCTGTAGCTCAATGGATAGAGCAGGAGACTTCTAATCCAAAGGTCGTAAATTCGAATCCTACCTGGGATGGCCTAATTTCTGAGAATGTGACTTATGAATGAATGAATAAATAGTAACAAACAAAAATAGTAGTACAACACCATATATAAAAAGGAAAATAGGAAATCGCTTTCTAAACTGAAACTTAATATTGCGATTCTGTCTTGTGTATATACTTATTTATATTAATTGTAATTATTAATTAAAGAGTAACTAAAATAATTTTTTGTTGACCTAAGTAGGAATTGGCTCTAATAAATTGTTTCGATATTACTTGCTGAATTGTATTCTTGGCATTAAAAGAGATTCTTGATATTAATTACATCATTTTTTATTTAATTTTAACAGGTGATTCTTTTTGGAGTGTTTCTTCGCTCAAGTGTAAAAATGTAAAAGAGGAAACTATTTCCATTTTGTATATTCAAATACTCAAGGAAAAATAGGTTAAAATATAATATAAAAATATAATCATGCGTTTAAGTGCATGGAAATATAAGATACCTATAGAAATTACGTCAGTGTCTTAGAGAAAAGTTTTCCCCACTTAATAAGGCACGAACTTTTTATTAAGTAATTATATTCCGGTTATCTCACTGTACTTTGTGTGTGAACAATAGAAGAGGAATTCATCTAAGTATATATTTAAGGGTAGTTTAAAGAGATATGATTACTGTAAAAGGATTAAAAAAAATGAAAAATAAATACATTAATTGCAACAACAAATGCTAAATAATTTAATTTTTCATATATTAAGAAGTAAACTACCATATTTCCTGTGTAGAAAGTGTATCCTGAATTTTAGTAATTTTCCAAATATCTGAAAATTCTCACTGTTCTACATGCTTTTCAATAAAAAATTTGAAAGCTTAGATCCTGTAAAAATCAATGTCTAATTATGTAAAAAAATATAGATAAGACGCTTTGAAATATTAATAAAATGCTGATAAGCATGTAAATAGAAACATGTATGTGTATCAGCAAATCAGTTTTAGAATTTATAAGAACTATATCGCGAACTAAATTAAAAATGGAAAAAAAAGTAAAGAGATTTGTAAAACCCAAAGAAAATATAATACAAAATGTTAATTAAAAAAAATTAAAACAGAACAAAGAGAAAAGAAGGAAAACAAAAACATTTTTTAATATCACCTAGTTTTTTTTCTATCTTTATATTTTATCTGCTTCTAATTTTTTAATCGGAACAGATAAAGTACAAATATAGAAAAAGAACTTAATGTCAATTTCTAATATTAAACCTACCTTTGAAAAGCTTCACTCCGCAATAGAAGATCATGGGAGTCAAGAGTAATTATTAAACTTATTCTTAATTTAGTGTTGTCAAACTAACTATCATAATTAATACAAATACATTACCCAAAATATTTGTATACTATATCAGAGTAAATGTATGTTTTGTTTTTTCAATTAGTAGTATTGGTTCACTCTCTCCCTATATATTATATATATATATATCTTATTCAAATTTTTTCAATCGTTAATAAAATACTTTCTGTTCATCCATGCAAGTTAATACAGTTTTTTCAAACATTAATTCGCTAATTAAATCAAAAATGAATAAATATTAACAAACAAAAATAATAGTCCAACAGCATATATAGAAAAGAATATCGTTCGTTATATCCCTGTAGCGCAATAGATAGTGTGTTGGACTTCCTAGAATGTGGTTCCTTTTTTACTATACAATTTTATTAGAATAATTCAATTTAATTAAAGAATAAATATAGTAACAAAAAAAGTCCAACACTCTTATATAGAAAGGAAAATGGGGAAAATCGCAAGGAAAATCGCCTTCTATTTTTTCACTGAATATTGAGATTCTGTCATATGTATGTACATATTTTTATATTAATTGTAACTATTTAATAAAAAATAACTAAAATAAAATTTTTATTTGTTAGCTTTTAAAAAGATTTTTTTTGTATTACTTGTTATAGTATCAATGTATATTTTGTTTTGCTACCTTTGAGTAAACTGTTAATGTTTTAAAATTATCTTTTATTTTTGAATTTTCGATGTGCTTGCATACTCCCATAGGTGTATTACTCCCTCCTAGAGAGCGTGCCGTACAGTTTGAGAATCACTGATTTAAGTTTATTTTTATTTCAAGTTTATTTTTATAAATGAATCCACAGATTTATCTGCTTGAAATAGCAAACAATTGGTTCTTGAATGACAAATTAATAATCAGTAGAAGAGTTTAAAGTATTACTATGGTAAAAAAATATATGTACTCATAAAACATTTAAAAAATTTCATTACAAGAAAAAAGATGAAAAAGATGAAAAAGTATATTATAAATTCTTTAAATATCTAAGGAATACTTTTGTAAGATCAACTAAAGGATTTAAATAGTGTAGCTTTGTCAGATCTTAAAAATGGATTACTTGCTTTTTATAGGCATATTATTTACAGCAATTTATATGTATTACTTTTTAACGATATTTAATACCTCCAATTAATAACAGAAACTTTATAATTCCGTTTACCCTAACTCTACATTTCCTTAGTAATAATTATCTCTCAAGTGAATTGTTATTTAAAAAGTGTAATGAGAAAGCTTCAAAGAGAGAGAGAGAGAGAGAATTATTTTTTAATTTGCATGGAATACTTTCGTTTATAGTATGTTTATCATGTAAAAGTTTCTAAGAAATTGAGTTTTGTTACTAATACTCGTTTTGTGAATTAAGGGAGATATATGTAGATAAGTACCTCTCGTTAAGAAAATTTATAAAGCTCACGTTCCCCTCATTAAAATGTTCCTTACAATCATTAAACCAAGAAAATCATCTTTTTCTTTTACGTGTACACTGGATAATTTTAAAATAAAACAAGTTTTTCATTAAAATTATTAAGCAATCATAGTTCCATAAGAACAGTGGGCACTCATTTATGAATGTAATATCCTTGAATATATCTTCGAAGGTATGCAGAATCGATTTAAATATTTAAAAACCTTTTATCTAAAAAAGAAAAATAGAAAAAGGATATGTTGGAAAAGCTATTTTTACTTAAAATGAATCTTGATTATAAATTTTGTTTTTTGAATTTCTTAATGCTAACATTGAATGTGGACTAAAATTTAAATATAAGGTTTACCCAAATGAAACGTGGACACGTGCAATTGTGTCAGAATGACTGAAACTATAGCAACACCACCGAACATGTAAATAAAGGAAGGTAGGGGGTGTATACCACATATGATGTGCAGTAATGAAACCTATTCGTAGTAGAAGAAATAGATCAAAAATAAAGTTCATGCGATTCATGGATATGTCCATATCGAAACAATACGTGATAGAAGGGTTTCTGATTGTGGAAGGTGCACAGGATTCGAGTATCTATCAGCGAATGGAACAGTCTATGGCGTACTCTGCTAAATTCGAACAATTGGTGCCAAAACTCTCGTAAAAGGTGGCAAACGGTATCCGACCTCTATGAAAAAGCCGGGTCAAACGTCTCCCGTTAAACCCAGACAGCCGTAAAACAATTATGTTGAAAAGTGCTGGAACACCCACCGTGCAGTCTAGATTTACCTTTTTGAAACCTTTCAAGCTTTTTTCTCTTAACAAAGCTTAGAGTTTCCATTCGAACGTAAGGTGAAGAAAACCATTCAGTACTTCCTCTAGACTCAACCACGATCTCTTTACAGCAGTGCTTCTCAAACTTTCAATACTGGCGCCCCCCTTTGCAATCACAATTTTTATCGCGACCCCTTATACATTAATAAATTACTGAATGCAATAATAATGCACTTTGACACTAAAGCTACAATACACGATCTTAATTATAAACCGTACAAATTAATAACATAAGTAATAAATTTTGTATATGTTACTTTTAAGCAAAAAAAATTAAGTAATAGGATAATTATTATGTTATTCTTCCTTTCTCTAATTTTTAAATTGGAACATATTGCAAAATGCGGTGGCTGCTTAGAAGACAAAATATAGATATCAGCTAAATATAGAAAAAGAATTCAGAGGGTCAATTTCTAAAAAACTTTGAAAAACTTTGCTCTGCAAGACAAGCCCATGGAAGTCGCTAATACTTATTATATTTGTTCTTAATTCAGTATTAATAAGATAAGTATTAAATTTTTTATATATGTTACTCCTAAGTAATATATATTTTAAGTAAATTATACTTGTAAGTAAATAGGTTATAATTATGTTATTTTTCTTTCTCTAATTTTTAAATTGAAACAGATTGAGAAATAATATTTAATTAAAGATATATTTCCTTCAAGATCCATTTCTAAAAGTACAAATGTCATTAAAAAATAGCCTAATCTATGTTGCTCTTTATCATATCCATTACATCTAGCATTCTCGCGAACGTTCATGTGAGTCTAGGCAACCTAACAGACGTCTGCACAAAACATGTAAAAATGCTGTACCTCGTACAATTCTAGTCAGTTTTGCCTGAATCGATTAGCCACCGAATCTCTCTTGAATGTACATTTCATAATTCACGCGTTAATTGTAATTCACGGTATTAAGTATTTACGGCAGTGGATTAAAACAAAATCATAGATATATTTTTAAATCGCAGCGAGCATTCGACGATAATAAAGCATCAACAAATACACAGACGAGGGCAAATTGATAGTAAGTTACGAATGGGTTAGGGATCCATTTCAAAATACTTCAGAGGGGCTCTCAACTGCCGAAAAAGAGATCTTCATAGATTTCACATCCAATGACGAAATTAAAGGGCAATTTTGTAATAAATCACTCTTTGAATTCTGGATAGAGGTGGATGCTGAATTTTCTGCACTGAAAACAAAAGCATTTCGTATACTATTACCATTTTCAACATCATACCTTTGTGAATCCATTTTTTCTGCGATGGCTACTTTGAAGACAAAATATAGATCTGAGCTAAATATCAAAAAATAACTCTGAGTGTCAATTTCTAATTTTTAGCCTTCCTTTGAAAAACTTAGCTCTGCAAGACAAGCCCATGGAAGTCACTGATAATTATTAAACTTAATCTTATACTGGCTGAAGTACCCACTCTTAACACGAGTTTATTTTTTTAAAAAATGAAAATATATTATTCTTGATATAATAGCTTAATTGTAAGGAGAGTAAAACCAAGTGCATGACAATGTTTACAAAAATGTAAAATGATTTATTGAAATGAATACTCATATTATAAACGGTTTTGAATGAACTGTAATTTTAAGCCTCGCAGAATTAGCATTTAAAATAAATGTTAAGTAATAAAAAAAGAATATAAAATTCTAATGAATAACAATTGTGTTATTTTTTTTAATATTTAAAGCGAGAATGCCCGGGATCAGGTGTGCACTCGATACTAACGTTAATGGTCGCGGGGAGTGAAGCACTCCAATTCTTTTTTTTATAATTATTTTTAATATACAAGATAAAAATCACAATTTCAGTGAATAATTTAACTAAGCGAAAATATACTTACCTATTTCAAGGATTTTTCTATTTGTCTTTCATAATTTGAGAAAATATCCAATAAAACTGAACTAAATTGTTCCAAATGTGCGTGACCTTAATAAAGGACACAAATCACAGACACTTTTTGCTAAAATTACAGGTAAGTTATTTGCAAGCAAAACTGTCACATTTTGTTCACGTTATTGTAATTTTAATGTTCTTTGATGATCGACAAATATCCTGTTGGACTTTTTCTTGCTTGTGTCTTTTTGACAGGGTGAAGTGCATTTTGCGGTACACTTATGGCTTCATATTTTCTTGATAAAGTTCTTAATGTAGCTATTGAAAATTTTCCTTTCGTTTCATGTTTATTGCTTTTCTCAAATTTACTTTCGCTAACATGATTAATATGCATTATTTCAGCAAATGTTTCCTTCAATGTCAGCTTCAATTTCCTTTCAGAGAGATCACAGATGCCCAATTCTTTTTTTATATTCTGCTCATTTACATTTATAAACCATAATCAATCGTACAAAACATCACAATTAAAACCACTAAGTTATTCATGGGGAAAAAATGCAGCATGACCAAGAAAATATTTTTGAAAAATAGTGGTCATGCCGGGAACTCGGTCTAACAAGTACCTTAAGATTCTAAAAAACCTTTGCCACTCCCAAAAAAGGAGATATGTTATCAATTCATTTTAGCTCCCATTAAGACTGTCATATTAGAGGATTCTCTGTCAAGGTCATTTTTAACAAATAAACAGTTTTCCCAGAATTAACGATTTTTGTATTATATGTTTCAGTATACTCATAAAAATAAATCTGGGTCAATTAATCCTTCAAAGTGCTCAATATGCTTATCCATGTATCATAAAACTCTTTCACATTGTGAAAAAAAAAACGCAACAGAATTATATAATTTACAACTTCTCTAAAAAAAGGGATGCAGGTAACCATACCAGTAAGTTTGAAAGCCAGCAAAAGAAATATTTTAGATTAAAAGAAACGTAATAAAAAAATCTCTCATCGTAGGATTATAGTAAAGCAAACAATATATTTTTTGAGCGTTCAAAGTAGAATCTTTTATTTTTGATGACCTTTTTTCACCAGATGATATATATATAAATCATATCAATGTAAATCTGTATTTTTTTATTATATCAGAAAGTATTTTTTTTTCATTCCAGTAAATTAATTTTTTTAATCTTTTATTTTCGATATGCTCGCGCCCCCCTTGAAGGGTTATCGCGCCCCCCAGGGGGGCGCGCCCCACAGTTTGAGAAACACTGCTTTACAGTGAAGCAATAGACCTACTGTTGAAAAGATGTTATATGTGTTACAACGCCCATGGTGATTTAGTTTGATTTCCAATACAAGTGTTACTTTTAATTCAACTTGTCCACTTTTCATTTGGGTAACCCTTATACTTTTGAAAATCGAATTTGGATTTTAGTAGTGTGGGAAAATATTATTTAATTTTTTTATTATGATATAATTCCATATACCCTGCATGAAACGTGTTTTATATTTCGCTACATATATTTTATTGTTCAATGGATTTGACTTAATTATTACTGTAAGAATTTCTACGAACATCAAATATTTCCAATTTTGAAAGACGCAGTATTAAAAGTAATTTATGTATTAGAGAACTACAAAAAATCTTACACTATTACACAATTTTGTAATTTTTTAAGGACTTTACATCAGTGCTTCTCAAAGTTTGAATATTGGCGACCCAATATTCATTCATAATTTTAATCGCGCCTCCTACTCCATACAATAACAATGAATTGAATTCAATAATACTCTATACATTGACGCTAAAGCAACAATACAACTTTAACCTCTAAGTTTCATCGGCGTATATGAACGTCTCGTTCAGCCAGAGTGTTAATTGCCTCGGACGTATATATACGTCTTTCCGAATTACTATCTTTTCTTAGTGCACTGCTATTGATAAAATTATTCCGAAGTCTTAGGAATGCAATAAAAAGACATTGACAGTGTTTGCGAAGGATTTACTTATTTCAGAGGATTTACTCATTTATATATTCCTTTTCTTCCCCCCTCCCCAATACATCATATACGCACGCGAATGTGGAAAACGAAGGCATTGGAAAGCGAATCGCGTAACTTTTAATCGGCATTTAAGGAGTTAATTATAAACCATACAAATTATTATGACAAGTGTTAAATTTTGTATATATTTTTATATATGTCAGGACCATGGGGTGACTGGTAATTATTAAACTTGTTCTTAATCTAGTACTGCGAAATTAACTATAAAATACATTGTGCAGTGCTGATACATTTCTATAAGTGTTTTATATCATTGTAAATGTGTATTTTTTATTATGTCAGAAGGTATTTTGTTTACTTTCAATAAATTCATAATTTTCTCAAGTAATCTTTTGTTTTTGACTTTTCAATAAGTTTGTGCCCCTCTTGTAGAATTATTAGGATCCCCTATAAGGGGGGCGCGGCCCTCAGTTTGAGAAACGCTGCTTTACATAAAAATTGAGGTGTATGTTGAAAACTAAAAAGAAATTTTCATATTACTAGCTTATTTTTCCTCTAAGAATGTCTCTGTTTCTTAATACTTTTCATTTCTGTTGCACAAACATAGTTTTAAATGATCTTGTAACGATTTCTGTTTAGTAACCTATCTACTAATATACCTACCAATCTATATAAAGATATAAGCACATATACAAGTTCTTTGCATGGATGAACTGAAAAATATAACAATCGAGACAGAATGAAAAGAGAAATTTTTTAAAGTTGCACAAATTAAATTAATAGTTTAAATTATTTTTAAAAAAATTGCGTAAATCAATTTCTAAGAATAGAATAATTCAGTTAATAAAATAACGAAGTGAAGTAAATAAATGCAGTCGAAAACCCCAGTGTTTTCGAAGACAATTTGTTGGTAAATATGTAAAAAATATCTTAATATCCTCTGTGGGATAAAACTTCCTCATAGCCTTTTCTAAGCGGATCTTTGCTCAAAAAAGAGGCATGCTTGTCAAATTTAAAGTTTTATAGATCTTGAAATTTTGAAAAATTCGGGATGAACGAGTCGCTTTTCTCCTAAAAATACATAAAGAGAGAATATTTATCATGATTACGTTCCTGTAACACCCCAATCCCCTTAAATTCATTAAAATCCTTTTTTAGCAAACTTATAACAAAACAAACATGCATATCAAATTTCAAAATCGTATGTCTAATAAAACAAATAAAAAAAATGTGTGTGCATAGTGAAGTCTAATAAGTCAAAAGTAAGAGTATTTTATTTTTAATGCACCCACTATACTACTCTCCCATCCTTTAGTCCAAAACTCTTTCTTAGTGGACTTCCATTCAACAAAAGAAACCTGCCTGTCAATTTTGTCTAATCATTGAAAAACTGAAATTTTTATCCAAAATCCCCGTAAACTGCTGGGGTATCGATTTTCACAGAACCCGTTGTTAGAGGATCTTTTCTCAAAAAAAAAAAAAAAAAAAACATGTTTGTCTTATTTTAAGTCTGTAAGTCTAATTTTTCCGGGGATCATGTGATGAGTTATTTAGTAAGTGAGTAATTGAGTCACTTTCCTCCTGTCCGTAAAGAAAAAGAGAGATTTACTCATTCAGTATTATAGATGAGAGCGCAATAATTCTTATTCCATTTTATTTCTCTTCACAACAAAGGGCGAAATATAAACAATATGATTTACTAACTGGTTGTTTTTTAATATTACTTTACGGAAGAAGTGTATTAGACAAAATATTGCTAAAAAGTATTTAGTTTGTAAATTTTATATGTACGTTAAGTTATATTTCAATTTTTTTTAACATTGACAATAAGAATAATAATGTGAATAACAAAGAACAAAACAAAGAATATTTTAAATATTTTTTATTGAAATTTGAAAATGAAAATTCTATTAGGATGTTACAATTTACGCACTGACATAAAAGTTTGTAATTTATCGAAAAAACAAACATGTTTATAATATAGCCCATAGAAAGAAAAAAAGATTTTAATTATATCAGCCTTGAATTATTTACACTACGTTATCTAAGCATACTCTATTTTAATGGGACATATTCGATAACAATTATTAAATAAATATTTTTTTGAGAGAAAATCTCTCAATTTGTTCATCACTACATTATACGGAAACTAATTTTTCATGATATATAATGTACGGCGAAAAATTTAGAAACTTTTCTTTTTTTACGAATGGCTTCTATGATCATAACTGTTTCATTATTTGAATATGGCAATCCTCAGAATGTTTAGTAGTTATGAAAAAGACATATTGGAATAAAGTTTCTGTGATCTTGAAAAGATTATTTGTCTCTATAATTAGATTTACTAGTTACCGTAATTAGAACGAGTTTTAATTAAAACTGCTTCTATTCTTAGAAGAGTGGAAAGAAAGCATTTTGGTGTGTGTACAATTATCATTATTTTGGACAGTTCGGAAAATTAGTTTAGACTTTCTTAGGAAGCTTTAACTCACTTTTGGTTATAAATTCTTGTAATGGAAATCAATCCAACTAAATCAATTAGATCTAATGAAGACGGAATTGTGAAGCAAGCTTTTCTGGTTTTTAAACTCTTTTAATGCGCTTTATTACTATAAATCTATGTTAATTAAAATCACTAGCATTTAATTAAAATTATTTAGAGTTTATACATTAGAATGAATCGTGGTTATATTGAGGAAAAATTATGAATCGTAACTTATATATACCTATGAGGAAAGAAGATTAAGAAGAGAATAAAAATAAATTTTAAAAACTAATTTAAAAATAAATTATAGTTTAAAAAAACTAAAACACGCTTTTATGGTTAATCGAACTAAAAAGTAAAAAAATAATTTTTAATGTAAGAATAAAATGTTTTACGAGATAGATAATGTCAATGTGTGGTAAAAGTGTGAGGTGTACTTTGTACTAAATTTTTACACTAACAGCATTTCGGAATAGAACTAGTAATTAATTACAACAATTAATATAGAGCACCCCACGTTTTTACCCCAATGACAATAATTCTCTCGTAAATCATTTTATTTTTACATTAAAAATTATTTTTGTACTTCGATTAACCATAAAAGCGTGTTTTTAGTTTTTTAAAATTATAATTTATTTTTCATCTTTTAGTTCGATCTACAGTAAAAAGATGCATTTTTAGTATTTTTAACTATCACTTATTCAGACACTTTTTTTAAAAATTTTTGGCCCGCGAAAGAAAAAGTTTGCCCATTCCTGAATTAGAACAAATTATTTTTTTTTCACATGCACGAGTCCTTTTTTTTTTTTTTAATTTCCATTTCCAGGAAGAATGGACAATTGCTTACATTATAGTAAGAAATTGCTGACGCATAAAAAAAAAAATAAAAAAAAAAAACACTTTTTGCTTTTAGGGTTACTTTTAATCTTTTAGTCGCCAAATCTGGATTATCCTGTCTCCTGATTATCCTGTTCAGGACAATGGAACATATGTATGAAATTATTGTTTTGTCATCGGTCCTTGACAAGTCTGCGAAATTTCGAAATAATTTGACCTTTTAAAGTGGGTATAAAAATCGAGTTCAAAAATTCCGTTACTTATAAGTGAAACTCATGAAAGCGTGTTAGTTTAATAGTGCCACAAAAAGTTTGAATTTTTGAAAAAAACTGAAAAATACTTAATTTGGATTAGATGATTTTAGACTCAAAATAAAATTATTTTTCTGTAGTATAAAAAGAGCATCAAAACGAGGATTATTGATAAACCAGTACTGGCGTGTGTAAAGCAATGTAGTACATTGCAAAGTTTCATAACCCAGACTTTCACTGCACTGTCGAGTCCCCCCGATCCGAGATTTTTCCTGTCTTCCGTTTTACCGTGAACTTCAATTTCGGCAATACACTTTTTTGTTCTTTTTAAAATTTAATATCAAAGAAGCTGTTAATTGTACCGGATGATTTTTGTTTACCTATTTAGTGGGTGACCTCTCATCACAATAAATGTTAAAAAATACTAAAATGCCTCTATTTTTCTTCAATAAAAATTGTTTTGGCTTTTTACCATAGAAACATTTCGAATACATAAACTTCATTCTCTTTGCTGAAGCACTTGGCATAAAAGTAATTTTTTATTTTATTTTCCCTTCATCTATGAACTAAAGAACATCTCCGCATACGCAAGTTCTGAAATTATGAAATAAAATACTTTCGATTTCCATATTTTTATAATGGGCTGCATATAGGGAACTAAGCCTTTAAAGATACGGCAAGTTCCTGAATGTGGCAGCCATTTCATTCTTGGTGGATCTTAATTCTGAATTTTGTGCTAGAATGTATATTTAATATTCAAACTGTCGTTGGATTCTTAATATTGCCATGATTTAATTTTACCGCGAGAGTACCGGAGCCAAATTGAAACTCAAGAGATCTTTTACATGCCACATAATCATATGACACACGTGCCTACGATTTTCGTATCTCAATATCTATCGACTATAGCCCGGATCGAACGCGCAATCTTGGGATTACGAAGCGAGCACGCGACCTCTATGCTACCGAACCGACCGACCCCCACATTATGTGTGTAATAAATAAATATCAACGATTTAAATAAATTGAAGCAGCTTAAATAAGAAAACATTAGTATAAGACATTAAATTAATTTTAAAACTTTTTATTTCGGATATAGTAAATGCGTTTTTATTTAAAAAAATCATTTAATTTTAAAGTAAGTGACAAACTGCTTTGATAGAGATACCAATCTTCTTTTAATAAATTATCATATCTATTAAAATTCTTTTAAAAAAATTATTTGCTGAGTTTTTGGATTTACCTAGATATTTATGAAATACACGAACCGCGATGTAATTTTATATGGATTATTAACCGTACCATTTGCTTAAAATGCTGAAATGATTTCTTAAATTAGAGTTTTGAATTTTAACAAATATGTAATCTATTTCTTTATATATGTCAGAGTGAAAGTCAAAGTCAATTTTCTCATTTCATTTTATTGTCATACTTTTTATTTAAATTCTTTCGTAATATTAACTGACAAAAGTGACGTTTAGCAATATATTAATTTCTTACTTACGATTAAAAGTGACGTATATTGGATTGTACTTTTTGAAAGACTAAATGCAATTTGAATTTTGACTTTTATTGCCAGTCGACACTGGAAGTGGAATCTATATATATATATGACAATCATTTTATTAAATGGTATGACAGCTGCTATATTTTTCAAAGTCTATTTGACATATAATTGAACAGGAAAGACAGAAATTATATTTCTATGGAAAAATTATTTATTATACAAGTACTCTAGAATATTTCTAAATAAAAAGCCGTAAAAATTATTTAGATTTTCAAATAAGATGGAAATTTATTTTTATATTTCTTGTGTTTTTGAATCGATGGTTAAGATATTGTTTTCTTTATGCTTTAGAACATGTTTGGAATAAAAAATATAAATATTAGCTTGAAAAATAAAGAAAATACGTAAGGGTTAATAATACACTTTAATTCTATTTTTGAACTGAAATCATTTGACCTTGAATACGACCTGAATTTGGAACTAACTTTGGAAGCTTATTAGATATTTAAACTATTTGACCTATAATGCTGCATAGGTCAGTGGTTAAAAGTAATATTTAGTTAATCAAAAATTAAATTTTGTATTCTTTTTCAATTCCTACTACCAGCTCATACTCCTATATATTTACTTATCTTCGTGGAATTTTCAACGTTAATAAAATACATTTTAAAGCCCTCAGTTGAGTTGAAATTTTGATCACGTTGGCATAATTTTTGACAACTTAGCAACCATTTTGGCGACTTGTGTCAAAATATGAAAATATTTCTTTCTCACATTTTAAGGCGCTCGTTTGAGCTGCAATTTTATATACACTATTGTTTTGAGTAAAAATACGATAATTTAATTATAATTAATTAAAATTAACTGACTAAAATTAATTATTTAAAGAATTACAGATGCAGCCACGTTGGTTTCATTTTTAGTGACTTGGGTCAAAACTTAAAAAGTTTTTTTTTCTCACGTTTTAAAGCATTCAGTTGAACTGAATTTATAAATACATGATTGTTTTGGATGACAATACGATAAAGATAATTAATAAAAATTAATTAATACTTGATGTTGTGATTCTGTTCTATGTATATACATATTTATATTATTTGTAACTATTTAACAAAAAAGTAGCTAAAATAAAATTTTTCTCTGTTGATCTAAGTAGGAATTGACTTATTTATTATTATTATTTTTTATATATTACTTGTTTTATCGAAGAATCGTTTGAAGTTATTCAAACTGTTGCAAATTAAAAATTGCAGATTTATGCTTGTTACATTTTTTAATTTAATGTTTGAAATTGCTAATTTGAATGTAATTTTATTCTAATGACAGTTCAATGACTCATCATAGTATTTGTTTGATATTAGATTTGTAATGATAGGATATTCGCGATGTCTGTCCTAACTAACTCGGATTTTCTTCCTTCCAGACAAATTGACACCTTAAGCTAGATCAGGAGTTGGCAACCTTTTTGCTGTGGCGTGCCAATCCAATCCTCCCATAGGATTCAGCGTGCCACACAGTAGGACATTTTTGAAACAATTCGATTCCCGCAGTAATGCATGCAGAGTTAGAGAACAAAGGTAAATAATAAAGATTTACAGTTTTATTATTTATAAATTCTGTGTCATTTAAAGATATTTCTTCACATATAAATAAATAGAATAAAGTATAATTGTTTCTTCAACAAACATTAAAATTGTATATTTATTAAGCATTTTTAAACACATTTATTACAATAAGAAATAAGCC